>JAKTYV010000014.1:0-303677 GCA_030674545.1 Ogataea saltuana
ACATAGGGCCAAACTTGCCAAACAAGTTTGGCCCTAACTCGAAAAACTAGGGCCAAAACTGGCTTTTCCCATAGTAATTCGCGCTAACAAAATCAAAATTTCCGAAGAAATGTTCTAGTGCACAAAAAAGTTGTAATGATCGATTTCAAACTCAAACGGGCCATGCCACGTTTGCAGTGCTCTAATTGTACCGCAGAACACATCTATCAGTCCTTCGCTCTGCACTGCCTCAAGCTGGGTGTCCACGTTCTGTGTACTGTTTTTGTCTGTGATATCTCGCACCTCACTTAACGGCATGCATCCCAGCACAACCATGATCAGATAGCACCTCTCCAGAACACCTGTCATCGGACAAGCGCCCCTTCCCAAATCGCACGTTGTCCTATAACACTCATTGCATCTATCATTGAGGTAGTATCGTTGCAACTGTAACCTAATCAGTCCTAAATTCTCTTCACAGCAAATACCGCTCATTCGCCTGAGAAACTCCACACCTCGGAGCTTGCTCCTCGCCATCTCATAATCATCCTCAAACACCCTCGCCCTCTCACGCCGGTACGGCGTGGACTCCTCGTCTGAGCAATCCATCTCCTCCCACGATCGCTTTCGATTGTCGCAGCAGTCGCAGTTCTCCACAGGCAGTCCATAAAAGTCGCTCATCCGCATCTTGAAGCACGGAGTTCTCCTCGAGCCGATATAAATCACATCACCAGTCGTGCGTATCCGCCCCATCGACTGAATCATCTCGTACGGCTCAGGCGTGAGCTCGTAGAAGATCACCAGCTTGACCTCGGAACAGTCGATTCCGTGACTCATCAGCTTTGTGCCCATAATCACCCGTCTGTCGGATGTTGTAAACTCGGTAATGTTCTTGTACTTCTCGGCTGTCACCATATCCCCGTGTAAAATGATTGGCTCCGCCCACTTGCTTTCGTTCGCCACATGCAACAACAAGTCCTTGTTTCCAAAGAACACCATGCACTTGCCGGAGGTCGTTCTCAAAAACGCCTTTAGTCGTTTGGTAAGCACATTGAATATTTTGTTGGTCACCTTTATTTCAATTGTGAAGTTACCCGGCACCTCCTTGATCAGGTTCAAATACTCCAAATTGTCCGTGTCGATCCCGATTCTCTGGACCAGCCCATCCAGAATCACCCTGTTCATCGTAGCCGACAGCAGCAGAACCTTTCTAAAATCTTGTTTAGCAAGCTCATACACCTTTTTCATTTCCCGATACTCCTCGTCATAGTAAATTGTATGCGCCTCATCCAACACCAACATCCCAAGATCGACCCTTCGCAGATGTCCAAACTCCATATGCTCCAGGTCCGCACTGGTGCAGAGATATACATCCTCCAATTGTGCATCCAGCATAACCGAGGTGATCTCCCCTACTGACAGTCCTGATCCGGTCAACCGCCTCTCCATGTCATGCTTCAGAGGTAGATACGGGACAAGTACAATGTTCAAGTATTGACCAGGGTACTTCCGCTTCAGCGCAAGCAGCGGCAGGATAAAGGTGTTACTTTTTCCAAAACCCGTCGGTGCTTGCAGGGCAAAGTATTTGTATCCAATGGGTAGAGCTGACGAGACCACCCTCTCCTGATCCTTCTTATACTCAAAGTTTTCGTAAATCTGCACAGCCTCGTTGTATGCGTCACTCGCTGAGATGCGAATCTCCTTGCTTGCCGGCACAATCGGTGCCGGCGCCGCAAGAGCTTCCTTATCTACGTCCAACTTGAAGTACGTCTGCCACCTTTTGTCTAAAGCGTAGTAGGTGTTTCGTAGTCCCGTGTCGTCAGCCCTTCCTTTGTTAGGGTTGCCGTAGGCAGTAATTCCAACGTGAATACCGTGATTAAATCCAAGCTCGCTCATCTGCGACAGCTGCTGAGCCTCCCGGCAGAGCTGTTCCGCACTCCAATCGTCTTTTCTTTGTGAATCTCATGAAGAACCGCGTAGAATCGTTCTCTCGACGTGAGTTTCAACTGTCGTTCATTCTGCACAAACACCTGCTCGCCAAGAAATCTGTCACACAACGACCGGCAGCCTTCAGCTGCCAGCTCGCCACCTTCCGCTGCCAGCTCGTCCAGGCCCGTGTCCACGTCATCTTCCACCATCTCCTGCAAATGCTGGGTCAAATTCACCTGATAAATCACCGAGTTAAACTTTGGCCGCCGCCCCGTCTGTTTGAAGTACATAAACATCAACGGCCTTGCTGTCATCACAAGATACATCATCAACTTAGAAGTTGCGCGCGTCAGATAGATAATGTTATCTGGAAGATTGCTACCCTTGGAATTAAACCAGATCCGAAAATACATCAACCTTTGCTTGTTGTCAAAGAACATGTTCCGATTGACCCCCGCA
Organism: Ogataea saltuana; assembly: GCA_030674545.1. NCBI lineage: Eukaryota > Fungi > Ascomycota > Pichiomycetes > Pichiales > Pichiaceae > Ogataea > Ogataea saltuana. The sequence goes on from JAKTYV010000014.1 coordinate 2,368, forward strand.
AACGAAAGTATCTGCAGTTCAGTAAACCGCAGTCGATGCCCACATCCAACGACCTAGCGTTCATCTGACAATGACGTGCTTCCAGCTAATCAACGGCCTTGCGTTGATCTGACACGCCCGTTGTTGCGATTCAGAAAATCTCTCGTGAAACGATGCGTTTTTAGAACCCTCGGCTCAGCCCTCACATACGAGTTGGTAAGCCTGCAGATACTTTCTGCTGCTTCCTCGGCAATTTTCACCGCCTTCCGGTACGTCGTTGTAACATACTCCGGTTCGATCTCAGTATCCCCCACTGTTGCCGACCCGTCGCTTCTCACTTCAACAATAAACGCCTGTTTCTGTGTTTTCCCAAATTCAGGCGTTTGTTACACGTCGCCGGGTGCTTGATGTTTCGGTGATACTTTTCAATGTCGAACAACAAATTACACTTCTCCACCCCTGTCTCACTGTAAAAGATCGCCACCTTTGCAAAGTACTTGATAGCATCAGTCGTACGGGCAATTTGCGTAAGGCCCTTCAGTTCAAAAGTGAGTCCATCGTGAAACGACTTCAGCAGCTAATCCACGAACAAAGAGAAATGCCCCTCACTCACGCCTTACACATGTCCTTGATTCAGTAACTCCATATCAAACCATTGAATTACTGCGGCTGCTCCGTCATATGACAGTTCATCTCATCATGCCGCACCAGCATTATGTACAGCTCCCTCACCGCGGCAGAGTACCGCCTCGCGGTGCCCTCGTATCACCCTTGCCCCACCCACTCGCATTCGGCGAGTTCACACGGTAAGACAGTAACGTCAAAAAGATATCTGCCAGCTCCTTTTTCCAGTAATGCCAGCCGGTACCTTCAAGCTCGCTTCTCATAATGTCTTTATCTCCCTCGCTTAAACTCCTCTGCGAGATGTGATACGTTTCCTCTAGGAAAGAATTCTCCTGACTCATCCCGGAGAACTTCTCCCGTGAACAGAACTGAGACATCTTGATGTGGTTTTGGCTCTCGATTATGTCCCGACAAAAGAATCTCTTTCTGTGAGTTCTATCGATAAGCGAAAACCCCTCGACGCGTCTACTTTCTGGTAGATCACACTACCCAGCTTGACGTAATTGAATATCTCTCGATCATGATCCAACCCATCTACATCTCCGATACTGATTTTCGCGTAGCAACAAAATTAGCAGTAAACGTACTATAGTGACTCCTCTTACACTGCTACTCATTAACTAGTCTTCTCCACAAATTATTTTTTTCGACCACAACTGGGAAATATATTTATTTTTACTTTTTAACTCTCGACGGGTCGCATCCGGCGGCGCTCTTCGTCTGTACCGCATACTCGGACAACTTCACGTGACCGACGATCACTCCGTCATGTTATCGTCCACGTCCTCCGCGTAGGCGGTTGCCCTTATTCGTGTCCTCCGACCATCCTCCTACTCCTGCTCTTGTCTGCTGTCTGGCGTTCTCATTTGTGTTTTGTTTGCACCGCCTAGATCGCTCCCCGGAATGTGAGCCGCGACTGCGCAGCCACTCTTCTGTAAACTTCTGCTACGCCACATTTGATGTTGCTGCGCTATAGCCACGGAAATTCCATTTACCATACAAATTTTCGCGGTCAGCTCAAACTTTCCATCAAGATACTATGGTGGTATTTGAATATTTTGACGAGGATGTTTCTTTGGTCTTAGGCTCAGTTTCAGCAGCGCTCCGACCCCGCTTACTAATCGCAGAGGCCGGGTTCGCATTAAGTGGGCGTTCATTTGCAAAGCGGGGAAAGGAGAAGTTCTGGTACATAGGAAGGTCAGTTGATGTCTGGCGGCACATCTCTTACCGCCCACCTGTCGCCGCAGGGAGCCTGTTTTCGGCGAGGGAACCTGCAAGTTGCCTAATTGGGTCCCTCGCAGAAGAAACGTTAACGATATCAAATTTTACTTTGATGAAGGGCCCTACAGAGCTTCAGACATTGAAAAAAAGAACAAATGATTAGAAGGTTTCAACGACCAGCTCAGTGAGAGCTACTACCGCCTCCCATTCTCTAGATAAGGAGAATTAATATTCGTGACCGCCCGTGCAAACACCTGACCGCCGATGTTGAAGAAAAAACGTTAGTCTGCGGCTTTCTGGCAGTGAAATTATTTGTGCATAATACTGCATCAATTCCTTTCCAGAGTCGCGGAATACAAATTTTTTTCGGTGCATGACTCAAACTTGAACAAGTCTAGACGAAAAGGGAGAAGATGAAACCATTTACACTGCACACAGAGGAGGGCAGGTCAAAGCAACTATTCGCTTAGTCACACCTCGAGGCTTACTAAATGTGCTTAAAATTCAATCAGATCTCAGCTCCAAAACAGTCTATTCAAAGTGGGACTCCGAGATTTCACCGCCTTCACCGCCCTTATTTCTAGCACGGCCGACATTCTCTACGTTGAGTTGAGCATCCCTACATTCCTACTATTGTTGAAAATTATTCCAATTAAGGAATTCGCGTCCGAAAGCCCTGAAAGGCTATTTTGCCAAATATATCAGAAGGTAATGCGGTAAGTGTTAAAAACCATCTAATCATTTTGGGAAGCTTCCAGTATTCCGTTTTTGAGAATAAAATGTTCATTCACTGAGTTGAAACACTTTTACAAGGATGATTAGATAACTTTCAAGTATTGTAATGGCATGCGGTTGTACTCTTCGTAAAAGTTGAGAGATCATTGCTAGGACTTAATGTAAGCTATAAGCGTCGCGGATATAATTGGGAAGCCCGATCCGGCGTTAAGCTCCGAGGCCGCAGATTGGCATACTTTTAAATCAGAGGAGCACGTACGTCTTGAGACGCAGGAGAAAAATTAAAGTTTCTGATTGCGCATAAGTTACCGAAAAAAGAAAAAACATTATTTTTCTGTTAATCTTGTAAGATTTCAAAGAATATGTATCGCCAAGTCCTGGACAGTGACCAAAAGTTTTAGAAGCTGAAAAAGAGCAACTCAGTGGGTTCATCTTCTAAATCCTGAGTTTCCTCGTATCTTCTGAACTCTTGTAATTACTTCATTTTTCTATTCCCATCTGATTCTCCAATTACAACTGGCCGTTTTCAACAAAGAAAAATTTTGTAGATCGCGATGTGCGTCCTTATACAATAAGTCGCCGACCAGCTGTCTTTGTTTCACTAGCGCATTGTACAAGAAAAACAAAAGGTCAATACCTTCTGCGAAAGAGCATTACTCTGAGGCGAAAAAATTTGATATTGTCGTATGAAATTTGCAATTTTGATCAAAGTTTCGAAGTTTAAAAGTTTAAAATGGACCAATTAAACGGACTCCGTTTTCAGCCTTCTGCTTTCCCTATTGAGCCTTCTAAGAGCAGAATTTCATGTTATTGCAATGGCGGACGGAGAATTACGGTTGCCCTCAATATAAATATATCCCAGGGCTCTCATCATCTAAAGCACTTAGTAAATTGAGTCGAAAAACCTCCAATTGATTCTAACTGGAGAAAATCTGTAAAGAATGAGGACAGGGGCCATCTTGCAAGCATTGGGTCTGATCGCCGCTTTTCGCGTGAATTCTGCTTGTGCTGAGCAATTCAAGCAACCTAAAATAGTTGCTACCACCTTGAGCACTCTGACAAAAAACTCTCCTACTGGGTGTGATTCATCGGCAATCGCTTCAGTCACATCTCTGTTACCCGATTCAGATACGAAAAGTGACACCTATAGATCAACACATCCGATTTCACCATTAGATGTGATTCCAGAAGGAGCTTTTGTCAACTACCAACAGTGGAATCTGACAGAGAAATCAGTCAACAAAGATGGTCATTACAGAAGAGCATTCCTGATCAATGGAGAATCTCCTGGCCCCCTGATTCAAGGAAATCAAAATGAATGGGTTGTAATTGAGGTCAAGAATATGTTGACAGTGCCGACCACAATCCATTTCCATGGTATTCACCAGAACGGAACTCTATTTTCTGATGGAGTGCCTGGAGTGACTCAGTACCCAATTCTTAGTGGTGACAGTTATACCTATGTTTGGAAAATGGAACAGTATGGGTTTTACTGGTACCATGCTCACTTCAGAGGTTACTCTAACGATGGGCTCGTGGGACCAATCTATATTTTACCGTCCGATGATGTCAAGAAGCCATACGAGGAGATTGACCCAGATTTTGTTGATGAGTTCGAGTTACTTGAAAAAGATCCAAATTTCGTTATTCTCTCCGATTGGTTCAAAGAAACTTATGATGATATAGCTGTGAAGATGTTTGATTTCGGAATGGATCCCACTTGCGTTCAAAGTATGCTCATCAATGGAAAAGGTCGTCACTACTGTTTCCCAAATACCACTTTTGTCAATGAGGGTGCCGTGAAGTATGAGAAGTATATGACTATTAGTGGTGCCAGCACCTGGTCCATAGACAGCTATGGTTGTCTAGACATTGGTTTGCTCAACGGATTCTCATCTATCGATTACGACAAAACTCTGCTAGATTTCCCAGGGACCAATACGGATTGTTTTAACTCCACCACTGACCAGGAAGTGTTTTTTACCAATAACTCAAATTACATGTTTTTCAATTTTTTGAACACAGGAGGTGAATTTTCCAAGGTTTTGAGCATCGACGATCACAAAATCACAGTTGTTGCAATTGATGGAAGCTATGTGCAGCCACAAACGGTGGAACAACTTTACTTGCCAATTGGTCTCAGGATCTCCGCTGTCGTAGAAACAGTTGCTGATCACCACGAGAATGTGACCGAGCCTTTTGCTATCAGAGTTCAAGGAAACGATATGCCTCAGCTTTACACACAGCTGGCCTACTTGCAATATGGTAACTATTCTGATGAGATCTACGAACATGTGCAGAACGAAGTTGACATTGACAGCGTCAACGGTGTGAAATACAGCAATTTAGGTGGAGTCTTGCTGAACGACTCTTGGACTAAACACGATCCTTGGAGCTCAGTTCCTTACGATGTTTCTTTGAAGCCACCCACGGGCCCAGCAGATGTCACCATTTTATCTAACATGCTCCGCGTTGGTCAAACAACTTTTGTCATCTTCAACGGTGAGAAGTTCGATGGAGGTATGGAATTAGGTTACCCAATATTGTTGAAACTTGCTGAAAATAATGCGATCAATGCCACAGAAGAATTTGGGGGATCTGTTGTTGACTCTGGCATTAAGGAAGGAGACATCGTTGACATCATTTTCCAAAATTCTCCACTTGCGGACCACCCTATGCACCTGCACGGTCATACCTTTTGGGTTTTGGCGAAAAACGACTCAATTTCAACCTTCGGTTACAACACGACTCAACAAGCACTTGATGACGGTCAGTCTAGCATTTTTAATTTTGAAGATCCATCTTACACCGATAATGTCTCAATCATTACCGGTGGGTATGCAGTGATCAGGTTTATTGCTACCAATACCGTCGCAATGATCCACTGTCACATCCAGACGCATTTAACCGCTGGAATGGGTGGTGTCATTGTCGAAGACAAATACCATTTAGATCCAATTCCTATTTCGTTGTTTGGTCAAAATCATGCTGATTTCGATGCTGAGAAAAATGTTGCACCATCTGAGCTTACCTACACCATCACCTGAAATGCCGAATTATTCCATCAACTTTAACTTGGTTGGTTATTACTATAATAACATATTTCTTGGTTCCACGTTGAGCTCAATGTTCTTGGAATCCACCCTTGAGCAAAGAGTAATGTACATATAAGATCTAAAGCTTTCGGTAACAACGGGATCGGACTTGTATGTCAGAACGATTTCCCCGAATAGTGAACCATCCCTTAAAAATTCTTTATATCGACGTTCAAAAAAGTTGCGATCATAAGCAACCAAACGAATCAGCTTGATCTTTCTCATTGTTGCACCGTTTTGCAAAACAATAAACTGAATCCCAAACAACTTCCAACTCAACGCCTTCCTCCCAGCCATTCGCTTTCAGTTCTTTTTTCATGAGAACCATTAGATCACTTTCAGTGCCTTTCGTACCGTCATTGGCTGCATACCAACGATGCAAAGCGCTATAAGTTTTCATGAAATATATGAAATCTTCCAATTTCATCAATTTGCGAATCACAAGAGAGTCTTTGCCACTGACTTTTCCAGTTGCCTGAAAATCACGCTTTTCAGTAGTTCTCAAGCTACATTGATCTAACTTCACCACCTCAACGTTTTCGAAGTTCTTATTTTGCAAAACCAGCTCATTGGTTTCCTTGAGTGATTCTCGAAAACGCCATTTCCCGTTGTCCCAGAATGATTTCATATACTCCGGTGAGATGTAAACGAATTTCTGATAAATCTCATTGAGTCTTGGATCCCCGAAAATTGGCTCTAGGTACAACCAGTAGGCCAACGTCCCGTTTGGGGTCAGTACTCTGGACGCCTCCAATAGAAAAGCCTTAGGTTCAATCCAATGCATACATTCAGCTGCAGTGATAAGATTAACGCTCTTGGATTTTAGAAAGGATAGGTCCTCCGCTTTGCCAAGCCGGAATTCCATTTTCAGCTTGTTGACTGATCTTGACTTGCATTTCTCAATCATAGAATTACTGGGATCCAAACCAATCACTTTATTGAAATATCCCGCCATTGGAAATGTAACTTGTCCAGTCCCGCAGCCAATGTCTAGAAGAACGTTTCTTTCACAGCCATGATATTCTAATACCAGATCAAAAAACTTGGTAGGATATGATGGCCTAAAAGACTCGTAGCCATCAATATCGTAGCTCCCTTGAGAATATGTTGCCATGATAACCGTAGCCAGATTGCGCAACTGTCAGCTTCATCAGCAAAGGAAGAAAAGATTGCGAGTTTCAGTTTAATCTTCTCAACCTTGAACTTATATGAAAAGAAGGAGCGGAGGGGTATCCCAGGCGCCGGCACCGGGCCGGTACCGGATTTCTCGGCTTATTTAATATTGCGGTTTTTCACAACGGATGGGTCTCATCCACGATCAAAAGCCAAAGTTAATGCCGGAGATCATACTCCTTCAATTTCCACAATAATTCTTGGCTTTATAGAAATACTTGAAGTAGTGATTGATATTAATGCCAAACGCAGATCGATTTTTGAAGTAATACTGCTATAACTTATTGTCAAGTATTCCTGGGGAGGGGTGCGCTCTACGCGAACTTTATTGAAATCCTTGATTGCGATCGCTCTTTGTGAACGGTATTCAGATTATATTGCTGGCAAAGGCTATGGACTGCAACCCTTTTATTTGGCTTAAGCTGCAGCTAGACTTCGAACAATAATTGCTGTAATCAGCGTAAGGAACCCGAAATAATTGCCAATTTATTCGTTTAAGTCAAAGTCTTTCGCAGTCACATTAACAGAAACGCGCTCCAGAGTATTCTTCTCTCGAGCCCTTGGCTGGTTCTGGCTCATTAACTACTAGCGATAAATAAAACTCTAGTCAGTGTTCAATCAGTTTCAAAAACCTTGTTCACACAACTGAATTGGAGCGAGGTCCTTTCTCCTCGCTCTTTTTTGGGGTCCGAAACTGGGCAAGGAAGTAGATATGATAATTATATATTCATTTCACCAGCACCAACATTTCTACGAAATTTTCGTAGTCAAAGTGACTCACAACGGAAACCTTCGTTACCTCGTACTGGCTGTGCACAAGTCTGGAAATAACTCTGTTCTACTTTATAATCATGGTTGTGGACACTTTTTCGGCTTACTCCCAATTGTCCCTAACCTTCTTGCAGTTTTTACCATAAACAAGCATCCCAAAATCTCAGTTCTCATTAGGAGATTAACGTTGTCAATAAAAAACGATTTTTCGCCCCAGTCGAGAGAACTTGCACTGGTTTATAATCGACTTAGAAATAATTCGAAAAGTTTTATCCCAGGTGGAGACTTGGCGAGAGCTCATCTCGTTATGCTGCAGTCTAGGTATGTTAATCTCTCCTTTGAAAGGGATTACACTGACGATCAAGCTCCTTCGGGGCTTCGTTTACATTCTTCGTCGGGCAATATAGATAGATTCAAGTTTCAATCTAGGCTCTAGCGGGTGACTTCTTGTCCCATCTTCACTATTTCAATTTAAAAGCATGTGAAACGTATCAATATAATGAAACGGAGTAAAAGAACGTTATTCCGAACCGCTACAAAATTTCCCGTCTCTTACGAAAAGTACGAAGTACAACGAGGCGACGTCAAACTACTTACGAAAATCGCAATTTTAGTGAAAAGGCGATGATTCATGAGCAGCTATAGATATTCCCGAAGTAAATATTGGTTACTTAAAATTATGTACAGTCGCTTCTTTAGTGATAGATTAGTAATTTTTTGGATTAGTATGAAGACCGCATGAGATCCTAGTTTTTCAGGATTACAAAGCTTATCGAAGAATCTACAATTCCGCTTTCTCAAATCCTTATCGCTCGTGAAATATTATGGTTATGAGCAATGCCTCGTACGAAAAACAGAAAAATCCACGACTTCAAAAGCCTATTGCTGGAGCCCCAAAACTTTGAGAAGTCACAACTTCACCGGATGCAATCTGTTTTTTGCCAATGGCCATTCTAACAATCGGTGAAGAGTCTCAGTACTCCAGAAGTCACAGCGTAAGGGTCTCAAAAAGAGCTCCAACAGCCTGTGAGAGTTGTTCCAAACGAAAGGTCAAGTGTGATAAGAAAATTCCGTGCTCGACCTGCATAAAAAGAGGACTTGGTGATTCTTGTGCAAGAGAGACTGTTGTTGTACGGAACATATTGTTAAATTGTCGCGATGTCAAAACTTTGGAAGAAGAGAATTTGGCTCTCAAGAAGGAGTTACAAAAAAACAAGATCGAATGTCTGCGTTTAAAAAGCATTATCGATTCCTCGACCAAGACTACTTCTAGCGATGCTGATTTTCGGGGTGAGTTGTTAATCAGCGAGTACAAAAAGAAATCCAACTCTCATCGAGTTTCGGAAGATGTGGAGAACTATGACTCCGAGATTCAGTATGTTTCTCGGGGACTTTCGTGGACTGATTCCAGTTTCGGTTGCCCTGGAAAATCTGTCGACTACCTACCAAGAGAGCCGTCCTTGGCTCAATGTCTACTTTCGGTGGATCAATGGAGTTTAAAGCCTACTTTTGAGCATGCAGATAGAGAGCCCACCCTGTATTTCTCTACAGTCTGGCGGGCGCAGAAAATGCGTATCCAACAATTTCTGAAAAGCATTAATCGCGAAATATGCTTTGCGGTTGTTAGGTTCAGTCTTGAATATCTCAGCTCTTTCCACGGAGCGGTTGTTCCTGAACAATTTCTTTCTGAGCTTGACTGTTTTTGGAAACAAAATCTTCATGCTAATGTATTTGAAGAAGAGTACCCAGACGATATCCGGTTTCAAGGCCTCGTTCAACAGAGGCTGAATTGGTATTCACTCTTGTATGCCATTTTGGCTGGTGGCTTTTTGTTGGCTCCAAACGAAATATTTGTGAGTTGTGGTAGACCTATCCATTCACGGGTTGAGTGTGGACGGTTATTGTTCATATCGGCTTGCCAGTGTTTTTCAAGAACGGATTTTTTCGAGGGGCCTAATCTTAAAACGCTTCAGATTTTTGGCATCATGAATATGTCGTTTCATATTTTTGGGAACACTAGACTTTTTCATTCCATGTTGGACAGCATGATTGCTATTGCACGAAGGCTGGGCCTTGATAAGCTGACTGACAATAGCTTTGCTCACAACACAAGCATGTCGTTTTCGGAATTTGAACTTGGCAAAAGATTGTGGTGGAACTTGGTAGCAGTGGATGCATTTGAGGAGTATGGAAGAGTTCCATCTATTTCATTGAACAGTTTCAGTACTGATCTTCCTGGGCGCTACAAAAGTTTCATGCTACCTTCGGATCCATGCGAGATTTCGGAACTGCCAGAAGACAGCTTTTGTGAGGGATCATATCAGTTTTTTATTATAAAAGCATTAAAAATCAGGAAACTCATAGACGATGCTGCGGCGTTGGGAACTCAGAAAGAAAGACTTTTGCAAGCAGATCGAAGTTTACGAGATCTTTTCACAGAATTGGAAGAGACGTTTAGGAAAAACGATTGTCTCCATAATTCACGAGACGCTTATTGGCTTCAAAAATCGTTAATACTAAACCACATGTGTAACCATATCACATTGGTAAACAAAAAGCTTGCGTCGTGGATTCCCAAAGAAGAATGGATTCGAACCCACAGGGAGGTGTGTCTTCAACGTTCAAAACAAATTTTGACCCTATTTTTAACCTCCAATCTTCCTGACTCATTCTACAACTTCTGGCTTTTTCCTCACAATTTCATCGCAGCGGCCTCATTTCTGGTCGTTGACATTTTGCTGAATGTCAGTCTGTGCCAAGGAGATGAACGGCTCGCACTGGTGCTAAACGGTATCCCCAGACTGGAAAGGCTGGGCTCACCTCATAATGGAGTGACGAAAGGAATTGCGATGATAAAAGATTTGATCGGTTGCATTGTTTCTTTCACCTCTACCTACTCCGGTAGACACTTGCTTCTCAAAGAGCTCACCATTTTGGAGATTGAACGGCATCTGATGACTGGTGAGCTCCCCGAGCGTTTTGTAAACGCCTCATCGAACAAATTGGATCTTGACAACCACCTAGATAAAGCTCAATTTGACCTACCACTAGGCGACAAATTCAATAGCAACTCAGAGGAAATCTCAGCGGGCATTCAAACCTCATGTTTGTTTGATATTCCAAAAGAAGGCGTTCCCAGCGAGATATATTCTATACTAAATGATCCAGCGTGGGAAGATTCCTTTGGGTGGCTCCAACAAAATAAATTTCACTAAGAAAACTTCCTCGCCAAAAATATTATTGTATAACCTCCCTGTACTATTTTTATCCAACAACCTTGTGAAATCGAGTGAATTACTTTTGTCACATATATATAACTTCTTATTGAGTCTTGATAGATTCAAAACTTCAAAGTTGGTGGGCTAGTCAAACTTCGAATGATCCAAATGACTTCAAAATAGCTTCATTAGCCATTTTCCTGACAGCAACTTGACCCGAAGTCAATCCTGGCTCGTCCACATCAAAAGACTTGAATCCCATTGCTCTCAAGCCGTCATCTGTCAATATGTTCTCCAGTCTTGCCCCATGATCTGAATACTCTCCTTCAAAATGTTTTTCAACCTTCCTCTTATCAAGATCGGGCAAAAAGTCAGCTGGGGGCATTTTTTTTTCAAAGGCAGTCCTCATCTTTATCATGTTTTCAATATTGTAAGGACACAGCGGGACCTGTGCATTGTAAAATACTGATGAGTGTTTCTTTCCATTGTGAAACTTATCTACCTCGTGAGCAAGATCACAGTGCCAAAACACATAGTCACCTGGACGAACGTTGGGAATTCCAATCACAGAGCGCTCGTGTTTTAGATGTGGATACCATTTAGCACTTGGAAAGTATTGTCCACTTCCAGGGACTGCCCCAGGAAATTTTGAAGTCTCGAAATCGAGCTCGGTATCGTCTTTCCAAAAGAAAGGTCTCAGCATCATGTACGCAGTTGCCAGTTTGACATCCGGCAAAAGTCGAATAGTTCCCTCACCTTCACGCGTGTCACTTAATGATAGCCAACCTTGAAGAGAACGGAAGGCAGAGCATGCACTAGGCCTCCCTTTCAAGCCAGAATAAAGATCCGACTTGGCGTGAGGTCTCGCGTCCAAAGAAAAAGGATCGTATTCCTCCCAGCTACCTTCAAAAATTTTTTGGTAGACAGATCTATACTTTTCGTCTTCCCATCTTTCGATTGCTCCCGAATCTAAGTGCAGCATTAAAGAGACTTGTTTCCCCGGATAACGAATTCTGAATCGGTCGGAGTAGACAATCGGAGACTCGGTATCGATTAGTGTTTCTGGACTCGAGTTCCAAACTTGTCCCATCACTTTCATCAGCTTGACTATATCGGGATGGGATCTTGCTTTGACTTGACCCTTCGTCCAGTATGCATACCAATTCGCCGGGTTTGGCATGGGATAACCACTTATCTCCGGGTGCTTGGTAACAAAATCTAGTAGGCTTTCGAACCATTCTTGAGCGAGAGATTCCGGAACGACACCCCTGACAATAATACACCCACGTTCTTTGAACAATGTTGAAGTATCATCTGGGATGGTGTAATTGTTGGCTTTAATGTCAGCCCACTTAATTTCTGGAATGTAAGAACTTCCTTCTTTTTCGATTTCTTTAGTTTTCTCGTCAAGAGCAACTAAAAGTCTTTTGTAACTCTCCTTCACTTTCTCTTCATCCTCAGGCTTGATAATCGCTCGCTTGAGATTCGCGAATTTTTCTGGGAGCTCAGGAAGTTTGGGACGTGTCTCAGGCGTTGGTGGTTTAGTTAAAGTCTGAGTTCTTACGGACATTCTCGACGATACTGTCTCTCAAATTGAGGGAGCTATTTGATTGAAATTTGAAAGGGAGTAAAGTTTGAATTTATAATCATATCGCTATTCGATTACAAATAACACTCACTGCCAAATGGCATATTCGACTACATTCAGCTACATTCAGCTGCACTGCTTGTCCAACATTCGGACATTCGCCCGAAATTTCGTAGTTTAGGTCGTGTCAAATTCAGTTAATATGCCCTGCGATAAGCTGGTGTGGAATTGATGAAAAAAAATTATGCAGATGCTGATACGCGTCGTACTAAAAGATACCATCCGGATTTTCGGGCGAATGTCCGAAGGCTGACTTTATCGATAAGAGATTCGTCAAAAATATTGCAAAGAGTTGATTGGTTTCTTGCACGTAACAGAGCGAGATGGCAGTTGATTCCAAGTTTTCTGGAGATTGGCAGTATGTTCTGTTCGTCATCATATCGCTATACTTCAGGTTCGAGCTGAATTAGATAAGAGTGCGGCTAGCGAGATCTGAAAAAAGTTTGGACGAAAATTCATGGATAGGAAAGGCTGTCGACTCACACCTGGGTATATATAAACTAGCTCGTAGCCAACCCAGCGTTGATCGAGCAGAAATGAACGTGAGGACTTTCGATGATATTCCCGGGTTCTCGAAGTATCTAACTACAATCTAAGATGACGGCCGGAAATAAACTCTCTCACTTGCCAAAGTACATACCGCGTGACAGAAACTTATTGCTTCTTGTTGTCATTTGCATGACAGTCAGCTATCCAACAGCTTTTGGTTATGATTCCATGATGATGAGCTCATTGAACGCTCTTCCTTACTATAAAGACTATTTTGGAATAACGAACGCAACCTCAAACCTCAACACTGCGAGCATGTGGGTGGGTGAGATCTTGGCTATTTTCTTCATTCAAATACTTGCGGATAGGTGGGGAAGGCGATTTTCTATTATGGTTGGTCTTTGTATCGTTTTCATTGGAATTGTTCTACAAAGTGCAGCTCAAAACACTGCGATGTTTGTTGTTGGAAGAATAATTCTAGGGTTTGGGTTTACTTTTGGATCAGTCTCGATTCCGACTCTTGTTTCAGAGCTCTCCCCCGTGAGATATCGTGGGTTTCTGCTGGGATCATTTTTCTCTTGTTTTTCCCTAGGCTCGATCATTGCAGCAGCCGTTACATATGGAAGCAGAGACATCAAATCAACCTGGTGCTGGAGATTACCTTCGATTATACAAGGAGTTCCTTCTATTATCTCCGCAGTATTTGTCTTATGGTCCCCAGAATCCCCTAGATATCTTATCAAAATTGGCAAAGAAGAAGAAGCTAGAGAGATTCTCGCTATCGTTGAAGGCGGGGATCCATATTCAGAGTATATCAACGAGACTGTCTTAAAATGCCAGTCTGAGAAACCCAAGTCAAACACTATGCTATGGGCCGAGATTTTTGAAGGAAGAACCAACCAGCGTCGTCTTGCAATCGGAATTATTCAGGCCATTCTGACGGAACTGGGAGGAAGTTCTGTGTGTTCCTACTACCAATCTGTTCTTTTGGATCAAGCGGGTATCACTGATGTGAAAAAGAAGCTGCAAGTTGGTATCGTCTATTCCACCTGGTCTTGGATTTGTTGCTTGTTGGGATCCCGCGGATTTGACTATTTTGGTCGTAAGCAAATGGCAATCTGTGGCACAACGGGAATGATAGTTGCCTTTTTCATTATGGGGGGACTGATCAAGGCCAGAAATGAAGACGCATCAATCAGTCCTTATGGTCCAGTTTCTATGATTTTCATTTTCAACTTGTTTTACTCTATATCTTGGAGTGCATTGAACTACTGCTACTCACCTGAGATCTGGCCTAATAGACATAGAGTGATTGGCGTGACATGGTTCAGCTTTTGGAGTGACTGTTTTGGTCTCCTTGCTAATTTTACTTTGCCAATTGCAATGGAAAATATGGGTTACAAGTTTTATTTTACCAACGCAGCCTACAACGTTTTCTTCCTTGGGGTGATCTATCTGATATTTGTTGAAACTAAAGGAATCCCCTTGGAAGAGATAGACGAGTTGTTTGAGCAGGCTCCTTGGGGAAGAATCGGCAACAAGTTTTACGAGCCTATTCTTCCTGTGCTTCCTGTTGAGGAATACGATATCATTGAACTCAATCATTCATTGAAGGAGTGATCTTCTCCTCATCTTCAGGCTCTGTGGCAGCCGCTAAGTTGAGTCAAACCTGTCAACTCTGGCCGTTTAGGTCACTTGTTCAAACCCAGTTAAATGACGCGCTTCTACAATCATACGTCAGGCGGACACCCCGATTTAATTCCTCACTTTGACAGATCATGCTTTGCCTAGTAAACTCTTGCCTAGTAAACTCCTACGGAGTATCTTAAGTTTAATAACTAGACCAATTCAGGTCAACTTGCTTTATTGTTTTTTAACAGTACTTGACAAATACTTCATGTTTGCCGCTGCCAACAGATTCGACGAGGTAATGTCTTCTGTTTGTGGAAAGCTTGACCAATTCGACGGGAACTCCATCAAGTGTGGCCTCCTCAATTCCCGACTTCACCGGAATACCTATTGTGCCCCAAGTTTTGACAGGAGCGTGTATAACTATTTGCAACAGATGATCGGTGTGCTTTTTCCATCCAGCACTAATGAAACCAGCAGTTTTGGACGTGAAACCAGTCTGGGCGAATTCAAAAGCCCCTTTGGCAAAAACACCCTCGGGAATCAACACCCACTCCTGGTGGTCTTTGTCATCAAATTTCAATCCAACGACCTGGTTAGTCATCCATACGGTTGGTCCACTAGCCCATGGATGACAATGGGAAATGTAAGCCGGATCATATCCAATGAACGGGTACTTGCAAGTACCATCGTTACCATACCCTTCAATCAGCGAAGATCTCACACTGTAAGGGGCATTCCACATAAATCCCCACATGGTTCTGAACAGTTCGTAGGATCTTTCCGGGTGGCCCGCAACGGTGTGCGCAAATAATTCAAGAGACGATCCGAAAGGAGTGACCGAATTTTGCATTTCGGGTGCGGTAGCACCAAATTCAGTCCAACGAGTGGTGAGATTCTTCGAAATAACTTCGTGTTTATCTTCGGTCGCAACACCATACCAAATGGCCAAAACATTAGCGTCCTGGGAGTGAATGATGTCCTCATCAGTGTCTAAGTACATGCCGACCTTTTCGTCCCATAGTGTAGAGTTTATGGCCGTTTTCAAGTTTTCAGCTCTGGCATCGTAATCTTTCGCAGCTTCTGTTTCTTTAATAAGGCCGGCCAGGTAAGAGCAGTCTTTGAGTGCCGTGTAAAGCAAAACGTTAGCAGCTGTAGAGTGACCCTTCAGGGCATCACGACCCCAGTCAGCGGTTTCGACCACTTTGAGTAATCCTGTCTCGTCGACTTGCTGCCATATGTGGTCGATTGCCAAGACAACCTTTGGCCATAGATTTTCCAGCCATCTCAAAGATCCCCCGTTCAACTTGACGGTGTTATAAATACACTTGATAGACCACAAATGGTACGTATCTGAGCAGTAAGACAAGATAGGCTCGCACGCGTAAGGAAGACGGCCATCCTTCTTTTGCAGACTCCAGATGAAATCTGTGGAATTGTTACTGCTCTCACCGTTGAAAGTAATGAACTCTGTCAGTTGAGTCACGCCTCTGTCACCAGACCAAATGGTTCTGTCTCTTCTTGCACCATCAACAAGAACTTCTTGCCCAAAACCGCAATTGACGTCGTTAGCCCAGTAATTCTTTGCCGGTGAAACTATATCTACTCTTCTTCCCGTATCGGTCGGAATAATACACAACTGAACAGTGTAAGCGCCGGCATACCAGATCTTGTTAGCGAAATCATCGTTAGAGTAGAAGTAGCCGTTGTAATTCCTCAAATTTTCGCCGAGGCTTGGCTGGTTGTTCATGGTGGTGTAAACTTTCTTGATGCTGACGTTTCCTGGTTTACGAGTGGAAATAATCATGTACTTGAAGGCGCCTCTTTGCAAAGCGAATGGACAAACATAAAGGCCCTCACTTGCGGGAACTTCTATAGTTCCGTCCTCGATCAAAAAGTCCATACTCCTATCTGCCATATCTTTATCGATAAATTGACTCGACTCGGAAAAACTCAGATGTACTGACTGACCTTCGGTGCAATCTGGGCCAAATTCAATAGCGTAGAAACCACAAGTGTTGAATCCATAGTCCAAGACAATAGCGGAGCCTCTACCCTTCAAGTATGCCACGTTGTCGTTGTTTCCGATCAAGTTTTCGACGTCTTTGACGACGCCCTCGGTAGAGTGGATGGATTTTGGATATACAGTTCTAGACTTTGGAGAGAATTTGTAATTCTCCCATGGCCCATTGTTGGGACTTGCACTGTAAACTGACTGCGCAAACGATTCAGACATATCCCCAGCTGTTCAATTCACTTGATCAGCTCTCGACACTGCTCTGCTCTCTTGAAAACGGATCTACCTTAAATACAAAGTCTTGCCAGATCGCGACAAAAATTTCGGGATAATGATTTTGCGGCAGTTGCAACTCTTGAATACTGAAAGGAATCCTCGATACTAGTTTTCAAATTAGCTAGCCTAGAGCCAGAATAAGCTGATACAGAACAACCCAACATGTCAGAATTCTCTTTCATCTCACTTTGGTCTCCACAAAGATTGAGTCTGTTTCTGACCGTCAGAAACGTGGACATTCCTTTTGGTATCACGAAAACTCAACTGGTCGAGCTTGTTGAAAGCAAGAAGGATGTTCCAATTATCCGAGTGAGGGGTAGTAAGCAACTGTTGGAGATGTTAGTTCATGAGCAGCTTATTGACTACTTGACTCTTAGGGGCTATGCTATAATGCCTAAAGGAAAGTTGATCCAATCTTTGCCGGACGAATATGTTGAATTCCAAGAGTCTCAATTGATTGCAGGCGCTCTGAAAGATTACTCTCTTTACTACGAGACCCAAAGTCAAGAAATAGATTACGCCTTGCTGAAAGTTTTGACCAAAAAGTATCTTCTGCAAACCGAGACCAACGATCCTTTTGCCCCAGCTTACAAACCCGTCAACTTTGACAAGATTGTGCAGAGATTTGGAGTCGAAGCTGCGTTCACTTCGGAAGGGCAAAAAGCCGATTTCACGAGAAAATCAATCAATTTTTTCAATACTGGATATATCTGCTAAACGTTATTTTCTCTCAAATTCAAAACCCTATTTGTGACCCCAAATATACGCAAAACCTTTGTTTTCAGCTTACGGCTTGAGGATTGTTCCGCCTATCTCACTGCCCTCCCCGCTGTAATTAAAATCAGGTAATAAGAATTACATCGATCTAGAGACAGGTTTTTTTCTGTCATCCACAGGAAAACCACGAGGTAAGCACAAGGATGCTTGCCGTCTTCTTTATGGTTCGAAGTCTCACAGATGAAGGCGTACTCACCATACGAGCACAACGGTTCACAAAGGTGATCAAAGAAAGTCGCAATATAAGTCAATAATCCAAACAATAATTTTTCGCTTTGTCAACTCAGAAGCCCACCGAAGCGCTTTTTCTAGATGCCCGTTTATCTAAAAGTACAGCTTATGTCCATTGGTAACAGCAATAGGTTATTTGAGTGACCCATATGAGGATTCACAGGTGAAAAAAAATGAGAGCATTATATTCCACAGATAGGCATCCGATAGTGAACAACTCACCTCAGTCTCAGTTTTAGCTAACTAGCTAATTCGCTGGTTAGACTGAGATCTTTTTTAGGGAGCTTGCAGAAGACTTGCAGACTTTTTTTGGCCATTCTGCTCTGAGTTCAAGCATTCTTTGCGGGATCTCAAATCAAGATTTTTTGGAAGATAAATATTATAAGCTTAGTAGGTGGCTGCGCGGCTTACAAAGACTTGGTAGCTCACGAGCAAATTATGCTTGTAAATATTTGCTCGATCACCGATGTCATCTCGGAAGAAGCAATATATATCTATGTGGCACTCGCATAAACAAGGTTTGAACTGTCAAGTATCCATTTGCAATGCAGCTTTTTTCTTCACCGCTGAGAAATTCAAAAAGTCCAAGACCAGACCAGCCGATAACTCATTTGATCGATGATCAATCATGTTGTACAGATATGTTCTCCGAATCATAATGCTATGCCAATGCTGCTTGTCACTTGTGATATATGACTCTTCGCTGGCCACTTCATGCGTTTACTACATGGCAACGTTGAACTGGGGATGTGGCACTCACGGTAACTCGATGAAGGCGTACAAGTGTCGGTGCGCAAACATTGACTGGTTAGGATCTATCTCGAATTGTATTTATGAGTACGGCAACACCACCAGAGAAGTCGACCATGCGTATAAACATGTTGCAACCCGCTGTCTTCAAAAAGCGGATCTCCATTATTCGTTGACCGATTTCGAGAATTGGCAAAAAAATGCTACATCTTATCTCCGAGACGCCACAAGTTCGGACTCAGTAGAGAAGGTCACCGAGCCCGTCAAGGCTCCTATTGGAAATTTCATTTACTATTATCAAAGCTTTCGCGATTTCAATCAGTTTATACGAATGTGTGAAAAACTTGGGTGGGGACTGTTAGGGTTTTGGGTTTCAGTTTTTGGAATATCCGGTCTAATCCACTTTCTACCAAGTCAAAACTTGCCGATACCCGTGAGTCTGAGGACATTGACAAGAAAGCATGTGACCATCCCAACTGTTCCCCTGACAGACATGTCAAGACTCGAATTTTCAGTGTCTTTCTTATTCGTCGTGTGCACCGTGCTTATGTGTTCCATAAATTACTCGTTGGAAACGAATCCATATCTGAAAACCCAATACTTTCTGACACTAGACATGATTAACTTCAGAGTGGACCTTGCTGCATTCTCATTGATGCCAGTTATTTATCTCATGGGTTCACGAAATAATCCTTTTTTGCTTTTTTCTGGGCTTTCCCATTCAACGATGATAAAATACCACAAAGTCGTGGCTGTCATATTTTTTGTTTTGGCTACCATCCACTCAATCATCTGGACGCATTGGGCTCGCTTAGATGGGGGTTACGAGAGTTGGGTGGAATCGTACTGGGTTTGGGGAATTGTTGGTACCGTTTCAATTGGGTTGAGTTTGCTGTTTTCCCTGAAAGTATTTCGAACTCTAGCGTACGAAGTGTTCTTGATAGTGCATCAGTTTCTTTCAATTATCCTTGTTGTCGCGATGTGGCTCCACTGCAAGGATTTTGGCTGGATGGGGTGGGTTTACTCAATTGCCTCCATCATAGTTTATGAGAGAGTTTGCCGAACTTTGAGAATTCTGTTGAATGGTTTTGTGAACGAGGCAGTGATTCAAAATTTCGAAGATAACGTGATTAGATTGGAGTTCAAAAAGCCGAAATTTCTAAAGTTTTATCCTGGAGCATATGTTTATTTACACTTTTTGGCTCCATGGTACACGTCCTGGCAGTCGCACCCTTTCACTCTGATACAGTCGGCTGAAAACGACTCTCATTTGATCGTCCTTCTGAAGTGCAGACAAGGGGTAACGGACAAGTTGCGACTCACTACAATCGGCAATTTTCGCGCTAAAGTACTGATTGACGGTCCTTACGGCAGTTTGAAGGGGGGCTTACAAAGTCTACCCAACACCGTTAGTTTTGCCGGTGGGGCTGGTATTGCATCGAGCATCTCCAGACTTCGCGCCAGCGATTTGAGCGTTGGTAATCACTCGCTCGTTTGGCTCGTGAAAAATGCCGACTACGCTCGGTGGTTCAAGAACGACATTTTAGACCTTCATGCGAGCAGAGTCAAAATTGAAATCTACTGCACTCAGGAATACCAGTCCTCAGATTCACACTCTTCCAACAGCAGTGACGTCAAAAAGTCCTTGTATTCGGACGAGGTGAAGGACTTGAGCGAGGAGCGGTTGGGCCGAGACGAAGAAGACAATTTGCCCGAGGAATTTTTCCGTTACCAAAAGCCAGATATACGCCTCCTGATGGCAGAAAAGCTATCTGAAGGTTCAAATATCACTGTGTACTGCTGTGGACCCGAGGAACTCAACGTTGCGGCAAGGCAATCTGTCGTGTCAATTCTGGACTGGAAGGACGGCAGAGATATTAAGTTTGTCATGGAAAATCATCAATGGTAACGAATATGAATGGGGCAGCCCTTAGCTGAAGTGTCCGCAGGTCTGTGCGTCCTCCAATTATATAATAAATATGAAACCTGGCTTCGACAAGGAAAACCATTCAGTTTTCCGGTGATTGCAGTTAAGGTCGACAAAGCTGGAACAGATAGGCGTCACCATTTTTCCGAGTTTTCGGAGCCTTTTGATGGCACTCCCCAAACTGATCGAGGTCAACGACTCCAAAATCCACCCTCTTGAGTCGAATATGTACTGAATGACATCAACTTATGAGCATTAATTACTTTATGCAAAGTAATGACTTCTCTGGAAGAGCCATTGTCCGTTGCAGTACAAACGCCAAGATCCTGAAATGTAGTGATCATCACCGGGCTATGTAATCGTATCTTTCCTCTTTTTCAAATATCAAAAGACCGAAAAATAGAAAGATTTTGCGTCTGCTCACTTTCGCGCTCCCGATTAAGTCGAAAATACGTATTTTTTTCCGGTTCTGGCAACTGGCCGGGTTATTGGCAGGGGCTTAGGCGCATTAAATTCCTTGGGCCTCATGCGGGGGAGAGGGGATTCAGGATGACTGAAAGTGTTTTGTGGTTGTTATGGAAATTCTGATTTCCCTTTTGCGACTGCAAGGAACTATCAAAGCCCCTGACCTGATCATAGTTGAATAAACTATCCCAAATTGGAAAACACAAAGGAGAGGTGGTTTCAAGATTTTCCCCGCATTGACGCACCCCGGCATTCATCGGAAAAAGTTTAGTTGGGGTTTCTTGGACCACAATACCTTTGGGTAAGGAACGCGAACAGCGGGGGACTATTGTTCAAACAAAAATTTCGGCACCTGGCTCTCACCTTTCCAGGAACTGGCTAGGTGTCCGCAAGGTACCATATGTCAATCAATGTCGCATCATCTCGCGATCAATCCGAAGTCCTCGGAAAGTAACAGACATTGATGAGCAATACATCGTCTGAAAGAGATTCTCGGAAAAACACCTCGTAGCCGGCTGAGAGAGCCCAGGCTGCCTTTAGCTGATCTCCACCTTCCACGATTCTCCCGTTGGTAAAGTTCACAGCTGACTGTCGATCCGGGTTACACCAATCAGCATCGCTTGTTACAATACGAGCTATTGTTTTCCAAGCAAGGATTCGAAGGCGTGCAAAACTCAACGCCTAACCCGGACTTTCCACGACGCTAGCATGTTGGGGAACAATGTTCTCCAACTTTGGGTTATTGTGTGGAGATTCATAAAAATATGAAGGGATCACCCCGGAAAAAACACACCTTGCAGGGTTGAGTTTTACACTTTCAAATCCTATTGTTCGATCTAGGTTCGTAAGCTCTCCAGAATTTCGGCGCTAGCCTGACCAACATGATCAACGTCACCCTTTCCAAACCCCAGTACGAGTATAAAAGCTGGCGTTTATTTCCTTCTGTCTAGTTGAAGACCTCGACTTTCAAAAGATCATCAACCTTCAAAAACTGTACCATCACGATGAAACTATCAATTATTGCGGCTGCTGCTGCAGTGGTGCAGATGGGAAGCTTTGCCTCGGCAGACTCATTCACTAAAGAGGATGTCGCCAATTTGGAGCACTTCTGGTCTTACAACAGATCGGATCCCGTGTATCCTTCTCCACAGATGTCTGGCTCCGGCGACTGGGAGTTTGCTTACCTTAAGGCTGTGGAATTGGTTTCCCAAATGTCTAACGAAGAGAAAGCCAATCTGACTGTTGGTTATACTCCAGAAAACGGTTGTTCTGGTATGATTACCGGTGTCCCTGAGCTTGGATTCGAGGGAATGTGTTTCCAAGATGCTGGTAATGGTGTCCGTGGAACGGACTTGGTCAACTCCTATGCTTCTGGTGTCCATGTCGGTGCTGCTTGGAACAAAGAATTAGCTTACGACCGTGCTGTTCACATGGGAGCTGAGTTCAGAAAGAAGGGTGTCAACGTCCATCTTGGTCCAGTCGTTGGTCCAGTGGGTAGAATTGCAACCAACGGACGTAACTGGGAAGGTTTTTCTGCTGATCCATATCTCACTGGTTCATTGGCTTTCGAAACCATTACTGGTTTGCAAAAAAACGTCATTGCTTGTGTTAAGCACTTTGTTGCTTACGAGCAAGAGACCAACAGAAACCCTCCTCTTTACATTCCAGACGCTTACAATCAATCCGTGTCTTCCAACGTGGACGACAAAACCATGCACGAAGTGTACTTGTGGCCATTCTACGACGCAATCAAGGCTGGTGCCGGTTCTGTTATGGGTGCGTACAACCGTATTAACAACAGTTACGCTTGCCAAAACAGTAAGACTTTAAACGGTCTGTTGAAGACGGAACTCGGATTCCAAGGGTTTGTTGTTTCTGATTGGTTCGCTCAACATACGGGTATTGCTAGTGCCAATGCTGGTCTTGACATGGTGATGCCTGACTCTGATTACTGGGAGAATGGACATCTTCTTGAGGCGGTTAAGAACGGTTCCGTTTCGCAAGACCGTCTGGATGACATGGCCACTCGTATCGTTGCTGCCTGGTACAAACTTGCCAGACTGGACGACCCAGGTCACGGAATGCCACTCGATCTTCTCGAGGAGCACGAACTCGTTGATGCTCGTGACCCAACCTCCAAGAGCACTATCTTCCAAGGTGCTGTTGAGGGACACGTCCTGGTCAAGAACGTTAACAACGCTCTTCCATTGCAAAAACCAAAATTCCTTTCCTTGTTTGGCTATGATGGTGTTGCTCAATCCAGAAATACTCAAGGTGAAGGATCGTCAACCCTTTTCAGCTTTGGATTCTTGGAAGCGCTGCAGTACGAAAACGGAACCATATTGGACCCAGACGTCTTTGGAAAAATTATGATGTCCAGTTACACTCCTAAAGCTATGGGACCAGGTGTTGCCTTGAACGGTACTCTCATCACGGGAGGTGGATCGGGTTCAAACACCCCATCATACATTGACGCACCATATGATGCATTCTCCCGCAAGGCCTATGAAGACGACACTTTCCTCTCTTGGGACTTCGTCAGCCCTGAACCAAATGTGAATCCAGCTTCCGAAGCTTGTTTCGTTTTCATCAACGCTATGTCTTCTGAAGGTTACGACAGACCATTTCTTAGAGACGACTATTCTGACAACCTTGTTGAGCACGTTGCTGAGCAATGTGCTAACACTATTGTCGTCGTTCACAGCGCTGGTATCCGTCTGGTCGACCAATGGGTCAACCACGAGAACGTTACCGCCATTATCATGGCTCATCTTCCTGGTCAGGACAGTGGTCGCTCTCTCGTTGAGCTTGTTTACGGTAACCAATCTCCATCGGGACGTCTTCCTTACACTCTCGCCAAAAACGAATCCGATTATGGCCAGCTTCTCAACCCTGTTGCTCCAGAAGGAGACCTAGACGTCTACTTCCCACAAGCTAACTTCACTGAGGGTGTTTACATTGATTACAAGCATTTCATCAAGAACAACGTTACTCCTCGTTACGAGTTCGGTTACGGTTTGACTTACACCTCGTTTGAGTATTCCGACTTGGAGATCGATGTTGCCACCAGTAACCACAGCTACTTGCCTCCAGGAGATATCATTCTTGAGGGTGGTCTCGCTTCCTTATGGGACCAAGTCGCAAGTGTCAAGGTTACTGTTACTAACACTGGAAACTTCACTGCTGCCGAAGTTCCTCAACTTTACGTTGGAATTCCTGAAGGCCCTGAGAAGGTTCTCAGAGGTTACGGAAAGAAAACGATCGCGCCCGGAGAGGCAACCGAGTTTGTTTTTGATCTCACTCGTCGTGATCTCAGTACCTGGGATGTGGTGACCCAAAATTGGGTTCTTCAAGCCGGAGAATACAAATTTTACGTCGGTAAGAGTGTTCTTGATATCCAATTGAATGACACACTTACATTCACCAACTGAGCGTGCGATTCTTTACAAGAGTTTTCGTTCTACTTTTATTCTTCCGTCGTGAGGCAGCTCTGAGCTGACCCACTTGATTATGTATTTCTTACACAGTTTTACTTAGGTCATTATTAGTTCACTAGAATACGAACAATTTTTAAGTGTGACGCCTCTCCGAAAGTAAATTGCGCCAGTAGCAGTGCCATAGTTCCTGCTCCCCATTATACTGTCTTTGTTCACGAATAATATTGGGCCCATCGTGAGCAATACGGAGCCGAGATAAATCAAAACTGAAAATTGTGCACTGGGAAGAAATCGTTAGTCGGGGTGAGAGCATACTCGACCCAAAAGGAAGAATTACTGGCAAGTCAAAGAGCAGGGAGTAAGTTAAGCCTTCAGTGAAGTCTGCTGGTTGATCCTTACTTCGCACCCCACCCGGCGAAAAGTTTCCGGTGATTCGGTTAAGCAACACGACATCGGAAAACGGAATCAAATTATAAGAATCCCGCGACGCGCGACCAAACTCCATGATCATGCTCTATCCCCACTTTAAGTACCCCCACATGGAAAAACGACAGTAAAGTGGGGGCGCAAGAAGAATTTATGATGTTCCGGGTTCGATAGTTTTCTCGGAATTTATGCAGGTTTCGGCGTGCAGAGTATAGATCGCTGATCACCAGGCGGCAGCTGATATTTAGTCCAAGCGACATCCAAGTAGAACTCCGTCTCGGCTTCGCATGAACTCCGCAATATTTCCGATAAGCTGCACCCCATCAACTTTATCGACTAAAAGCGACTACTGTTTTGTTCCGAGTGAATTATTCTGGCTGATCTTAAATGTTGAATTCCGGATGTTTATAGATATATTTGAAAAATCATGCTTCCTCGATATGGGTGATATTTCCCGTGTCCTCAACGTGGGCGGAAGCGTTTTTTAATTCGTCGAACGATTTCTCACTCTCCTGTTGTCTTTGTGTTTTGAAACCTTTCCAGTGTCTAGCTGGAATTTTGGCATCAAACATCTCGTCGATCTCCTCAAAGGATCTTCCTGCAGTTTCAGGTTGAAAGAAGTAGAAGACAACCAGCGACATAGCGGAGAAGCCCGTGAAAATGAAGTTGATCTTGGATCCCATGTCAGCCTGATCTGGGTTGAACATGTATGGAAGAACCACCGACCACATACATTGGAAAGCGTAGTTGGTAATGGTAGCTATAGCCATAGTTTTAGCCCTAAGCGAGACAGAAGACACCTCTGCGCCGAGAATGTATGGCAGCGGACCCACAGATGCATTATAAAAGTAGTTGTACATTGCGATGAATGCAGAAGCAACGGTCATGGCAGTGCTGTTTGAAGTTGCGGTACCGCTACCAGCAACTATCACGTTCAAAACTGTGAGGCAAGACATACCGGTCAGCATGAGGGGGCGACGACCAAATCTGTCGATGATGAACCACGAGGTGATGACTCCAGAAACCGAAAGCGCCTGAGCACCGCAACTCAACTGGTAGGAACGCTTTGTAGAAAATCCTGCCAGCTCATAATAGTAAGTGGAGTAAGAGGAAATGAACGAAACACCACACATAGGCTGCATCCAGAAGGTAAACACAACAATAAGAGTTCTTTTCAGATCTTTTGGTTTGAAACAGTCTAAGAAAGTACTACTTTCAGAGATCATCTTTGACTCTTCGTACGTGACTTTAACGATCGCATATTGTTGTTGAGCCTGTGCAGAGCTGTAAAGTCGTTCAAGACTCTTCAGTGCATCTTGATCTTTTCCCTTACCAACCAAATGATATGGTGACTCTGGCATGAACGGAATAAAGAGAAGACAGGTGATGGAAAAAACCCATTGCGGAATGAAGACACTTCTGTATGCCATTCTGCTGGTGTAGTTGGCGGTGGTATTGTTAATGAGGAAACAGACAAAAGGGCCAATGCACAGCGCCAGAGAGCATGCGGAAGAAGCCAAACCCCTCAAGGCCAGAGGGGCAACTTCGGAGACGTAGGTCACGCAAATAGTGGCAAGAACTCCCAAGCAAAGAGCGTTCATAAACTTTCCAGCGAAAAACATCGCCATTTCCTTAGCAACATACTCCATTGCAATGAATGGAACAGTGCACGTGATCGCAACTAGAAGAACGATTCTTCTTCCAAATCTGTCGGCAAACCATGAAGCAAAAATGGAGGAAAGAGCCATGGCACCTAGTGGACCACCAGATATAGCCGATTGCCACTGAGTATCGAGAACGTACTCTCCATCGTAATAGTGCCCAAAATCTTCTCTGAATTGTGGGATGGAAATAACGATACTTCCTGCTTGGTTCTCATAGCCCACCAAGATCATGGCCCAGATCATCAGAAGCAACCAGGCGGAAGCCTTTGGATATGCTTTGATAGCTTCCCATCTCGTGAGCTCGTGCTCAACCTTTTGCTGGGCCTTTGCTGCCAAAGATAATGCTTTTTCATCGAACGTCGAAGATGCTTTCGGCGTGAGCTCTTGAACTTCAGACATTCTGATGTACTTTCTCAACGTTTGTGGAAAAGCTTTATCTGGTTATGCTGCCCAACATCCAAGATAACAGTCGCACTATATATACATTACTGGTTTTACTAGAACAGATCCCCTGCCATCAATAGGAAGTGCATAATACGGAAAATCATTAGTTGAATAGATGCTCACTGACCCCAATAAAAAACTTCCCCAGAGTGGGTGGGGTTTCTATTATGTTTGCCTGGATTTAGACGCGCTTGTTTGTGCGGGACTGGACTTCTGCTTGGTGGATTAAAAAAGATCCTATTATTCCGGATTTCAGATTTTGCCCATCCTGCGTCCGAGCTATTGTGTGAAGATATTCGAAAATAACGTATTGGGAATAAGTGCATAATAACCTGGCAGAAAAAAACTGTTCAGTTACTTCTTGGCTACGTCTTCTCGAACACGACGACACCTCCGAAAAGGATGAGGCAAAGCCAATAGCGGGGAGTTGGAGGTGGCTGGGATCGTCTGCTCAGTTGTAAGGATGCTTCCTCATATATTTGCGGTTCCCAGCGGAAATCTGCTGCGGGGTCCAGATGATAACAGATATCGGTTGCAGAAGGTTTCCACTTCCGTCTCTAGCTAGAACCCCGAGGAAACGCGCGAAAGCGGGACCGGTCAAACCAAGCAACTTTTAGATGGGTGTTATAGTTGAAAGTGAGGAAGACGTCGCACCCAGAGGGTAATTTCGAATTTGACCGTCTCTTAATGGCTCCTTTCAGGATACCCGGCGGTCGATCATACAGCTGCTGCTTTTAATAGGCCCCTTGTCGGAAACGAATCGTCGAAAAGGATTACCTGATAGTCGTGTACCGGGGCAACTTTACTTAACCGCGAATTCGGACAAATGATCTTGATCTTTTAGGTGCGGGGCGAAACGCGGGGTGAAATGTGGGGTGCGAACTTCGGAAAGAAGCTCTCGCGAACCGAGGCTGCGAAGTTTAACAGAGTGCATCCGTTTCTTGTATCGAACCGTTTAAAGTTTGATCCGGAGATCGGAGTTAGACTGGGACAAGACAGGTAGAGTAGTATAGAGAGAATAAAGGAAGCAGGGTTTCCTAGTGAGGTTAAACCAAAAAGTCTTCCCATTTTAGTTGGCCCTTGACCCAAATCAATTAAATACCGTGATCAGCGAATGGTCAGGGGAGATCCATGTGTTTTTTCGATGCTAAACCAGTATTTTGTTGAACAAGCTTGATACCTTTGCAGAGTGTCTCTTTTTGGCATCGAAGTGAAGTACATTTGCCTCCTGAAAATTGAATGAATGGTGTAATTTTCCGACGGTACGAATGGAGTGAGAACGTCATTCAAGGTGTTGGTGAATACCTCAATTGAGATACCCGCTTTCCATGATAATTTCTTTGGAATATCAGCAAGCTACGAAAACTTTTAAAAAGGCAATCATGATCCCGGGGTCCTTTTGGTTACCGCATCGGTATACTTCAGCATTACCGTGGAACACTGATACAAGATTTTAGATGTTGATCTTTTATACTTGGGGCGTGACTTTAGGCTGCTCCGTCAACGAATTTCTCTCTATGACTTGAGATATCTCAGCTTTATTTCACGTGTGTCATGAAAAAAAATCATAATGCACAGCAAAATCCTGTTTCGAGCAAATCGAGGTTTTGAACAGTAATTAGAGGATGTTCTGCCCTTAATGCTTTATCTTATTACTACTTAGCCAATAAATTGTGCATCTATAGAACTAATGAAGCGCTGACCTTCAACGTTTTCCAAAGAAATTGATGAAGTATATCTAAAATCAGTTGTCAGATCGACGAAACTCTTCGCCTAAAAACAAGGCAAGGGAAATATCTAGATAGTAAAGTTATTTTGCTTGAGCTCTGGTGCAACAACAAAGATTGGGTCTCGGTGATCAAGCCAGCCAATGGCTGGATCGCTCAGTTGGTAACCGACTGCTTTTCTGAGATCAACCGCCAAAGCTTTCACTTTCTCGATTGGGATTGCCAAATACTGGTTCTCTTCCTGCCTCAGATATCCCCTTACCATGAAGCAACTATAAAGTTCTCTTCTTTGGTCTGTAGTGGTATTGGCTGATCCTCCATGATAGCATGAAGCGAGCATCATGAAAGCGTCCCCTGCCTCAAGTTCTGCATAATAAACCAACTCCTTTTTAGGTGGGATTGAAACACCCCACAAGTGCGAGCCTGGTATGAATCTAGTCGCACCGTTTTCTTTCGTTGATTTAGTTGCGGCCACGAAAAATCCAACACTCGCTTCCCTCTGAGAGTTGTGAAGATCTTCCGGGTATTTGTCGATGGTGTCATAGTTCGGGTGATGTCCACCGTCATCTCTGTGCAGCGGTTGCGCTTTAGCACCAGGTGCAATGCTGAAACATATAGAGTTACTCAATTGGGGTGGCGAAAATCCAAACCTGCGTTCTTGGTCAACGTAGTAAACGCTTTTGTGAGTTAAGAACGCATCGCAAGTTTCGCGATAGATTCTATTTCCCAGTAGCATTTTGGCGGCCTCAGGGGAATGGCCTATAATACCCGTCGCGCGTTTCGTTTGTTGGGGGAAGAAATCACCGTCCCAAACAACATCACCGTCGATAATGCTTCTAAGTTCGACGTTTATTGCTTCTAGAGTCTCTTTTTTGGCAACTCCTCGGATGATACATCCGCCTGCCTCTTTCATTGCGCTCACGACGTCTTCGATATCGGCGCTCATGTCAAAGGACTTCACCTCCGGGACATGGTAGACTGGTTCTTTCGCTTCGAGAATGCTCGGAGGAAACTTCTTCCAGCTAGGGGTTTTCTCAGCTGAGGCCATCTTGACGCTTTGCTTCCATTTCACCCTTTACCAAATTGCTGTTCAAAGTATGATATCCAGGTGCGAGTTTTATAACACTTATCGCTTACTAGCGTAGTTTTTCAAGGTCGCCAAATCGGGAAAACTATATAAATTCCTAACTAGGAAACTGATCTTTTCCCTTATCTAGGTGCAGATAAGCCAAGATAAAAATTTCGCCGGCGATAAGCATAATCATGATGTGAAAAATTCACGTTCTCTAAGGCAGTATATAGCTGGCTATTGAAGCCCTCGGGTGTGGAGTTATGTTGTAGTTTCGGAGTCTTGCGATTCAAAGAGAACAGCGAGATGTCTGAAAAAATAGGCGGCGAGATAATCGACGTGACGTCGATCAGCAACGTCGAAGGTCAACAAGGAATTGATATCAAACACGGTCATGACGGTATGGAAAAAGAGTTCAGCAAATTCTCTCTTTTTGCAATGGCTTTTGATATTGGAGCAGCGTGGGTCGGTCTCATAACGAGTGTGACGGTTTCATTGGTCTGTGCGGGCCCTGCTGGTACGGTGTGGTCTTTTTTTGTCGCGTGTGTTATTGTGGAGACTATCTCGCTTGGTATGGCTGAGCTGGCATCCGCATACCCGTCCTCTGGAGGGCAGTATCATTGGGCTTATTGTGTTTCGTCGCCCGAAAATGCACCCCTTGCTGCGTTTATTGTGGGCTGGATGTCAATTTTCTCTTGGCTAGTTGGAGCGGCGAGCATTGCTAATTTTATCGCCAGTTTCATTATGGGACTGGCTGCTCTATGGCATGAAGACTTTGCCATGAAGCAGTGGCAAGTCTTCCTTGTTTATGTGCTGGTCGTCTGGCTGGCTTTGAGTATTTGCATTCTGTGCCAAAAGTGGCTACCTAAACTGTTCTCCTTGAACTTCTACGCCAATGTTTGCTTCTTTCTCATCACTTTTATCACTATCGGTGCTATGCACAAGTCAGGATTTCACGATGCCTCGTTCGTTTTCGGTACCACTCTGAACAGCACCGGTTGGAGTTCCCAGGGAGTGGCCTTCCTCATTGGTATCGGAAATAGTTTCTACTCTCTTATCGGTATCGATGCTGCCCCACACATGTCGGACGAAATCCCGGAGCCTCACAAAAACGTTCCCCTAGCTGTCATACTTCCCGCTATTCTGGCTTTTCTCACCGCCTGGCCGTTTGCTATTATGTTCACCTACACTATGGGAGATCTCGATAGCATTTTCAATACTTCCACTGGTCTGGCTGTGCTACAAATTTTTTACAATGCTACCGGATCCAAATCCGCAACGACTGGGCTTTCGGTTCTCTGTATCTACTGCTTGTGTGGCTCTCTTATCGGGGCCCTCGAGGGTACTTCCAGAATCATCTGGTCATTTGCTTGTGACGATGGGTTCTGTTTCTCAAAATTTCACAGCCAAATTCATCCAAAGTTCAAGACTCCGCATTGGGCTTTGGTGTTTTGTGGATTGTTTCTCACAGTGTACGGCTGTATCTTTATTGGATCTACCACTGTTTTCAACGCGATAATCTCTTGTGTGGGTCTGTTGATGTTTCAAAGTTACGTCATCCCGCAGGGGATCCTTCTCGTTCGGGGAAGAGATATACTACCCGCCGATAGATACTTCAATTTGGGCAGATACGGCTGGATTTGCAACTTCTTATCCGTGGCTTTTATTTCGCTTTTCAGCGTCATTTTCTGTCTCCCATCAACAAGACCCGTCACTGCTGCCAATATGAACTGGGCTGTTGTTGTTTGCGTCGGCCTTATGCTCTTGGTCGGTCTCTACTGGGCCCTTGTCAAGAGAAAGACCTTTACTGGACCCAAGATTGACCTCAGTTCTCTCAAAGAGCTCTCCGAACAACCCCAAAAATAATTTCTCCAGAAATTGAATTCTGGAGGAGTTGAAATCCTTTAGTTGAATACTGTATCATAATTTATTTAGTGCTTTCAGAATCTTTCTTCAAAGCTTTTACCAGAAAGAACACCATCCTATGTAGTGTTGACACAAGTTCTCCACAGACGTAGCCTGTTGGATTAGCTTATCGACCTGACTTGGAACGTCCAGCTCCGTGAACCGCTTGAAATCGTTTCCTGTAAGCTTATCCGTGATTCGCTTTAAAACATAAGCAGCTCGAGCATTCCTGACATCAGTTTTGTATTGGGACGCCATTCTCGCAGCCTCATCTTCGGAGATCTGTCCATTTCTCAACAGATCATTGTAGTTAGAGTTGGGGAAACTGTTCGAGCCTTCAAGTATCTCTTTCAACGGGAAATCAAAGCCCCAATTGATCAAAGGATCATAGGCGAATGCTTCTAATATGGCCATTAACGACTCTTTGTTGTCCCGGAGGACTCTCATCACATTTTCGCTAGTGATCCGGAACGAACCCTCAATACCACTCACCTCCATGGCGTAGCTTAACATTCGTGTCAGCCTGAAAGGAACCTTCTCTGGATATTTTTCTCTTAAAATGGCAGCTTCGAAACAGTCACCAAAATCAATATGAACCACTTTTCCAGTGACCCTATCCATCATCAAATTCGAAGGGTGCCTATCTCCAAGCCCCAAGATGTAACCAACCATCGACATCACGGCTAGAGACCTTGTGTAAGTTGTTCTTCTGTCTAACCAAGCCTCGGAGGACTTGGATTTGAACCACAGAACCTTATACAAATCCTGTCCTCTAGTAATGTCCAGGGCATAAGTGAACACTTCAACTTTCTCTAGTAACGTAAGATTGTCGTAATCCGGTGACATTTGCAACATGATTCGGTGTTCCACATCCAGTAAAATCTTCCGAGGTTCTCTGTACTCTTTGATCAAAACGTGGAATGTATCAGAGTTTGGAACCCATCCAAGCAGACCAGAATTTGGAGACAAAGGAATAGCAGCGTATTGCTGAATGTCCATGTGCCTTTTGAAACACTCCGGATCATCTGCCAACAGAGTGTTGACCAGTCCGAACAGCTGCATAACCAAACTATCCTGTCTAATATCCTCGTGGCCCTTCAAAGCATATTGATAGTTCTTTCCATCACTACCCAAAACGTTGACTTTTCTAGGCCTTTGTTTCGATGTGATCACAGAGAACACTGGCTCGAACTTGATAATTCTAATCACTTCTCTTCCAGCAATGTATGTACCCGGAACCGCCAGCTCCAGATCCTTTGCCATCAGCAATTTTGGTGAAACGTGCTGCAAATCCAAGTTCTGAAGCTGAGGTAATTGTCTCGAAATTCTTCTGAAAACACCGTAATAAAGATCCCACGCTTGGTTCAAGTACGCGACATCTTTGGTTCTTCGGAAGTTGAGCAGCCATTGATGGGCATCGTTGAGTTCTTTTCCAAACGCGTTTGCAAAGGACGCTTCTCTGATGGTCTCCGGACCTTTTTCAAGCATTTGGTGCAGCGGCTCTAAAATTGAGAACATTTTTTCGATATTCTGTTCACCAAAGTATGACCTCGACGCATCTTCAAGACCTTCATACCACATCTCGTGCCACAAAACCGCAACTCGGATCAGCTCGTTACTAACTAAATCAGCTTGATCCACTAAGATCGACGAGTGCGCTCTCATCTTGTCAATGATTGTCAGCGCTGCTCGTTGTCTCGAGACACTGTCAGACTTAATAGCAACGGTAAGTGGATAAACCAAAGCTTGAGGGTGAGCTCTTCCTAGGTCAGACAGAAGTCCCAGCAAAGACTTACTCACCACAGGATCCGGTTGGTGGATTCTTGAAATCAATTGCGGAATAACATCAAGCCAGGTATCAACCTTGACCATTTGAAATCCTTCTTGCATAGCACTAGCAACTTCTTCAACACCACCATATCTGATCCAAAGAGTTAAAAGTCTCAGTGTGTCTTGTAACGGGTTCGACTGCGATAAGGAAATCGAATGAAAGAACCCTTTGACAGCAGGAACGACATAATGCAAAATTGAGGTCAAGTCCTTTTCGTCCTCTTGATTCGTCGAAGTGTCATCCTCGGAGAGTTGCTTTGACTGTGGCGAGATTACCTCAAAGTTTGCCAGAGCCCAATTGTGCCAAGCTTTGTACCAAGAGGAGTCAAAGTGAGTGGCCAGCAAGAAGGAACCGAGTATACCTGCGGACTCCTTCTCCGTCCAATTGTTGTGAAGAACAATTTTCCATTCACCCTGTTTCAAGTAGCATCTGGCCAATAACTTGGTGTATTTCTCGATATTGTCCGAAGCACCCGGAACCTCTGTTGGCAAAGGTTGAGTAATAGCTTCATTCTCGTTGACTCCGAGGTCGCGTGACAACTTGGACGTGAAATCCACCAAATGATTCAAAGCTTCACGTTGTTGTCCCCTTGCCCACATGTATTTCAATTGTGCGTAAACAACATGAGGGGAAGCTCTTGAAGCTTGGTGGCCGGAGGTTCCTTCATCTAACAAAAAGTTCAACGATTTTTCGGCAAGTCCCAGTCGACCACTCTTTCGGCACAAGTTGGCAAATTTGATCCACATCTCCATATCCTGCTTTGGTTTCACCACCAAAGCCCTCACCTTTAACATTCTCTGCCAAATGTCAACATTGCGCTGACACCCGAGAAGACGCTTCTTCCATGTCTCCCTTATTTGCACCCTCTTTTCCGATCCCTGAGGTAGACATTTATATTTGATAATTTCCTCCAGCTCTGCAAGCATTTGGACTCTCACCACCACTCCATATGCTCTGTTGTAAGACTCGCTGACCAGAGCAGTTATTTCGGTCACCAACAGATCTCTGGCTTTCAAAATATGATCGGAAGCGTCATCGAAGTTGTTCTTGTGCAGACACAAGATCGCGTTGAAAAACGCCTTATCTGGAGACTCGATTTTCATGACACTGATATAATTGTCCATTCTCTCCCATTGTCCCAATCCCCAAGCAGCAGCAGCGGCGAGAGGGGCAATTGCTCGTTTGATATCACTCGATGAATTGTTCCATTTGTTCTGCGCCAACTCGCTGAGGAGCTCCCACTCGCCCAGGGCATGTAGACATCTCATTTTACCCATAGTAATTTCCATTGAGTCAGGTTCCTCTTTTTCTCTTTCGTTGTACGCGCGCAAGGCATCATCCCAACGTTGAAGTTTTTCGTACCAAGTCTCTTTCAGCTGCAACCCATGGTGATCTTGAGCGTATTTAAGAATTCCAATTGCTGCATCGGATTGTTGTAGCTGGTTGTTGATGCTAATCAAAGATTCGATGGTTGGAGTTGCAGGCTCTTGGATAAATTCAAGTTCTTTGTAGTGCAGCGCCTTGGCGTAGACGTGGCTTCTCTGGGCGTACTGACTCAAAGTTTGAATTCTGATCGGAAGGGACTTGTCGTCATGTTCCAGGTACTCTGCCAAGTTGAGCAACGTTTGATGAATTTCTGGCAAGTTGTTAGGAGAAGACAACGCTATACACAAGGCTTGCGCAAGTTCTCCCTGATACTGGATATGCAGTTCGTTCCAGCAACTGGCAAATGCGCAGTTAAAGAGATCTCTCGCCAGCGGAGGGTATACCGTTGCTAGCGAAGAACACGCACGAAGAGCAGAAGAGGGCGATTCTTTAAGTAGCTCAATACTCAATCTCCTGATCCACTCTTGCCAGTCTTCTTTAGTTCTCTTGGTACTGCAATCCCAAACGTTTCGCAGAGCTTGCGGATTCACAGGTAGCTTTCTAGGGGTGGCCTCGATCTCAAAATTGTCACTTGTAGTGGAGTCATGATTCTTATCGAGTAACAGATTGCCAGGTAATGGCTCACCGTTCAACAATTTGTCAACCAATTGTTCGTAAGTCGAGTATTGTAACTTGTTCTTCACAATGACAGAGTTGATCACAGGAAGAAAAACAGAAAACTCGCTTCCCATCTGTACAAATAGTGAACAGATTGTGTTCATTGCACTATTCTTCAAATCAGCAGAGTAGCTGCCACCTAGGATTCTGATCAAAGGCTGAACTATTCTGGCTGCAAATTCATCCAAGTTGATCGATCTAGATATTTTGGCCACAGTGACAATTGCTTCTTGCCTCACATTTTCAGTGGCTGTTTCGAAAAGTCTGACTGTCTGCGGTATTATCAGGTGAACATATGGCTCAATGTTGTTTCCAAAAACAACGAACGCTTTCAATGCCCTGAGAGAAGCAACTCTTCCCTGGGACTTGTCTTGATCCAAAACGTCAAGCAAAATTGTGATCACCTCCAGCATGTACATTTTGAACTCATCATCAAGCGCTTTGGATACCTGCTCTGTCACGCCAATGATAGTGACCTGCAGATTGACGTATGGGAAGAATTCTTTGATCAGCTTGAAAATATCAGGCAGAAACGGTCTAATGTGAAGCTTCACTATTTTGACCAAGTCCCCAAGTTGCTGAAAGTAAATCTCGAGCATAGAATGAGGACAGGAATGAATTACCGTGGAAAACCCCGGAATAACTTGATCCAGGTAAGGGACGCATTTCACTCCTAGAGTTTTGAAAATATGCATGATTGCCTGAATGACGGCCGGATGATGAGTGCCTAACGAAGTATCCTTTAGGATCTTGAGCAAAGTCTTGATAACAACGGTGGGAAAATAGTCTTCATTCGATGGGGACTTACCCTTCATCAGCAATTCCATGTCAATTGATGGCGCATTTTGTTCTGCTACAGTTAGCGAATCCTGGCCGTACCTCTCCACTTCTCTGTGCTTGTATGGATCCAAGGCTCCTAATATACCGATAAGCCTCACAGTTTCCCGCCTGATCGAAGGGGATGTCTCAGACTTGAGGATGTTGACGAGTAGTCCAAGAAGCTGAGGATAATCCAAAAGTGGCTGTATGACGTATCCTGACGAGCCAGCCAGCTGCCCCAAAGTTTTCAAAGCAGCGTCTCTCTTGTAGCCCATACTTTGGTCTTGAAATGTTTCCAAAAGAACGGGCATTAGTTGAGGAATAAATGGCATCATTTCTTCTCCTGCCACCCCAGACATCTCACCAATGGCAGCAATGGCAGCAGACGCGACAGACGGACTGGCGTCCATAGATCTTGGTATCAAAACGTCCATAATCGGCTTTAGGTAGGGTTTAGTCAGGTCGCCAGTGTTGGAGATGAAAAGGGACAACATCACCGCAATCTTTTCTCTTTTCGAAGCGCTCTGCCCTCCGTACTCCAAGGTAGTCAAAAGTTGTATCAACAGCTTTCTGAGTGGAGGGACAATGTAAGCAGGATTTATGGATGCTAGTCTTCCCACCAGTTTAATGGCTGCCTTTCGGATGTCGAAGGATTCATCATGAAGAGCCATGAATAGTAATCTGACGTTGTCAACTTGTGATAGCTGCGGGTCAAATCTTTCGCCCAAACTGCTCAAAATTTCCAATCTGATTTCTGAGGAAGGGTCGCTAATGCAGACCGTGAGTAGTTTGTCAAGCACTTCGCTCACAGCCTTCAATGAGTTCGCACTCTTTTGTAAGCAAATTGAGTCTCGGAGAAAAATCTTCGCCGACGTTAACGCAGCCTTCAGTCTGACTTCTGCATGATCATGCTGGATATATTGAACAACTGAGTAGCGCACAAACTCTGTCAATGAGTAGTTTTTGAAAGTGAAGCTGCTGAGCGTTTTCAGTGCTTGCAATATGATAGTGACATCGGGATCTTCGTGAAACGTACTTTTGGGCAGTCCAGATAATCCTGAGATATCAAGGCTAGACCCGCTAAATACCCCGCCATCTCTGCTCAGCATACTCTGTCTGTAAGAAAAAGCTTGAGCAGAACTCATCTGTTTTTTGAAATCGGGAGACCCAGGATGCTTGAATTCATACCCTGACAAACAGAGACTGACAATGTTTATCAATCTTTCATTGATCATTGGCTCCAAAGACGGCAAATGATCAATGAAAACTTTCAGCAAACTCAACATATTGTCGTTTATCGGCGATTTCAGGACAAGCTTCATCAGCTGGTAACTATTCACGAACTTGGTGAGTGGCGCCCCAAGAGAAATAGCGAGCTTTGCCAAACAGTAGAAACAGGGTGCTAGCAACTCTTTTCTAGTTTTAGTCACTTTCGAGGCTAGAGAATCTTTGATGTTTTCCAGAACAACCCCGTCCAAGTAGTTGATTATGTTGTTTTTTGCCTCCACTGCAATGTCTCCTATGCTGATCAAGATGAAAGATCTGTCTCTGCCTATTTTCAGTTGGGAAATGTAGTAGAGAAGAACCCGATGCATGTATTTGTCAACAAACTTGATTTTATCGTAATGAGCCAGTTTTGGCATGATGATTGTCGCTTCCTTTCTAACATCTGTCGACTTATGGTCCTTGATAGTTATCAAATACTCGTAGATTTCATCAACTTTTGGAGCCAGCACAGACGTCCCCTGTACGATGAGTTCTCTGTAGCACAAAAGGGAACCATGAATAAACTCTGCGGGGTTGTTGTTGACAATTGCGCTCGATCCTGTATTCGTCACTTGTGAATTCTTGAAAACTGTAGAGGCCTCGTTGTACAATTTGGTGAACCAGTAGCTTCGAAGATCAGAGTCTCTTTCGTAGACGATGTTGAGACAATTCCTCAGACAAATCGCAGAGTCAGCTCTTAGCGAGTATTTAGCATCTCTGAGTCCGATCCAGATGTTGGAAAGGATGTCCTTGATGTATTGGTAAAGCATAGCCGGGGCATTGTCAGCGAGGGAGCTGATAATTAAAATAGCGGCGTGTTTTTTGTTTTCCACTTTTTCAGAAATCATCCACTCAATGGATCTTTTAACTTCAAATTCCACAAAATCACCCGTCAATGAGCCCCCTGGGATAGCCAGCTTACCGAGGGTCTTCGTAGCCAGTTTCATCACTTGCGGGTCATTCGACGAAATGAGTCTTCTCAGGTAGTTAGCGTATCTGGCGATCATGTTGGAGTTTTCCTCCGTTGTCGTAGAAGTGTTAATCTCAGGCAAATACAAATCATCCGACGTGTTTGTCATCAATTCCACAAGGGAGTTGATCGCTTCCACGCCCCCAATCTGCTCGTTGATATGAGGACTACTAATGAGGTCAAAGATCCGCTTGTTTATGTAATTGTTGTAAACTGACAGCTGTTCAGTTGACGACAGTTCCCTAGATATCGAAACAAAATGTGTCCTCAGTTTTTTGGCTGCTCTTGCCACCTTCCCGCTGTCTTTGGATTTGAGCTCATTGAAGATCTCGTCGATTGTTATGTTTCCGGCCAACGTGGGTGACGTCGTCGGCTGCTTGCTCGGCTGGAGCTGGGCCTGCGCTTGTGACATGATTGCAATGAATTCCAAATCAGGGCCGCGGACTCGCTGAGTTCAAGATCCGTTGCAATGGCTTGTGTCAAGCCTTTTCTAGACTTAAATTAATTCTTTTGTTCTTGAGACATTTTAAACACCCAAGGAGTTGCCCAAATCTGATGGCCGGGTAACTCAAATCACGACAAACTTCTAGTTCACTTTTATTGGTCGTGTGCGAACCCGAAGCCTCCACAGGTGTGCCAAACAAAAAAGTCACTACACTCGCCGCATGGGGTAGACAAACGGAAGCTCAGTGTGTTAATGCCAATAGGGCTGATTAGCGGTTTACACTAATTGGTACCAACAGTCAGCGATAAGAAGTCCATAAAAAAGATAGCAGCTATGCGTCTTGTCGAAGAGGCGAGCTTCCGCGCTTCAATGACGTAATCAGTAACGAGCTAAGTCGTTCTTCCTAGGTCCAAAGCATTTTTCAAGAGCAGTTGTTCAGTCATATAGATTCCTAAATTGACACTGGTATTGGAGCTGAACAGGGAGGATCCGTTCAGATTCCAGCGGCTTGTAGCGGTTGTTGTGTATGACACCTACATATGGCCTCGTTCCATTTATCAGCTGTGCCAGCAATGAAGCAACAAATAACCATCTTGGGATTCTTACTAAGGATGTGGGTACTAGCTCCAGATGCCTGGAAGCAAATGCCGGTTCCGACAGAATCGACGATGGAGGTTTCAATATTGTTGGGGAAAACTACTATGAGAAATTGACTGCTCTTTCTGAGGCGAACTTTTTGAAAGGGTTATAAATAGCTGTCTTGAAAGAAGGTTTCGAGGACAAAGCCGTTGAAAAACTAGTGAAATGCTGCTGCATGGAGACCGTGCAAAAGCTAGAAATGTTGGGAGCAGAAGTCAAAGAGGTAAGTGTTAGGCTTCACAGCAAAGGTCCTTTGATCTGGACAGAAATCTTAAAAATTGGTGGCTATTTAACGGAGACTTGCGGTCCTGTAGGGAGAAGAGGAGTTGCTTTGAATGATTTGAAAGTCAAATTCGTGGAAGCTCTCCACGACCAAGAACGTTGGAACGAGGCCTACCCGTCCACGAAAAACGTATATAACAACGGGGCTTATGCGACCGAACACTTCCCCTTCGTCTACGGGAAGTGTATCAATCTCTCAAAAAATTGAAGGACAACTACGATTCTGTTTTGAAGGAGTCTGGTTTAATTATGATATCCACCGTGCCTTTCGTGGCATGTTCTCTCGCTGTTCTCGATCTCAACTCAAGTCCTTTGGAATTACTGGGAAACCAGGTGGGACTAAGTTCCAACACCGCTCCATTCAATCAAACGGGTCTTCCATCTTTGGTGGTTCCTTGCGAAATATTGCCGCCAGTGGAGGGTCCCCTTGTCAATACTGAGACCAAAATGCCGGTTTCTCTACAATTGGTCGGAAAATGGTACGACGAGTACACTCTATATAAGGCGGCCCTAGCGTGAGAACTGTCATATGACGGGACTAAGCTATAAGTATTTGATCTTTCTCAATTTAGAAAGGAGAGTTTTATCTGATTTCAGGATGGAGTTCGGATCTTATCATCAGTATTCCTTATCGTTATCAAGGTAGCGGCGGGTGGATAAGCTGAGCTGCACAGTGACCCAAAGATGTTAGCTTCTACTTTGTGAGGAAACACGAGTGGATAAGGTCGGAGAACATTCCGATGATACAAGTGATATTCACTCTGTTTTAATGCTATTTTTTAATTTTTACCGTTGTATGATTTATGAATTCGGAGCCTTTCCGATAAGAGAACTGTTATTTTTGGGCCGTGTCAAAAATGGGATTTTTATCTGTCTTCGGAAAGGAAAAGCGCGGTAGACCATGAGCGTTATGTACGGGACACATCGATTATTATCCGATGAACTGACGGCGTAGAAAGAGAAGAGCTCCGAGTGGCATTAAGAGGAGAAAGTGTTAGTGGTTAGCGTGACTTCGAATGTTGAATCGTTCAGCAAGTGATTACTCCTACCTTTTTATCTTTGGACTTCCTTTGTTATCGTCGGGCTACACTTGGCTATAAATTCTCCTTCAGTGGCAGAAAACCGCAAAACATTCGTCTCAGATCTCAAATTTCACTTTTGTTAACTTTTTAAAATCAATTTGTTCGAGCCAGCAATTGTGCGAGGCGGGTCATCGCGAGCTGATATAAACGGCTCTCTAGTCAAAAGCCGTTCCTAGACTGCAAGAAACCCTTTCTGTTTCCCTGCTTAGTCTAAATCGAAGCCAACGCAGTCTACTAACCTCATGTACTCATAACAGCCCTGAAATACGCAGCCTCAAAATGCACAGCCTTGAAATGCACAGCCCGACGTTGAAAGAAAAGACCCGATTTTTCTGGAAATAAAACGCCAATTTAACTTTACTTGTACAACAATCAGAGATAAAGCAATAAGAAAGTAATCACGAAACGATCTGTTCCAACCAATGAAGACTTGAGTTCGGCGACACACGCACGCACAGAATATGGAGGCAGAGCATACCTGCTTGGGCAAGAAAAGATATCTAGACTCACCAGAAGCGTACAATGAATCTAAGCGAAGGCTTGTTGAGAACCTTTCCAACTTGAATCTGGAGCAGCTATCAAGCCAAAGGCCTGCTCCCAAACGGCAGACATCCCAGTCCTCGCTTTTTGACTCTGCTTACTTGGAAATCGATAGACAGCCTTCTCCAGAGAACGAAGACAGCGTATTTATCCCATCGATAGACCAGTTTTTGCGAGACAATCCTGACCCCCCTGTCATAGATGGAGAGAAAGTCGATGACTTGGACAAAATCGACGTCAGCAAACTAATTATCCCCTCCTTGGATCTTCTAGGAGTCAACAATGGAGGGACTGACAGCACTAGTCTCAGAGCGAGTTTCGAAAAAATATTCAAGCAGAAAATGCGACAGAACAAGACTGGCGACCAGCAGTTACAGGTTTCCAACTCAGAATTGTACTTCGATCAGTACGTGTTGAAATTTTGGACGCTAGTCAAGTACTACAATCCG
The DNA here is from genome assembly GCA_030674545.1 of Ogataea saltuana. Classification (NCBI taxonomy): domain Eukaryota; kingdom Fungi; phylum Ascomycota; class Pichiomycetes; order Pichiales; family Pichiaceae; genus Ogataea; species Ogataea saltuana. The sequence goes on from JAKTYV010000014.1 coordinate 44,431, forward strand.
GAACTGCTTACGTACAACCGTTTTGTTAGTTGGCTGCGCTCACAGAGTTTGATCGAGGGTACGAAGGGATACAAATCCCACCAAATAGAGGAAATTTACGACGAAGACGAGATGACGGTGGACCATGGTTATCAAACGCGAATGATGGGGTCCGTTCCTGTATTTGATTATACTCCTGATGTGATGGATATTCAGATGGAGTACTGATTTATAGAAACGTGAATGCTAATGTAATGAAATTGTAAGCGACGAGCCGAGTATATGTCGAAGGAGTTCATAATTCATAAATCCGAGATGCTCTGCAAAGTCAAGAGGAATCGTTGCTTGACGTCTGGGGTAATTTGGGTGCTGTTTTTAAAGGCGTGTTCCTCGATAATGGCCTCGATAAGGAGTTCTCCGCGCTTTCGGAGTTTGCAAAGCGTTTCTTCAACGTAAGTAAAACTTCCTGTTTTCTCCATGACGTCGACAGCATAAGTTTTCATTTCGACCTCGTTGCTTCGGAGTTTGAGGATGTTGATGAGCTCCTTGTTCACCGGGTTCTGATTGATCGAATGGATGATTGGAAACGAGAACTTACCTTCGGTGATGTCTTCGCAGAAGCCCTTGTTGCTGTTATAAGCGTCGGACTTCAAGTTGAGGTAGTCGTCCTTGATCTGGTAGATTACTCCGAAAAGGTTGCTGAGCTCGATCAGTTTCTCGTAGTTGTTGTCGGTCATGAGGTTCATGAGTTTGATGGACAGGCGGAACAGACCTCCCGTCTTGTTCATCACCATGTCGAGATACTGCTGTTCGTTGGGACAAATTAGGTTGTCTCTCCAATAGAGGTCGAGGCCCTGGCCCCGATGAAGATTAATCATCTCCTCCAAAAATATATCTTGTGCTTTTGCTCTCTTGGTGTCATCGCTGTGAAAGGCGTCGTTCAGTAATCTCATTGCGAGGAAGTACATGTAGTTCGAGCAATTGATGGACTGGGGCACTCCAAAAATGAGGTGAGAACAGGGCTTTCCCCTCCGCAGCTTGGAATTGTCTTCGATATCATCGATCACCAGTGATGACACGTGCAGGATATCAATGATGGACTCAATCTTGACCAGAATGGTTTCGGGGACGTTGAAAATGAGGTTGAACGTCTGAATGAGCAATTTCCGCAACTTTTTGCCGTGGGTTTGGGTAGATAGGTAGTCAAAAGGGCCTCTCAAAATTGTCTCATTGTCATTGTTCCAGTTTGGTTCATCCGCGATTCTCAGTAGGGACAAATCCATAGTAACAAGAGCGTGGTTTGTGAAGTGAAGAAGCTTTCAAATGTGAGGGTGCGAGGGTGCGAGGGCAATTTACGTAGAAGAGGCGTCCTCAGTTAGTGAGACGTTTTTTTTATTTTAGCGTTTTTTTGAAAAAATTCGAGAAAGGCTTTAAAAAACATTGGGCTCAAAAGTTCAGTCAGACTAGCTGAAACAATTTACTTTGTCAACGGGAATAGTGCCAAAATGGAGAGAGTTCCCTTTGATTGGCTGATGGAGATCCCTCCGGTAACCAGAACATTTGCGGTTGGAATTGTCAGCACTTCGCTACTGGTTTTCACAGGCTGCATCAAGAGTGAAGACTGTTACTACTCCGAGGAGGCGGTGTTCCAGAAAGGCCAGTACTGGCGGTTAATCACGTCGATATTGTACTTTGGCGAGTTTTCGTGGGATCTGGTGCTGTCGCTGTACATGATTGTGTGGTACTCTAAGTCGCTGGAACTGTCGTTTTCGAGGACGAGGGACTACGTGTGGAGTCTGGGGCTGCTGTGTGCGAGTCTGCTGCTCTACCACAGATACGTCTACCGGTTGCACGTGATAGGGATGTACTTAAACGACACTCTGTTGTACATTTGGTCACACCGGAACCCGGACGCTCGTCCACGGCTCATGGGATTTTTTGACTTTGAGGCGATTTATCTTCCCTTTGTGACTTTCTTGGTCTCCAGGCTGGGAATTTGGGATATCACTAGTACGGTGCGCAACAATCTGAGCGCGGCTATGAAGAAAGGAGTTGTTGGTATTATTTTGGGCCACGCGTATCTGTTCTTCAACGACAGCTTTCCGAGGCTGCACGGGTGCGCGTCGCCTTTGCGTCCGCCGTGGTACTGGTTTGAAAATGAGGACGCTCTCGAAGGTCTCGAGGATGCCGGCGAGACTGATACGGCTGATGAGGCAGTGCTGGGTGCTCCGGAGACCCCGGAGATGCCTGCGGCTCAGGAAGCGATTGGTGTCCAGGAGCCCGAGGAAGGCTACACTGCGCAGCGTACGGTTGAACAGGCGCAGACAAGTCTTCATCAGAGAACACCGTTTGAGGGCACAGACGACTGAGCCCGAACTTTTTAGCGTCTATCGACGCGTCGAATGCGTTCTTTCTGCGCTGGGCGCTTTTATGGTGAGAGAGTACGCCCGGTTTCACTCACACTGGACAGACAGCGACAAACCGTCCTATCCACTTCAGCGTCCAGGGAAGAAACTTGTCGGGCGGCACGCAGGTAACAAGGAAGAAAACGAGCGAACCTACCGGTTTTCGATGATACGAAAGTTGGCCCCAATGTTTGACAACCCGAACGTGCACTGGTCTTTGGTGGACTTGTCGGTAGCTCCTGAAGCGTTTGCTGTTGCTGTGTCAGCAAAGTTTAGTCAGCGCCGTAGATCTAGAATGCCCCCGCCCGAGACGCCCTCAGACCTGCCCAATGAGCTGCGCAGGGCTCCTAAGGACGCGGGGCTGTCTCCGTGTGGCCCGAAATCGACGCGACGGTTCGGGACGAAAATTCTCCTCCCTCCAGAAAGCGGCAATTTTAGCCGGAGCCGTGCGCCGGAGACTACTGAGGGGGTATTAACTGATATATAAACCAGACTCGAAAAAAAAAACCAGAGATAAAGCAAATGTTATAGACAGGAACCGTTTAATTGTTGGGCCAGTCATGTCATTTATAGGGGGAGGATCCGAGTGTGCGGCCAACGCGAACCCGTTGGCCCAGTTCAGCAAGCAGACACAGCATGACACGACGCTGGAGCAGTCGGTGCGAAACGGAGTGGCCGACACCGGCCACCAGCATCCAGGACAGCTGAGAGAGCAGATCATGATGAACGACCAGGAGCGGATGCACATGCAGAACTTCATGGACGGCAAACAAGACTCTTTTGATTTCAGGCCTATGGCGAGCGAGCTGGGCGTGATTGACCGGGCGCAAATGGGCCAAATGGGCCAAATGAACCAGGTGAATTCTACTCCGATCCAGGACCATCAGCGCGCGGCGTCCGGGTGGTCTACTGAATTTTTGGGGGCAGCACCGCAGGCGCAGCGACCTCAAGGGCAACAGCAGCAGCTGCAGCAACTACACGTTGGTGCAACCGCGTACCAGCCAATGATGCACCGGCCGATGATGGGCTCGATGAGCGGGGGCATGCTGATGGGCCGCATGGGAGGTCTGGGGGGGCAGCAGAGCAGGCAGATGGGGGCACAGGGACAGCAGCAGGACCCGCTCGCGGTGGTGGACTGGGAGGAGTCGTTCAGGGAGATGGAGGAAGTGGCGACCGAGAAACAGGCGGAGGCTGAGGGGATGAAGCTGGACAGCCAGGAGGCAGCGTTCGACCAGGTGTGGGATAACATCCAGGACTCGTACGCAGAAAACATGTTGAGCAACGACGAATTCCAGGCGCAGTGGGAGAAGGACTTTGAGAAGTATGCTCAGACCAGAATGAACTACGGAGAGTACAAGTTCGACCAGAACAACCCTTTTGCAAACAGTCCGGACGCGTACGAGATCGGGATCAAGTTGATGGAGAGCGGGGCGAAACTGAGCGAGGCTGCGCTGGCGTTCGAGGCAGCCGTGGAGCAAAACCCGGGTCACGTGGACGCGTGGCTGCGGCTGGGCCAGGTCCAGACGCAGAACGAGAAGGAGCTGGCGGGAATAGCTGCGCTGGAAAAGTGTTTGGAGTTGTCCCCGCAAAACACCGTTGCGCTGATGACGCTGGCGATCTCGTACATCAACGAGGGCTACGACAACGCGGCGTTCGCCACGCTAGAACGGTGGATCGAGACCAAGTACCCAGAGGTTGCGGAGCGGGCGCGACTGGCGAACCCGGAGATCCAGGCGGACGACCGGTTCTCGCTCAACAAGAGGGTCACCGAGCTGTTCATCAAGGCGGCGCAGTTGTCTCCCGACGGGGCGAACATGGACGCGGAGGTTCAGACCGGCCTCGGGGTGTTGTTCTACTCGATGGAGGAGTACGATAAGACGCTGGATTGTTTCCAGGCGGCGATCACGCACGACCCCACGGACGCTCTCGCGTGGAACAGGCTCGGGGCGTCGCTGGCGAACTCCAACAAGCCCGAACAGGCCATTGAGGCGTACTCGAGAGCTCTGCGACTCAATCCGAACTTTGTCCGGGCCAGATACAACCTCGGGGTGTCGTTCATCAACATGGGGATGTACCGCGATGCCGTGGAGCATCTGCTGACCGGTCTGAGCATGCACGAGGTGGAATCTCAGGAGGGCACGACGTCCCAGGCTGGCGACGGCCACCAGTCCACGAGTCTCATAGAGACGTTGAAGAGGTCGTTTCTCGCCATGGACAGACGGGATCTCATTGACAAGATCAAGCCGGGCATCAACGTGACTTCTTTCCGCAAGACGTACGACATTTGACCAGTGTTTAGCTAATCTAACGGGTATAGGTATTGTAATCCATTACTAAGAAACAGAAAAAGCCCCGGCTCGGGGACTCGGCTTTAACCCGGTACGAGATTTTCTTATCCATACGAGAAAGATTCTCGAGGATGAAAAAGAATCTACACGGGAGAACCGATCCAGCACAACGGTGTGCTCTTGTGCGGTACGAGGGTTTCTGACGCGAATGGCATGAGCACCGACAAGGAGAGCATTCTCGCAGACGAAGTGGAACCGGGGACCGCAGGAGGCGCAAGAGGAGCCAAGAGAAAGCTGGCAAGTGCGTGTCAGATATGTCATCGCAGGAAGATTAAGTGCGACATAGCGACCCTGGGGTCGCCGTGCACCAACTGCAAAGAGATCAGCCTGGACGCGCAATGCTACATCCACAAACGGCGGAAGAAGACGGACTCGATCGTGTACTTTGCGCAGCAGAACGAGCATCTGCACGCTATCAAACTGCCTCCCAAGAACTTTCTCAAGGCCCGGATCAGGCCCGAGTACTACATGACCAACTTCATCTACTACCCCACGGTGAACGAGGTGATGTCGCGTCTGTACAAGGGAGTCATGGGGAAAGAGGTGATTCTGGACGACTTTGACCTGCAGAACCTTGCTCAATTGGGCTGTTTTGACCTGCCTGACTCCCAGCTCTGTTGGAAGTACATCAACGCCTACTTCGAGAAAATCAACGGCTACCACGTGCTGATCAACCGCGCCCGGTTTTTCAAGGACTACGACGACCTGAGCAACCCGCCGTCCATCTTGCTGCTCCAGGCGGTGCTGTGTGTCGGGTCGTCGGTGGCTCTGGACCCGGCCGGGGCGGACGAGACCGAGCGGGAAGTGCAGCTCAAGACCACCAAGATCCTGTTTAAAAGGGCCAAGGCGCTGTACGACGCGTCGGTCGAGTACGACCCGATTCCGCTGATCCAGTCGGTCGTTCTGCTCTCGATTCTGCCCGACCTCATCCCCATCCCCAACTACCAGAACTCCACCTACTGGACCAAGCTGGCCATTCAGATCGCCCAGGCCTACTCGCTCTACAAGGAGAACAACTCCCTCCCGCTCTATGAAAGGAACACGTACAGGCGGCTGTGGTGGTATCTGTTCGTCAAGGACCGGATGATGTCTTTCTGGCAGGGCGGGCCCTGTCTCATCAACAAGAGCGACTGCAACGTGGGCATGGTGCGCCCCGAAACGTTCCAGGAGGAAGAGCAGCCCACGAAAACGTTTCAGTATTTCCGAAACTTCATCCGGGTGGCCGAGCTGATCGAAATCTCGTGTCGCCAGAGTCTGAAGCGAAAGAGCAACGACAAGGTGACTCTTTTGATGGACGTCAAACACGGAGACATTCTGATCTCGAAGTGGTTTGAAAGTCTGCCCGTCGAGCTCAAGTTCCGGCTGGACGACAAGTCAACTCACACGCAGCACGCCGCGTTCATGACGCTGTACTACTATCTGCTTCTGATGACGCTCCACCGGATCAATCTTCTGAAGAGATCGCGCATAGTCCACTCGGTGGCCGGGGACAGCAACATCCTGGACTCCTCGTGGGGTCTGACCTTCCATTGTGCCTACATGATCACCAAGATTTGCGAGATCATGTTCGAGGACGAGAGCTACATCGCCTCGTGTCCGATCGGATATCTGCAGTTTCTGCTCTCCAGCTCGTTCACCATGCTGTGCCAGACGTCCAACAACGAGGCCAACATAGCAAGCATGGCCAGAAGCTGTCTGCACACTAACCGGAAGTTCCTCAAGCTTTTCAGTTCCAGATGCACCTACGGAGAAATGGTCGACTACGCCGTGAACCAGTTCTGCACCAACGAGGAGAAAAGAGTCAGACTGCTGTCGCTCATACTGAGCACGACGGACTCGCCGGGACGGGCGGAACCCAGCGACCTTCGGGGCTCCTTGATCAGCAAGATGCAGCACAGCATCAAAAACAGTCTTGAGTCGAGGCTGTTCAACGCAGACGAAGAAGAGCTCAAGTCGAGCCAGAAGCTCTTGAGCAGCTTCACGCCCTACCAAATGTACGCCCGAAACTACTCGAGGTTCATTCCAAGCGAGCGGGACGCATTGAACTGTCTCAACAACGAGGCCATCGAGGAGAGTTTGCTGAAGCAGACGGAGCCAGTCGCACAGCCGGGAAAGCAGCCAGGGACAATCGACTCTCTCCGAGCAGGCTCGACCGCACAGGCTGCCTCCGATTTCGACTGGCTGGGTCTAATCAACGATCCTACGGACATTAGCGAGGTCAAGGGCCTCAAGGAGATGAGGCTTTTTCACAGCAACAACATCGCGCCTCCTGTCTCCTCCGAGGGCGGTGGCAACGAAGGGGAAGACGTTGGAGCTGCCTTCTCGCGGCCAGACTTCCCCGGGGGTCCTTCTTCCATCTCGGAGTTGTCAGAGGAGTCGCCGAATCTGAACACGGGATTGCTGGACGAGACCATCGACAACCTGTTTTTTGAGGGTGATGGCTTGGACAGTCTTCTGAAGAAGTTCCTGGAGTGATGAGCTGTTGTTCAGCGTTCAACACGAACGTCCGTTCGGAGTCTCGAAAACGGCTACCGGGAATCCGCGACGATCGACGCGTCGATAATATACTGCAAGTAAAATCACACCTCGAACTAAAAATAAAAAGGTGATCAAGTGAAATGAAAACAAACGAATTTTACTGTCCCTCAACTGAACGCAATTGAACGGCAAGCTTTTCAATTTTGTACACGACAGACTCCCTGAGGTGCTGCTTGACTGCGATTTTGCTGTCCATTGCTTTTGGTTGGGACCAGCATTGCTTTCAAGTCTTGAAGCTCCGAAATGTCAAGTCGATCCAGAACCTCGTACGGCGAGAGAGAGGAGGAAGAGTTGCCCTACTCCAAGACCTTCAAACCCGCCACCAAACGGTCGGCGTGGCTCCAAGCTCTGTCTGTCTCTAATGTGAAGTCGTTTGTTCTGAGACACAAAAAATTGATCACGGCTCTTGTCACGTTGGCGTTTTTGTCTGTCTTCACAATGACCCCGTTCATACCCCATTTCCATTCTCGCGACCCCAAAGTGGTGATCATACTGGCTGCAAACGAGGGGGGAGGTGTGCAAAGATGGAAAACTCCGCAGGAATGGTCGGTGGAACGCTCGTCAATCTCCAACAAGAAGGAGTACGCCAATAGACACGGATATGTGCTCACTATCAAAGACACCTCGCTCAAGAGGAGATACAGCCACGAGTGGAGAGAAGGATGGGAAAAAGCTGACATACTGAAGCAAACAATGAGAGAGTATCCGACTGCCGAGTGGTTTTGGTGGCTGGATCTGCACACCTTCATCATGGAGCCACAAATAGCTCTGGAAGACTATCTATTCAAAAACCTAGAAAACAAAACTTACAGAAATCTTGAGTACTTGAACCCACTCGAGCTACCGACCGATTTACCCTACGTGGACACTCTCAACACACCCGTGGACATGATACTGGCTCAGGATTGTGGAGGATTCAACCTCGGTTCTTTCCTTCTGAGACGTTCCGATTGGAGTGACATCCTGTTGGATATGTGGTGGGACCCTGTTCAGTATGAACAGATGCACATGACCTGGGAACACAAGGAACAAGACTGTTTAGAAACGCTTTATCGGAACCAGCCGTGGATCAGAGAGCGGATTGGGTTTGTTCCGTTACGGGCGATCAACAGTTTCCCGCCTGGGGCCTGTGCTGACCAGAAGGACGACCCGCAGTTCTTCTACAACGCTGACGACCGTGACTTTTTGGTCAACATGGCTGGATGTAATTTCGGAGACAGATCGTGCTGGAACGAGTACGAGTATTACAGAAATCTCCAGAAAGAGCTCAGAAAGACGCACTGGATTCCCTTCTGGTAGTACCGAGCAGCAAACCTTATCAATAACAAATTCGTTCGTTACAATAACTAATAAATGTGTGACAACAATAAATGTTGCGATTACCCGGCCGTGGCGAATGAAGTAGATTTTTGCTAGCCTCGCGTAGTTTGAAAGATAATCGAAATTTAAACAAGACAAACACAGGAGTCCAGGTTGTAGGGGGCAAAAAGTCACCGATAACGAGGCGTGTCACAAGGTTTGAAAAGTTGCAATTGTTTGTAACTGGAGAATAGAAGTGATTGGGTTCAGGGGATTTGAATTTGACCTACCCCAAGTTAGACTCGAAGACAGTGAGGTGAGAACATGAGCAACGACCAGTACTGGCTGAGCGAGCATCTGGGCTCGGCACCCAATGACGACGACATGGCTTTTCTAACGTTTCCTGACTCCGGACCGAGCTCCGAGGCACAATCGAGCAGCTTGGGCTTGCAGCAACCGCCGCAGCAAAGTCGTAAGCCATCTTTAGACATGTTCAACAATACTGGCCCGAGCGCGGAAGACTTTTTCGGCACAGGAGTTGAGCCACCGGCTACTCAATCACCAGCCCAGCAACAACAGCAACAGTCGAATTCGTTTGAATCGTTTTCTCCACAGGTTTTTGAAGGCGCAACGTCAAATACGGGCGGTAATGCGCCGAACCCTTCAACCATAATGGAGCAGATTAAGAGACAGCAACATGTCCAGATGCCGCAACAATCTCCGGCCTCGATGTCTCAAGGCCAGTACTCGAACTCTGCCACGCCTGGACAACCGAACGCAAACTTGGCTGATACTGATTTGAAGGCTCAGAAATCATCCCAAACCCAGATACCACCGCAGACCGCCGAGTTTGATCAACAACCACAAGGGCTAGACCAGAGTTATCGAGACCATTTCTTGAAGCAACAGCAACTCGCGAGACAACAGCAGCAACAGCAGCAACAGCAGCAACATCAGTTACAAAGACAACAAATTTACCAGCAAATGCAGGAAAAGCAGCATTCTCAGAATCAAAGCAATACCCCGGGAAACACTCCCCAAGTTGCTAACACAAACTCACAGAACTCAATGCAAGGCTCTGACATCTCAACCATACCGTTTCCCAATCAACAATTTCAGGCACCCATGTCTTCTCAACCGCAGTCCCAGCCTCCTGCTCCTCCTTCTCAAAACCATTCTCAGACACAACCATCGCAACAACCTCAGTCGCAGCAAAGACAATTTCAAGCTCAGATGCAGCAACAGTACAGCTTCATCCGACTTCTGGAAGATTTCATGAGACGTAATGGCACCCCCCTTGCTGACAGATATCCCGTCATTGGAGACAAGAAAATGAACTTGTTTCTGATTTATGCTGTAATGTCGAAATTCGGAGGGTTCAATCATGTTTTGAAGTCCAAAAAGATACTGGCAGTGGCAAGCAAGTTTGGTATTTCTCCCGATAACCATCAGCTGCTCAGGGAATTTGTTCAAATGTATCACAAAAACCTCCTTCCTTTTGAGCTCTATGCTAACACTTCCGAGGGTATGAAGGAATTATCTATGCGGAAGCAGCAATTAGAAAGCCAAATGATGCAGCAACAGCAACAGCAACAGCAGCAGCAGCAGCAACAGCAACAACAACAGTCCCAGAATCAAAATCAGTCGTCTGTACCAGCTGGAAAGTCAGCCTCTCCGAGTCAATTTCAACAAGCTTCTGGTCTTCCAAACCAATCCTCTAGCTCCTCGCCTGCTCAAACTTTCCAACAACCGATCAAAACTCCAATCCCCTCATCTCAAACAGGCCCAACATTCCAGAATTTTCAAGTTCCGCCTCAGAACGCTGGTGAATCTATCAAGAATGGCTCTTCAACGGTACCAAGTTCTAGTTCTTCTCCGGCAGACTTCTCGAATTCTAGAGCCACATCAGGACCGGTTAATTCACAGATTCCCATGCAGATGCACCAGCACGCGCCACCATTGTCTCAACAAGCCCCCCCACAACCACAGTTACCACAGCAGCAAACTCAGTCAGTGAAATCCTTTTCTCCCGACTTCTTGAGGAACTATGTTCCTCATCACAAACTCGTAGAGAAGACGGCAGGAATTGACTTGAAGGCTCTCAACGCATACGGGGAACAGTTGGATCATTTGAAGCCCGTTTTCTTGTATGTTCCGGAGCTGGGCAAAATTGATATCAATGCTCTTGGGCTCTCTTTAGCCTCGAACATTGACGCCGAGATAAATGTTGCTTTGAACGTTTTGCTGATCGTTTCGACGGATCCAAACTTGACAATTCCCCTGAGTCAGTGTATGGGTGTGCTAGATTCTCTTTGCCATTTATCAACGAACATCCTGGAAATGCTAGTGTCTGGACGCTATACTAGGAGGGCAGACGATGAAAGATCGGAAGTCACCCCTTCAGGTATCAAAAGATGCAGGATAGACGATATTTTTGATAAGTACCATAACGACCTAGCTGGAGATTCGGAGGACACCGTCATCAACGTTGACTCGTTTACATCGAGACCGGTGGGCGATATATTGGAGGACGACAATACTATTGAGATTGATGATGCTGCAGTTTTTGATTCAAATGATGACGATGATGAAAAGATGACAGACACTCCTCTTTCGTCTCTGTCCAATGACTTCAAACCGGTCGAGACCTTCTCTCTTCCTTTTTACTTGGAACTACTGCACGATTGCAAGATGGAAGCAGAGGACTTCACCACAGATATCCACGCTAGCACTTACGAAAACAGACAGTTGATGTTGGTTGAGGAACTCAACACCATCTCGATGATTCTGAGAAACTTGTCCTTTGTCAATGACAACGAAACTGTCTTCAATAATAACGTCTTGGCATCCCATCACAGATTCCTTGACTACATCAGCACTTTAATTTACACAATTGCGACAAAGCCAGAGGCGTTTGTGTTGTCCCGGAAAAAATTGTGTCTGATGAAAGATACACTGATGACTTTAACAAACATCGCTCACGCCATTGAGCTTAGAAGTGCGAAAGAGGCTTTGTTGATTCTGGTTCTCTGCCTATCGTTTGGAGTTCAACTTGAGAAGGAAGAAAAAGAATCAGGGTTATACGTTCCGAAGTACGACCCCACACTAGGAAAATACCAGCTGCACTCGATAGATGTTATTTCGAAACTCTTGTGTGGCTCCAATACCAACAAGAATTTCTTAGGATCTGTTCTTTCAGGAGACGACAAAGATGCGGAAGTTGTGTCTTTGACTAAACTTTACATGGGGTCTGAAAACCTGAGGGATGGTCAGTTGATCACGAGATTATTCGGCTACTTGATTTCTATAATTCCCCTTGATCTCCTCCACGAAGGCATTGAGCCTTTCAACGATAAGCTGCCAAGTTGTTTGCAGTCTTTGTTAAGCTGCCTGATACTGACAGACTTTTTGAAAGACAGCCAGTTTCAAAGAAATATTGCTTTGAAATTCATCGTGTCTCCTGAGCTTGTGGGATCTGGACTTCTAAAGCTGGCTTTTATCTTCGCTGCCATTTACGCCAAAACCAACTACGAGAACAAGATCATGTATGTCCACATCTCCGGGAAATGTTTGGAGTTGGTGAACTCACTGCTGGAAGAAGCCCTTGATTATGCTGTGTCCAATGAGAGCACAAAAGAGGAGTTGACCCAGCTGAACTTGACCCCTAAAATGTTCCCTGCGGACGAATCAATTCTCGGAGCTCTGATGACACCAACCCTGCCCCAGGATATTTCTCTTCAGGCTGTTCGTTCCACCAAGTTGGTTGTGAGGTTGAAAAACCTATGCAAGTAGAACAATGTTTGGCGTCTTGTATACCTATCTCGCTGGTATCATTAATATATAAGATATAGTGTGAATAGAGCAGTTTCGGCCCGATTCGATAGAAACGATTTATACATTGCGCTTGAAGAAGCCAACTATCTTGGTTGCAGCTTCCGCACCCACAAGATTAGCAAGCTCTTTTTCACTCATTTCACTCAGTTCTTTGATGTTCTTGACCTTGTTCATTATTAGATGACAATTGACCGAACTGATCCCAGGTATATTTTGAATGAGATCGATTGCGGTATCGTTGAAGTACGTGTCCTTGTCGAACATGGGGTTGACACCGGCGTTGATAGACTTGTTCACGTCTGGTTCGTCTTGGTTCATTTTGAGCTCTCGGAACACTTTTGCTGTTTCGAATGGAGAGCTAGACCAGATTATTTTCAATTTCGGAAAAGAGAGCAAAAGCATCATCAATTTCAACTGCAAATCTTGCTGAAATCCGGTCGTGGCCAACGCAGAACCAGTAGGTCCACCGTTTGGCCTGCCGTCCCGATACGTTGCAAATGGTTCCAACGAAAACGACTTTCCCTCTTCAAACTCAATTAGTAAGGTAGGTAGTTCGTAGTACCTGAACATCTGTTCGCATTGCTGATATAATCTTCCACTCTTCAGAGATCCTATTAAGTCCGGTATCGACTTCCTCTCAACACAGACCTTTGGAGAAAGAATATAATCGCCAACAACGAGCATACATGGAATGACATCTAGAGCGGCCAAATGACATAGAAAAGGCAATTGAGAACGAAACTCTCTGACGTCAACAATCACTTTGTTTTTGACCTCCAGCGGGTTTCCCCCCGCTATTCTAGTACTTGTTTTTCCGGTGTCGGTCAAAAACTTCAATGATTCCTCTTCCTCAGCAATAAATGTTTTGGGAAGGGAAGACTTTTCTCTGATAAGTCTAGTGAAGGCGTCTTTTTCTTGCTTGATAGAGTTCAAGTAAAGCTGTTCTTCGATCGAAGTGCCGTAGTACATGAAGAAACATTTGGCTGGTTTGTTGTGGCGCATCGATTGGTAAACCTCCACTTTTCTAATAAAAGCCAGATTCGGCTCATAGAGAACGATGTAAGAGGGCATGATTTCCTCCAGTAAGAGGTCATTGGATCTGGTGTCAAACTTTTCAATGATGATTTGGTCAGACCTGTTAACGTATTCGTACATCAAACCATACGTTTGCTTGCCATTGAAAGATTCCTCCACCTCCGGGGTTTCCTCGATGTCTTTCAAAAAGGATTCAAAAGGATCGGTTGTTTCCCCCCGTTTCTCATAAACAGCTTTCTCTTCATTGTCTTCTTCTTCCTCTTGTTCATCTGCGTCTCCATCTTCGCTTTCGTCGGCCACTTCTTCCTTCAATAGATCCACTATACTTTCATCTACGTCATTGTTGGTTCCATCCTCGGTCTTGTTCAACATTTTGTTGTAAGAGACCATCGTTGATCCTCCTCTCATTCTTCTTCTTTTAGTAGGAGGAGCCCTGCCTCTCACGAACGTTTTCGAGATGGTTATTTCCTCATCTTTGCTACCATTGCCGTCTGGCGCGTTCGCTCCGGGTACTGAGGTTTTGTTCAGCTCTTTTTGGATTTTCAGCGCTCTCGTTCCCGCCTCTTTTTTCCAGTTCAAATGTTGTCTGAGAAGCCTCACCATCAACTTTCTGGCACTAAAGCTCTTGTTGTTGCCGTATTTGTATTCCTTGTAACTGACGAGAAAGTTCCGGAGCTGGCTGCATACGTGCAAAGAGGAACACATAATCAAAATTGGACCGTCCTCGTCGTTATTTGAGGTTTGCTTGTCTTGGTTAATGTCATCTAAAATGAGCGCAAGCTGCTCCCATTTTGGAATCTCCTCCAACAGGTAGGTAGTTTCAGAATCATCACTGGAGTCAGAATCTTTGATTTTGTCAAACACTCTGGCTTTGGCACATGAAATGACCGTCATGGCCTCGTCCAAAAGCAACCATGGGGCCATAGTCTTGTTTCTGTTGGTGACTGAAGGTTTGTTGGCCTCCACAATGCTAGCCAGCTCTTGATAAAACTGGATCGAGTCCATAGAAAATAGATGAGAAAGCAGTGTCTTCAACGTTGCCAGCTCCGATATAATTTGTTTGCTTGTATACGAAACTCTGTGCCACGAAGGGTCAAGCGTGGCCCTGATTGCTCGTACAAAGTTCTCGTCCAAAGCGTTCTCCATCGACCAATACTCTGTAGAAAGCTCAGAGTTGTGTCTCCGCAGCTCCCCAATGCAGGCTTCAATGCATGCTAGAAGACCTGTCTGAATTTTGGTCATGTATTTGGAGAGTTGCACGTTGACTTCCGTGACTTTGCTCTCCGTTCTGCTCGACCGCAGGGATTTGGTCACGTCGACATGGAATCGCGGCCACAACATAGCTCGCTCCAACCTCAAGTATTTAAGTTTTGTATACAGAGGTTGGAATCCCACTGCCAAGCTCTCAGGCTCATCGGAAAAGGCTTTGATAAACCCCCATTTGTTTTTCCTGCGATACAAGTTGATGATGAAGCGTTCGCTCGAGTACTCTTTGACTTTTTCCGCGTGTAAAATCACCATTCCCGTTATCCTCTCCGCATCTATAATCTCGCCCAGAAGATCCGTCACCAGTATCCGGTTAGTAACTGACAATATACCTCCTTTCTCGTAGAGTCTTCTCCGCTTCTCCAACGTTGTAGGGTCGCTACTAATGGACAGAAAGGTAGATTTCTGATCATCCGAATCTAGCCATGAAAGCTCTTTCAGTTGCTCCCCAATTTTGAAGTTCTCGAATTCAGTCGCGTTGACTAACAAAACAAGGGATTTTTTGTCCTGAATTACGGACAAACCCATAACGTGGAGAAGATTCGATACGATAGCGTCTAAAGCGAGTCCTCGGCCAAGAATAACCAGTCCGTCCTCTGCCAGCAACTCTTGCACGATTTGGTGCTGATAATGCAAACTCAACGTGAGGTTGACCTCCAATTGTTTCTCGTCTTTGCCTTCATTTTGGATGTCCTTAACTTTGATCCCGTCTTCGTCTTCGACGTCTTTTGTCAGCAATTCTGTCAGCTCCTTTGGAATTTCGGGATCTTCCTCAACAGCGTCGTCAATGAATAGGGCCTCTGACATAGTTAGGCATTGCAGAGAGTCTAACCAAGCGCGATTCGGTGGATTAGAAGTGGAGTTGCCCTCCTCCTGCTACCGATTTCCTCAAAAAAACACAGTGAAAATCGTAAGAGCCCAGTCTTGAGATTACGTAATCTTTTTTGCGTCGAAACGGTCGATCGACTATTTGCAGAAAATATCAATGCGGACGTCGAGGAGTTGGAGAAAACGATCAACTCGAAAGCCGATCACCAGTGATAGCCGAGCAGGTGCAGCTAGTACACAGATTTACAAGCGAAATCGACTGGTTTCAACAAGCTGGACGAACCACGAGCTATCGGGTGTGAGCCAACCTAGATCAACACCAGAGTCGTATCGCTAGCTCACTTTGCTGTCTGTCGTGACTAACTACATTATGTCCATCAAACTGACTGAGAAAGTGAAGTCTTTGGGAGAAAACGAACCGTTTTTCTCCCTAGAATTCTTTCCCCCAAAGACGGAAAACGGATTGCGTAACTTGTACGCAAGATTGAGCAGAATGTCGCTACTTGGCCCACTTTTCGTGACCGTTACATGGGGTGCGGGTGGTTCGACCTCGCAAAAAACATTAGATTTGGCCGCAACTTGTCAAAAAGAGCTTGGTTTGACTACTTGCATGCACCTTACGTGTACGAACAGCTCCAAGAAGCTGATCGATGAAGCGTTGAAACAAGCCAAAGGGTATGGTATCAGAAATATCCTTGCCCTCAGAGGCGATCCTCCTAGAGACGCTACCCATTTTGAGGACGCTGGAGTCTTCAAGTACGCAAAGGATCTCGTGACATACATAAGACAAGAATATGGGGATTACTTTTGTATCGGTGTTGCCGGATATCCAGAGGGGCACGTTGAAGGCTCGGATGACAGTGAACAGGATCCATTAAAAGATCTTCCTTATCTGATTGAGAAAGTGAACGCTGGGGCTGATTTCCTCATTACTCAGCTGTTCTATGACACCGACAAGTTCGTCGATTATGAAAAATTGGTCAAGTCGCAAGATGCTATCGAAAACAAGGATCTGTTGATCCTTCCCGGCCTGATGCCAATTAATGGTTATGGTATTTTCCAAAGGGCTTCCAAGCTGTCCCACGCCTCAATACCCCAGTCAGTCCTAGACAGATTCCCGGACGAGATCAAGTACGATGACGACAAAGTGAAGGAAATTGGAGTGTCCGTTCTGTCAGAGATGATCTCCGACATATACTCCAGAACCGGTCACCGAATTAGGGGTTTCCACTTCTATACTTTGAATTTGGAGAAGTCGATCGCCCAGATCATAAACAGCTCCGACGTCTTGTCAAAGGCCCTTGAGAGACAGGAGGAGCAAGTGGACGAAGATGGACTCTCGGATGAGGATATTGACGAGACCACAACCACTGCCAAACGGGCCGCATATGCCAGAAGATTCAGACAGGTGAACAATCAAATCATCGTGGACGCACCCAAGGATGCTCTGCACTCTGCCAAAACGACCTCGTCCCGTCGCAGAAGCTCGTCCTCTCAACTGAAAACCATCATCTCCATCTCCTCAGGTGAGGGAACTCTGGGTAAAGATGCCACTTGGGATGACTTTCCGAACGGTAGGTTCGGTGACTCGAGATCCCCGGCATACGGTGAAATTGACGGTTATGGCCCGTCTCTTAAGCTTACTTCCGCGAAAGCTTATGAACTCTGGGGTCATCCAAAGACCTTGAAAGACATTTCCAAGATATTCATCAACTATCTGAGCAGGAAGATTGACTGTTTGCCTTGGTCCGATCTTGGACTCAACCCTGAAACAGCATTAATTCAGGAAGAGCTAATCAGGTTGAACGAACTGAAATACTTCACTGTCTCCTCCCAGCCTGCCACCAATTGCTGCAAATCAGATGACAAGATCTTTGGATGGGGTCCAAAGAACGGATACGTTTACCAGAAAGCTTTTGTTGAGATGTTCATTTCCAAGAAAGAGTGGAACTCTTTGTTGGCCAAACTTGATGGAAATAAGAGCGTGAGCTATTATGTGGCAGACAACAATGGATACTACGCCTCCAACATGAGCAATCAGAACAGTAACTGTGTGACTTGGGGTGTGTTCCCCGACAGGGAAATCGTTCAGACCACCATCATTGAAGAGGAATCATTCAAGGCTTGGAGCGATGAGGCGTTCAGCATTTGGAAAGAATGGCAGCTGTTGTACCCAAAGGGATATGACTCGCACAAGTTGATTGCCAACATCTTGGACAACTATAACCTGGTCAGTGTGATTCATCACGAATTTCCAAACGAGCAAGCTCTGTGGGATCTTTTGTTAGACGATTAGTTTGTATGGACTCAAAAATTGTTGTTTCGTGTATTATCCCGTATAGTTGAGTTCTTGTTTGAACTTGGCCAGTTCTCTTTGGTGTAGATCGAAATTCAGCTCTGCGATTTCGCCACCGTAGAACTTGCATGTTTTGGGAGTCAGCTGGAAAACCGAGTTGAAAATCAAAGTTGCCCCTTTCTTTAGCAAGAGCTTTGACCCAAGCGGGATCGGATACAGATTGACATTAAGTCTAAGGAAACCAAGAGGCTCGACTTCAAAAGCAAAGCTAAGGTTCCCCGCCGAATCCTGTAACGTCAGCCTGTACAGTCGGTAGTCTAAGTAACTTAGAGGCAGTCTTGACCCCGAGACTCCTTGTTCATTGCTGTTACTCCCCACATCCGCGGACCGGATCACCTTCTGTCTGGGAGCACGTGATTTGGTCTGACGATCGTAAAAACCTTCATTAAAATCGATCATTTCTGTGAGACTCTCAATGTAGGAAAGAACAGGGGTTTTGATGTTTCTGACCTCAACGATCTGGAACAGCACGTCCCTGTCCAAAAACGAAACTCGGCTCCCGCTCGTAGTCCCTACTGGCTCTGGTTTGAATGGAACGAGGGCAGTTCGCAAGAAACTTTCGGGCTCTTTGAACACCAGCGAGTTCGCCCGGACGATATCTTGAGTCCGAAAATCATTCGCAGGCAGAGTCATGGCGCTAAATTCCGTAGTCCACTGTAAAACAGGCTGACCAGCAGAGACCGAGAGGGATCGAAAGGGAAACAAAAGATTAGATCGATCTTTACGCGATGCGTTTGTGAAAAAGTCCGAGCATCCGATCGAGTGGGTCACGTGACCTCTTAATCAGGCGGACCACGACCTTTTGAAACCGATCGTCGCGGGACACCGCCTTGGGTGAGATTCCTCGTGACCAGACGCGGGGAACAGGGTTTCAATGCGAAAGAGGGGAGACTGAGTTGACAGAACGGCTTAGGATTAGCCCAGGGCAAGCTACTGTGGCATCCGTTCTTATCGAGCGTTCGAATAAGCGATTTATAGCTTACGATAAAATCGCATATCTATTCCGGTGGCTGACTGGATTTGCGTAGCTTCCCCGGGTTCTTCCGATCAAATCAGGCGTTTTCTTTCCAAAATCTGCTGATTTTTTCTGACATCGAGAGATCGAGGACCTGGTTCAGCCGAACGCGCGAACTGAAGAGGGGTTTCGTGGGAGATGCATGAGCTATTCACACCACACAATAGCTGTGGTGCGGTTTTCCTTGCATATATTATGGAAACAAACAGTTGGGTCTGCAGAGGGGAACGATGATTGCGCATAATATGGGGAGTTTTTGGTGGCTAGCTCATGATATATAACGGTGAGGTCTGGCAACTTCTTATCGGTATTGTAGACGTAGTGTGCGGGTTCAGCAAAGATGAGAGATCTCACGAATATCATACTCAACAACAAGTACCAGTTGCAGCGCAAGATTGGGGCTGGGTCGTATGGGGTGGTGTACTCGGCAAGACATCTTTACACCGGCAAAACGTATGCAATCAAGGTGATTCTCAAAGACCAGACGAGCAACGTCAAAAACAGCAAGGAGCAGTTGCAACAGCTAGAGCACCAATTGTTAGGTGAGGCGATGAGCAACAATGGCACCTTGGCTGCAAACCTTTTGAATCTGGATCTGATTGAGAAGTATGGAGTGCGGTGCAAGATTCTGAAAGAAATCAGCCTGCAGTTGAAAGTTCACAAGCACCCCAATATCCTATCTCTGTACAAAGTCTACGACTGCAAGCCCGCTTTATTTGTGGTGATGGACTATTACCCCGACGGGGATTTGTTTGCCACCATTGTGGAGAAGCAACGATACAAGGACGACCCTTTCCTGGTGAAGTCTGTCTTCATTCAACTGATAGACGCGATTAACTATTGTCATTCGAAGAACGTTTACCACTGTGATCTCAAGCCCGAAAACATTCTGGTGACGGGGAACGGGACCAAACTAATACTGGCCGATTTCGGTCTTGCTTTACAGGACGAGCTTATCGAGTCCAACATCTGTTGCGGTTCCAGTTACTACATGTCTCCGGAAAGAATACAGAACTTCTGTCAGGGATTCAATTCAAAAGAGTCGCATTCGATCCACCTCGAGAGGCTGACCCAGGCCTCGGAAGAGGGGCTGCACGAAAACGTGAAGTTCCCGACGGCAGCTGGCGATGTTTGGTCGCTGGCGATCATCTTGATCAATCTGATTTCCATCAGAAACCCTTGGCTGAAAGCCTCGCTTCAGGATACTACTTTCAAGGCGTTTGTCGCTGACCCAAGAGTGCTCATGAGAATATTGCCTATTTCTGAGGAGATTTTCCTGATTCTGTGTAAGTACCTGAAGCTGAATCCGTGGGAGAGGGGTGGTTTGTTTGAGTTCCGGGAGGATGTCCTAGGCTGCTCGAAACTGACAGAGACCGGTCCGCTCTCTGTGGACTCGAGAGTCGATTCTTTGACGGTTGCTACCACGGAGGCCCAGAGACAACTTCTTGGCAGCAGGCTGGACGTTTGTTCCGCTCCAGTGGACCACGTCCAGCTCAACAAAATGCGGAGCAGAGAGCACTCGGGGATTGAGAATCTCGAGACAGAGACCAATTATATCATCGATCTTCCATTACTGGACGCTCCAAGTCAACCACGTCAGTGTGGATACTGCACCCGTTGTGGATTCGGTGATTCTTCGGGGAAACCCACGCAGGTCCGAAGACGGGCTCCGGGCGGTGTTCTGAAGAAGATTTTTGGAACCAAACACCAAATTAATAACGAGGAAGCGCCAAATCAGACACCGACAGCTGTGGAATTCTCATCCGACTCGTCTTCATCCGAAAACATTGAGGTTCTGATCCACAATTCTGAGCTCAAAATGGACAATCTCTGCGATCCCAACGAAGACTTGAGCGTCATGAGCGTCATGAGCATGAAGAGCAGCTGCTCCACATATATGAATTACGATTACTAGACGGTAGAACCTAATTAATTTCAATCCTTGCCTAGTTGCTGCTAATCGTCGCTAATCGTCGCGACATCTGCGTCGATTCCCGAAAGCTTGCGAGAAATAATGTCAAATCCGAAAAAAACCCCGGTCTGAAAAAGTTTGATCATTTCAATCTTGAGTTTTCTCCGCAAACCCCAGTTGCGAACGTGCTGGGCACACGGCAAGATGGATATCGGATACGGATACGGCAATTCACGGTCGTGGAAGTCGAGGGCCAGAAGGGCGGGGTCCAATCTGGGTCCTAGGTCGAAACTGGCTATTGGAATTTTGTTTGTGTTTTTGTTCTACAAACTGTTCCTGTCTTCGACGTCGACTAAAGAGTACGATCAGAACGAGAAACGGGACACTGCTGACTCAGAGAACGAGGCAATGGGTGGATACGTGCAGGAGCTAATTGATGACCATGAGATTCTCAGAAAACCAATCCAATATCTCAGTTTCCAGAAGCCGTTTGTCAACCCCTCTACTTTGTCTTTTTTCAACTATGACAATGGCGGCAACATGATCATCGACAGAGACTCCGATTACATTCGTCTTGTGTCTGAGTCTCCAAACTCCGTTGGCTACGTGTTCTCGAATCTCCCGGTGTCTGTGTCCGACTCTGATTCCTATGAGATCGAGGTTGAATTTAGCATCCATGGTGAACAGACCCGGCTTTCTCTCATTGGAGACGGTTTGGCTTTCTGGCTCACCTCTCAGCCTTTGAAACAAGGAGATCTGTTTGGTATGCAGAGCGATTACCATGGACTGGCAGTTATTCTGGACACTTTCAAAAATTCGCAGGTCAAGAGAAGACAGTCGAAACAAACGGGCTCGTTCCCAAGAGTGTCGATCCAGCCGAATGACGGTCAGGAGGGTAGATATGTCAAGCATGACGACGGACACAAAACTGAGATCGGTGGATGCTCGCTGCACAGAGTGTATAATGTGAAAAAGAGCTCTGATCACTCGAAGATGAGAATGATCTATCTGAGAAGCTCTGGCTACTTCCAATTGGATTTCGATGTTTTAGGAAACGGAAACTGGAAAACCTGCTACAGCTCGGATGAGCTGGGGAGCGACATCATTCCCCAGACCCCATATTTCGGAATTAGTGCCGAGACAGGAGAACTGTTCCACAACGTTGATCTCTATAGTGTGAGGGTCAATGCGTTGAAGGATGCTCAAGGAAACTCACTCAAGTCAATGGACGCTTTTTCAGACCAATTAGAGCTCAAGGATCTGCAAGCCCCAGATGGAGAGGAAAGCAAAGGCAGCAGAAACACTCCGAAGAGAAGACACCGTAGAATTCCAAAGAGACGTGCGCCAAGAGCAAGAAAATCGCTTCACAGGCTCAAGCAGGCAGAAAGGAGAGCCAAAGACAGAAATTTGGAAGAATTCCAAGACGAAAGAGGTGCTGTTGGTTGGTTTTTCGGTCTTGTCTGGGGAATCTGCAAGTTTATCTTGTACTTGATTCTTTTCGCTGTTTTGGGGTACATTTGCCTCTTGGCCTACAGGGTTTACAGAGAAAAGCAAAGACAGAAGAGAAGGGGCGGTTTACTTTGAACCCGTCTCGATGTTTACAGTTATATCAGAGGTAAAGTGTATTCGCCATGTAATAGAAAACAAAATCGACGCGACGTAAAAGAAAAAGCAGATCGACGCGACGTTGAAAAAAACTCGAACTTTCTCTAAGGTCCGGTCGACTGTGTTTTTTGTACGCTGAGCACTTCCTTGAGCATATTCACGAGCCAATCTTGAGCATTCCTACATCAACGGTAAAGAGCCTCGCTAGAACTCAGACGGAATGGCACTCTACTCCATTTACATTACGTCATCATCGGGCTCACTGCTATATCAAAAAGATTTTAAAGTGGTAAACTCACCAATCAAAAAACAAAAATCAAATGACTATTTGGTGATCGCCAGCACGCTACATGGGGTGCACGCCTTGGCATCCAAACTGACGCCAGCTGATGCAGTGCATAACTACCAGAAGTCCAAGTTCCCTTCCAACTCCAACAGGTCTGGGTTGCGCACGGTGGAGACTACGGATTTCAAAATCACTGTCAACCAAACTGTCACAGGTCTCAAGATCATCCTTCTCACTTCCAACGACATGGAGGATATAAGCGTGATTGCTCTCTACGATAAAATATACGGCTATTATTGCAACTATGTGCTGAAGAATCCGTTCCATCAAATGGGAATGCCCATTCGTTGTCGACTGTTTGATGAGCACTTGAACTCTGCAGTCGCCGGATGCAATGTTTGATGTGCTTCGTTTGTGCGCCTGTTCCTCTCTCTCGCTGTCTTTGCTATAATATCTGTGTAGAATACCGACCCGATGTTTCTCTTATTCAGACCCAGCGACGTGTTACGTAATCTTTGACCTCCACGCGACGATCGACGTTTCCCTCCCTTTCGACCGTCCCCAATTAGTTTAAAAATTTGCATACTCTAATCTCGATGAGCCCAGAGAAGTCATTCTGTACCCCCCTGTTATCTATCGACTGTTCTGCTCCTTTCAGCTAGTGAGCGAAGCCCGACCCCTTCTTAGTTGACAAATCGCTCTAGTTTGCTCTCACCTCCAGAATGAGAGACATTATTGTGTTTTCTGGGTCTACCAACCCTGATTTGACGGATAGAATATGCAGAAATTTGGGCTTATCGAAGGGACAAGTGCAGCTGAACAAGTTCGCAAACGGTGAAACATCAGTCCAATTTGGCGATTCCGTCAGAGAAAAGGATGTTTTCATTGTCCAATCAGGATCGGGCCACGTGAACGACAATTTGATCCAGCTTTTGATCATGATATCTGCGTGCAAAATGGCTTCAGCTAAGAGGATCACGGCTGTTTGTCCGCTTTTTTTCTATTCCAGACAAGCCGAGTCGCCAATGAGCAAACGTGGAACTCCTTCGATGTCAAACAACACTAGAGGTGCGAATCTGCTCGACAGTGTTCCTCCGTCCCCTCGTTCCCTATCTAGAAACGGAATACAGGTCACTACGCTCGACCCAACGCCCAAGGACGTGCTGAACCTCAAGAGCTCGTCCGGGGTGGTTTCCCCGTCTCCGTTGAACCATCTGGTGAAATCCGCCTCGCCCCAGGCTCAGCCGCAATCGATACCTACGAATGACGCTTCGACAGCCACTCAGAGTAACTACAAGTCCTGGATTGCTCAGTCTGGAACTCTGGTGGCCAACTTGCTGACCTCGGCAGGGGCGAACCACATCATCACGATGGACCTGCACGACCCTCAATTTCAGGGGTTTTTCGATATCCCTGTGGACAACCTGTACTCGAAGCCGTTATTCCAGCATTACATCACCAACTATATCCCCGATTACAAGGACTGTGTGATTGTGTCTCCGGACGCGGGAGGAGCCAAAAGATCGACAGCCATTGCCGACTCTCTAGGTCTTCCGTTTGCTCTGATCCACAAAGAACGTCGACAAAAAATAGTGGTTGACGAACCATCGGGAGGGGTCTCGTCCGAGTTTATGTCTCATCTTAACCCGTCATCGACTAGTCTCAACAGCGCTCCGATCCACCAGTCTCCGTCCTCTGCATCAATAAACGCTCTGGGTAGTTCTAGCTCCACTGTTTCGGAGCAGTATGTTGCGACCACGATGCTAGTTGGTGACGTTCAGGACAAAACGTGTGTTCTCATCGACGATCTGGTTGATACTGGAAACACCATAACGCGTGCTGCCAGACTGCTGAAGGACCAGGGATGCAAGTACATTTACGCGCTCATCACTCACGGGATCCTCAGCGGAGAGGCAGCCAGAAAGCTCAAGAATTCCGCAATTGACAAGATCATTGTCACCAACACCGTGGACCAAAACGAGAACTACGTCGATATTGCCTCGAGATCTATGGTCATTTTGGACGTTTCGAGAATCTTTTCAGAGGCCATTAGACGGATAAATAACGGGGAGTCTGTCTCGATGATATACGATCACGGGTGGTGATCGATCATTTTGATCAAACCAGACCACCGTTTTGAACTGATGATAGAATGGAAACGTTTCACCAGTCGTGTTGCCTGCGAGATTCCCTGTTTGTTCTGGCTACACCGTATAGATCATTTCAGTAACTTTCTACTATAAACTGCGTATGTACATGAGTTTATTAGCAACCTTTGAAACTGGTTGGAGCTTGCGTAGACTCCCATCAAAGTTCAGCCCATCTTCTGAGCAACACTGTTCAGCTTCTTCCTCTCAGCCTCCAGCTTTGCCAGATCTTCCTCGGTGATTAGATGATGAGTATGTTCTTTGGAATGGGCCGGCTCGAGAGCTTCGCTGCCTCCATCGGTCTCTGGGGCTTGGCAATAATCTATCGACTGCACGAACGGATGGAGCAAAACCCCAAAAATATCGACTCTGTTTTGCGGCTTTATACTCAGCATTGCACCAATGAGCTCCCTCGAGTGTGTGGGCAGCAGTCGGAGCAAACGCGCGGACCCTGTAGGTTTTTGACGGCCATTTTCGTCAACGGCCTCGGCAGGAGACGGCTCAGTGATGAAAGAGTTGTACGACTGATCGCTCGTCTTTGGAATCTTCCACGGGAATCTGCGGAGAACCATGCAGCAGAAGATAATCGCCAGAGACCAAACGTCGACGGGTCTCGGGTCATACGCAGAGAGAGCTAGGCATTCTGGAGCCAGATACGGGTCTGAGCCCACCACTCCCTTGGCTTTGATTATCGATCTGGTCTCTTCTGGCTCGCTGAGAAGCTCTGGTTCGCAGAATCGAACAGCAGAACCAAAGTCAATCAGCTTCAAAATTCCTTCTCCCGTCACCACACAGTTGTCGAGCTTCAAATCCCGATGCGCTATTCCTTTCGAGTGCATATAACTGACTCCGTTGATCATTTGCCGGAAGTAGCAGAACAGCTCTGGCTTGGACATCACTCCTCCCATCACAATGGTGAAGAAGTCGTACTGACAGTACTCCATCACCAGAATGTATAGACTGTTTTCGTTCAGAAGGTCGTAGACTTTGATCACGTTTTGGTGTCTCAGATCTGCAGAAAGACTGTACTCCTTGTGGACCTTCTTCTGGTACTCATAGTCCGACTCCTTCAAACTCTGCGGCCGGAACTTTTTGATCGCAAAGACATGGTTGTCGGAAGGTCTTTTCACAATCAAAACCGATCCTCCGGCTCCTTCGCCAAGCAGGAATTTCTCGCCCTCGGAATCCGGTATCTCTCCGTACGGAGACACCAACGCCTGCACCACCAGCTTCTCTTTTGCCTGCTTTTCGGCTTCGGTCTCCGATGAAACAGTCGCAGTTTCCTGGGGCTCGTGTTTCTCCTCATGTCTGCGGTGGTGGCCTCTCCCGAGTAACGATGGGGGACTATGCCCACCAATCTTCAGCTTGTTCAGTTTATTGTTGATCACCTTGTGTAGCTGCTCGCGCTGCTCCCTAGACTTTTGGCTGGATTGCTGAATTGGCTTGAAGAACCGCTTCAGCTTCAATCTCGACCCAGGTGTGCCACCTGCCACAGAGCTCGAGTCCGTTGATTCTGTGGTGGAGTATCCGCTCACATTGCTTACCCGAGGGGTCAGGTTCGGCGTGTTTGGCGTTTGGGTCCCCTGTGGCGACTGGGCAGATGATCCTGATTTGCTCGATTTCGCAGACTTATTCGAGCTTCTTTTGAAGAGCTTCGTCAGCACGTGACTCGCTCCACTAGCACTGCTGTGCGAATGCAACGAAGACGAAGAAGGGTTCCTCTCAACGACTATCTTCGGCGCTGCCAATTGCTGCTGTTGCCGTGCCGGCTCGCCGTTCGCCGTCGTTCCGGCCGCATTGGCCCCGCTATTGGCGTTTGACGACATTCTTCGAATACAGTTGGTTCAACCAAGGACGACCGACTCTCGCTTTTTGCAATGGCCTCTACCTTACCTCTTCCCATCAGATCCGAAACCAATCTTTTTTTACTTTTCAACAGCAATTTCGGCTCAAATCAGCCTCAAAAAATCAACTCCGCCGGTTCCGGGCTGTGCTCGGAGACGGCTGGTCAAAAAAAAAAAACGGCCGAGCACGCCAACGGCCAATTCCGACGGACTTCGCCAGTACGATAGGTATTGAATGGATAAAAACAACAGAAGAATGCTTAAAGCGAGAATAAAAAAAGTTCTTAGATAGTGCCGTGCAGAACGGTCGTAGCCCTGAATTTCTGTCAACACGGTATAAAAAGGGCCGAGGCTTGTAAGATCTCATTCGAATCAGAACACGCGAGTTTAACCACCCCATTCCCAAAACCGCTTGGAGTCTCTTCGAGTCCGCCTTCCGTTCGCTGAGCCATTGGCATCGCCACCGATGAACGGCTCGTTAGCTGAATCAATCACAAGATCGTCGCTGTTACCACAGTCCAATCCATTGGCAAGATTCATCGATTCAACAATGTTACTCTCCTCAATGACAGTCTTGTTCACTCCTCGAACGCTCACAATGTTCTCGATCAGCCCTGTGCTGCTCTTCACTGAGTGCGCGGATAGCATCGTCTCGCTTACGGGACTGTCGTCGCTTGTTCGCAGAGTGATAGTGGAGGAGTTCATTGTGTTCATCGTTCTTGCGCTAGGAACAGGTTCAGTGTTCACCAAGAAGTTATTTTTGGCCTCGGACAAGTCCACAGAGTTTCTCGCCTGTTTCTCTGTCGGAAGCATAAACTGTTTTCTGACCGTAGGACTCGAAATCGATGGATTTCTCAGTGGTTCGGCACGGGCTCTGTCTGGTTGAGAGGTGTTCTCGCTGGTGTTGCCGCTTTGACGCTCCAGATTGTCGTGCACCCCGTGGACAAACGCCTCGGCTTCTGTCTGGTGAACAGAGCCGTAATCAGGGGAGCCGACAGTGTCCTCAGGGGCGCCTTCTTCTTTCGAAAGAGCGTTCAATTGAGGTTGTTTCTTGATCTTGACGTGGGTGTTCGTAGTTTGCAGGGGGTTGACGGCCAGGTTTGAGGGCTTCATGCCGTTTGCAGTTGTAGAATTGATTTGATGCTGAGTATGTGTTGTTGGAGCCGTGACAGATGCCGGAAGAGGAATATTGCTTTGAATCACATTGACAGGCTGATTGTAAACAGCATCAGCATCAGATAATTGAGAGTCGATACTAGCTCTTTTTGGATAGTAGGGAACTGCTGGAGATGCTCTTCCATGCTGGTGTGAGGTTTGGGATCCGGAACGTGAGGTGTAAAGGCTGTGTAAGTAGGTGGTCACGTTCCTCTTCGACAAAGGCCCTGGATTGCTTCTCTTGATGTTTTTGTTCAAGTCAATGTAAACATCACTCTCATCAATTATTTCCTCTCCAATCAGCTCCTCGATAACGTCTTCCAGCGTGAGAACTCCAACCGCTCCAGTGTCCAACCCTGGAGAGGTGCTGACAACAACCATATGTGACTTTCCTTCCTGGAAGTAGTTAAGAATGTTCAAACAAGAGGTCTCCAATGAAGTTTCGGGAAGAGTTGCCAAAGGGAACGAAGACACGGGCAGAGCATCTTCCGGATCGTAGCTGATCAAAATTCTCACCAGAAGCATACCAACAAAGTTGGTTGGCTCTCCAGGCAAATGAATCGGGATTCTCGAGAATCCAGCGTTGAAAATTTCCTCCACCGTCTCCTCATCCAAAATCCGATCTGAGGGCATAGTGTAAACTTTGGTAATTGGGGTCATAATATCGCAAACAGGTTTTGCTTTCAAGTCCAAAACAGCACTGATGATCGTCACCTCGTCCTGGTTGAGACGCTCAACTCCCATGGTCTTATGGAGAGTCACCAAAGTCTTGAGCCCGCTCTTCTTGTACACGGTACCGTGGTCTTGGCCGAGAATATAATCCAAAAGACAAGCGACTGGATAAGCAACTGGGTACATCAGGTACATCAAAACCAGCACAAATGGAGCAAAGTAAGCCCCTAACTGAAGACCATATCTGACACAAACCGACTGGGGAATGATCTCACCGAAAATGACAATGGATATCGTAGCAGAAAAAACAGCTGCAAATCCTCCTCCGAGGAACCTGTCGAGAATGACAGGAAGAGTCTCATTGGTGATCACGTTGGATAGCAGCAGGGTAACAAGAACCCAATGCTTTCCTCGTTGGATGAGTCTAAGCACGTCGCTGGCTGACTTCTTTTCACTAGGAGTCCCTGAGTCTGCCATCACTTTCAAATAAACTTCGTCTTGGCCCATCAATCCAAGAGTCAGTCCGGCGAAAACCCCTCCCAGCAAGACCAACATGATGGATGCCAGCATATACATGTAGAACTCACCTTCGGTGAGGGGCTCATGGGATTTTTTCGCAGTGTGCACAATTCCCCGAACGAGCAAATTGCGGGGCTCGATAGGCACAGCATTGGAGATGTTCGGTATCAGGGAGACCAGGGCAAACAAACTCCGGTACAAAGGTGAAGGGTTTCTTGAAGATCTTACTACGCCATTGGACAACGACGGCAAAGACATTCTAGTAGCAGATATAGATTTTTGTGAAGGGCAAAATAATCGACGACCGAGTGGAAAGTTCTGAGCTGTTTGGGGAAAGTTCTCGTTAGTTCACTGTTCAAAAAGAAAGCTTTGCTTGGTACCACAAGTTGAGACCAAGATGTTTTCGATGATCCCACTTTAGACGTGTAACGAAGCACTCTCAACAAAGTCACTGTGTTTCGATCACTTACTATCTCTCACTTGAAACGGTAGAGAGGTTTGATGGTGTTTAAATCGTAGCGGCACGAAATGAATAGTATGAATCAAAGGTTTCACTAAGCGAACTGCAACAAAGCTAAAGTAGACACACTAACTCACAGGATTTACACTTTTCAGATTATATATCTCATTAGAAAATAAAAACAGCACGAGGGTCAAGCCACAAGAGCAGCCTAAATTCGTGGCGCAGTTGCCTGGGGAGGACCCTTGCGACAAGTTGCCGAAAAGCAACGATTGGGTCGATCTTCCAGGATGAATGTGAGCAAGTTGGGCTATGGTGACTTTCTGAAGGCCATCGTTGGCTCTTCAAGACTCTCATCGATGGTCTTGGCCAAGATCGACCAGGATGCACAACCAATGAGAACAGGTTTTGTTCCTCAGAACGTGGCTGAATATTTTTATGGGATTTTTTCGAGTATTGCCGATCGCTCGCTACAATGACGTTTGCTCGACGACGTAGACTCGAATGGACGATCGACCCGCGACTCGTTATTGTCAAGCTCAATACTCCTTGCACCAAGGCTATCGGAAATATAAGTTTCCTTTTTGGGCAGTGCGTAACTTTCCCCGGTCGTGGGATGAACAGCGATCTGAGCGAGGCTCGAGATAACCATATATATATCGCTGAATCTCGTAGTGAGCTACGATTTGGTCATCTTCCCAGTGGCGAGTCATTAATCAAAAATTGAAATGTCGAAATACAATGTGCTCCTCATTGGAACAGGTGGTGTCGGAACCATCGTTGCTTACGGAATTGATTACGTCGGAAAGTCGAATCTCTCGGTCGTCGTCCGCAGAGATTATGACAAAGTGTCTGAGCAGGGCTGGGACATCGAATCCAATGAATATGGCAGTATTAAAGGTTGGAAGCCTCAGAACATTTATCCTAATGTCGAAGCAGCAGCAAATCCGAAGACGTTTTATGATTTCGTGGTGATTTCGACAAAATGTCTGCCTGACATAGTGAGGCCTGAAGAGTTGGCAGAACCGGTCATCACTCCAGGAAAAACAACGGTTGTTTTGATGCAAAACGGATTTGACTTGGGTAGGCCATTCATTACCAAATTCCCTAAAAACGTCTGCATTTCAGGCGTTTCCCATATTGGATCCCATAATCATGGCGGTGTAATCACCCAGACTCAACTAGACAAGAGTCTTGTTAGTTACTTCGAAAACTCGAACTTGACCAGAGAGTATCAGGAAGCTAAAACAAAGGAATTCATTTCTGTTTACAGCAACGAGAAAAACAATTGTACTTACTTCCCGGACGCTAAATGGTACAGATACAGAAAGTTGGTGTACAATGCCTCGTTGAACACTATTTGCGCATTGACTGGAGTCGACACAGGTAGACTGGAATACTCGGGAGGTTTGGAGGCTGTTGCTCTCCCGGCGATGAGAGAAGTGATTGCCGTTGCCAAAGCTGACGGGGTGATCCTTCCGGATGACGTGATTAACCTAGTTGTGCACTCCGATGACGGAGACTGGTTTGAGCCTTCTATGAGGGTGGACGTTGTCAAAGGCAATCCTATAGAGCTGGAGGTTATTCTCGGAAATCTTCTTACTGTTGCCAAAGAATTAAATGTTGAAACTCCCATTCTTTCATTGATTTACGAGCTGCTAAAGGTGGTTCAATTCAAACTGAAGGAAGGGAAGGGTTTAATCCAATTACCTGAGAAGAGACCGATTACCCACAAGTACTACTCTTGAAATGTCAAGTCAGAAAGAATCTTTTAACAGACTATGAACAGTAGGCTATATTCGAAACTTCACAATTTGGGGGCATTATCAATAACCCAATCTTTAGGCGTGGCCATTTTCTGGTTCTGTAAAGACCGTGGATCAGCCAGTCCCTTGTTGATTTGATTAAGCTTTTCTCTATCTCTTTCCCACGAAAACAAGTGTTGTAAAAAGGGGTCTCCACGTCTATTGATTATATTAACCACCACATCTCCCAAGCTGCCAAACATCATGAAACCATGGCCGGAGTCGCCACCGATAACAATCAAAGAATCATCACTGTAGTGAGGAACGTAGGATATGAGAAAATCGTTGTCTTCAGTGTCTCCATACCAACATAAACGGGTCATTGTGATTTGCGATATTTCGGGTATGTTCTCCTTAATGAATTGTTTGATCAACTGTAAACCAAATAGAGGGACGTTGGTTTCCGAAAGCGGGGTGTAGGCGGTTTTGACCATGGAGTTTAAGGATGGTTGGGGATTGGTCCATTTCAAGCCCCTATACCCAATTTTCATATACCCATTTCGAACGGGGAATCCGTACAGTCCTCCCATCGCTCCATCTCTAACCTTGTAGGTCCAGGTAGGAAACTTGGACTGGTTGTATTTCTCTAGAGCAGCAGGGTCTGTTAACTTGGTCAAAGTGACTGTTCCCCCGGTAGCTTCTATTTTTTGACCAGTTTCGGGGATAACTTGCGGAAGCCATGGCCCACAGGCGGCTACAACTAGAGCAGCCTCGTGTTTCTTGCCATCCTTGGTTTGAATCCCCACACATTTGTGTCCTCCTTCTTCCAGTGATGGTTCTTTCAAAATATGATTAATCTCACCGCTACCCGGACCTAAGTGTGGAACGAATGAGTCTCCTCCGGTTTCTTTGCAGAGGTGCAACACCCATCTACAACACTTATCTGCGATAATAAGTCCACCAGCAACATCGAGAATACCCTGTAAACGCGCTCCTCTTATTCTAGCATTGAAAGGATCCACGGCCGAAAGGTCTAACCCAGCTGCCGCGGCTCGATCGCGGGCATTGGGATCCAGAAGTCCAATCGTGTTTTTCGGCATTGACTCCAAAGTTGCCTTCTCGAAAGAAGGAAGTTCTCTTTGATCAGTCAAGTGTATGTTGCCAGTGTTAAAATAGATTGGTTCTCCTCCTTCGAAATCTTGTTCTTTGATCATTTGATTCCACTTCAGAAACACTTCTCTGCTCTCCAACGCCATTTTTTGGTAATGAGCTTGTTCCCCATAGGCGGCTCTGAAGATTTTGTTCATGTCTGAAGAAGGACTGTCACAACCCTCGAAATAGTTGTAGCCATGGCTGAAGTAATTTGATTTGTCAAAAATGTGAACTTTTTGGTACCCTTGCTGAAGTAACGAGTATGCTGTTGATAAGCCAAACACTCCAGCTCCCACAATAATTATTTTGTCCTCTTTCTTATCGGGAGGCATCGTTTTTCATTTACTTGCAGAGAATCAGGTTTTATTGTTGTTTTTCGAACCCTGCTATCTCAAATCTTTTTATACACCCTCAGATGCGCAAGGTCTTGAACTGGTGAGTTCTCACCAGATTCCAGATCTCGCGATCCTTTTCTTATCAGCTGAAAAATTCCCGTATCTTTTCCTAATTGGGAAGAGGGCGAAAGTTTTCGGAGATCAGATTGAGCCTTGAAGAGGAATGAAAACGCCTCAACCGGGGAAGGTCCGCTACAAGAATTCAAGCTGATCTTTGACTTCAATAACTAAGTTTGGTACGACCACTTATTGATTAACGGTACTAAACGAATTATTGAGATATGAACGTTCAGAGCGAGTACCTGAACTCCGGGTTTTCCTTATCAGTTAAGTCTGCAAATGCCACATCAGATGGAACGACATATTTCTCTCCAAGTTCAGCCCGTTTTTTGTCCTTTTGAGCATTTCTTTTCTTGTAAATGAGTAGAAGAAGACCCATACAAATTCCTCCCGCAATGAAGGAAACGAGCATGGCTACTTTTGCGCCCGTGTAAGATGGCGCCTGAGAAGTACGGAATGTTTGCGGTCCAACAATGTTTCCCACGCAGTATCCAACCAAGAATATTGAACTCACGGTAGCTTTTTTGGTGTGTCCCGCCACGTTCGAAGAAATCAGACTAGAAACTCCCGCAATACAGGCTGTTGCCATGTAGAAAGTGTAGTATCCCGTCAACCTGGAGCCCTTGTGGTGGGTGAAATTGAGCAGGCACATTCCTATAATTGTGATAGTGTTGACGATCAACATGGAAATCAATCTCGTGTGCTTGAACACTTTTGAGTCGACAACTCCAACTAAGAGCGGAATCACAATGTCAATACCTCCGCCTGGCATCCCCATGAGAATTGACTCGGTTGAGGAAAATCCAAAGTCTCCATGAAGCAGAATCGTTCCGAAGTTCGTGAACCCACCATTGGAGATCGCGTACGACATTCCATAGAAGAAGAAGATATAGGAGGTGATGTCTGTAAACCCTTCAACAAATTGGTTCATTTTGAACTTCGGGTTTCCGAACCCTTGTTGATTCTCTCTGATTCTTTCAACGGCGTATTTCTTCTCCAGATCATTCAAAAACCAAGCTTTGACAGGAACGTCCGGAATATGAATCATCGAGAGAACTCCCAAGAAGATAGTTATGATACCGGTGATGATGTACAGCAATCTCCACGAGTCCAACTTGTAATCTCCCGCTCTATTTGTTGCCAGACCGTATGCAATTCCTGCCCCCAAAAGAGTTCCGAAACCCTGAAATCCAAACCAAATACAAGTTCTTAAAAATTGCTCTTTTTTCCTGTACCATTGAGAGGTGAGCATGATGTAGGCTGGGTTCATAAATCCTTCAAAAGCACCCAAGATCACGCGACAGACCAGGAACGGAGCTGCGGAGCGACAAGCCGCGTGACACATAAGGACAATACCCCAGATGATAACGGCCGTTGAGAGAGTCTTAGACAGGGGAAACCTTTGCAAGAGCCTATTTGCCGGGTACAAAAAGACGAGATATCCAAAGTAAAACGAGCTTCCCACCCAGCTGTAGACATTTCCCTCCATTCCTAGACTAGTACGGAGCCCCATTACTGCCGCGTACGAGTTGGTTGTTTTGTCCATCAGTTGACATGACATAAGCAAAACGATTAACGGTAAAATCCAAAAATCGATCTTGCGCACCATCTTACGCTCAAAGTCAGGATCCAACTCCATCCCCTTTGTCTCTTCAGAGTACTTGAGGGCCTTGTCTGCTGTTTCTTCGCGAATTTCAAATTCTCTGCCATCTAGGGACATAACTGTCGAGATATTGTGGTCGGTTTCGCTGACATCGTTCAATTCTAAGGTATAGTTACCTTTGTCTTCCAATGGTTCGGCAGTTCTCATTGTTTGAGTGACAATTCAGCAATCGAGGAGTGATAAACTGTTTGCGGTACGGCACAGCTCAATTGACAACTCAATTAGCAATCGATACGATTTATATACCATGAACCATTCTAAATGAAACGCGTATACTGTTATTCTGATTTTTGATAAAGACCATCTCCTTCCACTTGATCCAACATCAAATCTGCATACCTGATAAGAAATTTCTCTTATTTACCGATATCGAGAAGGTATTCGGAAAAATACTCCCTTCCCAATAGGGTAAAACCTCGTAAGCTTCCGGATCTAAAATTTTCCTGACGAGGGGTACCTTGGTCATCCTTCTATACCGTAATTTGATCCATCGAGTAAGAGTGTTTGAAAAGATTTCAGCCCGAATGAAATTCTCTGAGTTTCTGTCTTCCCTTCAAATTGAAAGCTCCCATGACAAGAGTGCCTGACTCATAATGGGTGGCCCAAATACTAGTGCGGATTCGCACCCACTCAAAGAGCATGACGTTGAGCGACAATTCGTGATAGACGATGATCTAGTGATCAGATTTAAACAACAAAGTCCTTTGAGGCCTATAAACTGGCGTATGTCCAAGAAGCTGAGTCATACTGTTTTGTACGGGGCCATCACTTTTGCCGCTCAATTTAACTCCACTACGATGTCTCCTTCTTTATTTCCCGTTTTGATGAAAGAAAAATACGGTATTAGTCGAGAAGTTTCACTTTTGGGAACTACTCTGTACATCATAGGGATTGCCTTTGGTCCGATGGTGTTTGCTCCGATGTCGGAAGTTTATGGGCGAAAAATGGGGGTTTTGCTACCCTTTCTGCTCTCTTCGCTTGTTACGTTTGCAACCTCTATCTCTTACAATGTGGCTGGCATCATGGTAACAAGGTTCGTTGCCGGGTTTTTCGCTGGGGCTCCCATTGTCTCCGCTGGCGGCGTTCTTGCCGATGTTTGGAGACCCGCTCAACGAGGTTCTGCCTTTGCCTTCTACGCTTGCTTGGTCATAAACGGAGCTGCTTTCGGACCCACAATTAGCTCGTTGCTCATGCACAGCGAGTCTAATCCGGAATCCTGGAGAATTCCGTTGTGGTTCATAGGTTTGGTTGACTTGTCACTGCTGGGAATCAGCCTTAAAATGCTGAGCGAGACCTATGAACCTGTGATTTTGTCTTGGAAGGCCAAAGACGAGAGGTTCCGGTCTCAGAACTGGGGTGTTCATTCGGTGCAGGAAACGACGAGACTGGACGCTCATGAACTGGTGTCAATTCATCTGGTGAGGCCGTTTGCCATGCTAGCAACTCCTGTAGTATTCGTTCTGGCGGTTTTTGCCAGCTACGTTTACGGAATTTTTTACCTCATAATAACGACGATGCCAGAAGCGTTCACCATTACAAGAGGCTGGGAAGGAACTACTGCCACACTTCCCAACATCTCGTTATTCGTTGGAGTTCTGTTTGGCTGTCTTCTGAACATGTTTTGGGCCAATCGATACGGGAGATTGGTCGATAAAAACAACGGAGAGTCGCTTCCTGAAGAAAGATTTCCGATACTGATGTACGTTGGATGGATGATGCCTGCTGGAATATTCCTTTTTGGATGGACCTCGTCTGCTGATATTCACTGGATTTGTCCCTGTCTAGGGATTACGCTCATTGGATGTGGATTCATCACTATTTTTCAAGGTTGCTTAAATTACTTGGTCGATGCTTTTACACGATACTCGGCATCCGCAATTGCAGCCAACACCTTCATGCGATCAGTTTTTGCAGCAGCGTTCCCGTTGTTTGCAAAACAACTATTCGACAATTTGGGTGTGCAGTGGGGTTCCAGTCTGGTAGGCTTTATAGCTCTGGGAATGATCCCAATTCCGTTCTTCTTTTACAAGTACGGAAAATCCATTAGGGCTAAAAGTCCCTACGGCAAGAGGGTTGGTGTTAAATAAATGTATAATTGTTACATAACATAGATTGCATCCGTCATTTTCTAACCTCTTTCTCACTTCGTTTGATTCTCCTCATACCCTCTTCTTTGAAGCGGTCCTCCGGCAAACATCTTGACGTGAGACCAGAATAAAACCAATCTATCATTGTAATTGCATCGTAGACGGGGAGTCCCGACATTTTCTGTATTTCTTGGGCAGCTGGTGGCATTTGGGTGCATTCAAGCACAAAAGCTCCAATTTTTGGATCTCTCTCAAGAGCTTCCTTCGCCAGATCAACCAGCTCTGCCACCAATTCCTCAATGATGTATTGGTCTCCATCCCGGATAATACGGTGCAAAGGTCCATCTTCATGTGATCCAACAACGGTTATCCGTTCCTGTAATTCCTCCGAAACTCCAACTCCCTGGAAATGAAGTTTTCCCAACGTTTCTCCGTCAAAAGTCAGTACTCCAATACGTTTTTTGGGCGACAGTATCGAGAAGACGTATGGAATCTGCATCAAACTGCTTGTTGCAATTGGAATGTTGATTTTGCTGGCCAATACCTGTTGAGCCTGAGCCAAGAAGCCGCAAGTCGTGATTATTCCAATCGCCCCTCGTGTCTCCAGCGTGTTACATGCCTCGATAAAGGACTCAATCAAGTCGTCAGGAAGCTTCTTTGAAGCCACGATTCTCCACAAAGTTGCGTTGGGAACTTTCTGGTGAATCAGAGGGAAATGGTAGGAAAGTTCATTCAAAGGGTCTCCTGGAGGCCGATGGATATCCTCCGTGTAGTCAATGCATAAAGCTCCCAAAGGTTTTAACTGATCTCTCGGTGGATAGTACGACATAATATAGGTAACCGGACCAAAATTTTTAAAAAGTGCTCGTTGAATCAAACAATAATCTGGCCTACGTTTGTCTAACTTGAACAGAACCACGATGATGTGTTATCCGATGCGGTATTGGCCGTTCCCTTCACCCTTCATTCTCCGTCGGAATCTGTCCCTTTTTATCTCCGACGTGATCCCTGATAAGCTTCCCAAAGCGTAAACTTTATCATTACCCAATTAGGAAGGTGGTGTTCTCTCGACTCTTATTCTCTAAAATATTGATCTCAGAGAGTTTACGAACGACAAGAGAAGATTTACGATCGCTGCGCAAGTTGTACATTCTAGGTGAAGTGGGTAATAACTTCCAAGGAATGCTGAATTTCCGGATTGACCAGATAAAGCAGAAATCAGGGGCCGGAAATGGACAATCGGACATTTCCGTCGCTACCACACCGCAAAAAGCCAATTTTACTGTGGCCCCTAATGAACTGCTCTCTCGCCGTCGAAAAGGTCGGAGATCTGGGGGTAAACATTGCATGACGGCCTGTTGTGCATGTAAAAAGAAGAGGAAGAAGTGCGACGGAGAGTTTCCTCGATGTTCTTCGTGCAAAGCTGCCTCCCGCGAGTGTACAGTTTACGACGCCAGAGTCGGCAGAGAAGTCCCTCGAGATTATATTCAAACCCTGGAACAAACCGTCTCTGACTTGAAACAGCAAGTGGCTAGCTTGCAGGCCCGATCGACGCAGCCGGTTACGAGTGTCGGTCAGATCGGCAAAGATAAACCAGCTATCGAGTCTCACTTCAAGTCTAACAATCAGCCGCAGCCGATTGATCGCAGCCACCAGTTTTCGCTTCCTCGATGCCCGCCAGCTGCTATTCGGAAGGAAGATCTTGCACTAGAAGTCGGTTATATCACATTGGGAGTTGGAGCTGAGCCCAGATACATTGGAGCCAGCAGTGCTTATTCGATTGCCAAGGTGATCAGTCAATCCATCAACTTCTATTCGCATGAAAACTCCGACTTCGGCATGATGACCGATCCCCAGTCAGAAGAATTTTGTGTGGAAGCCCCGTTTGTGAAGCCTTCCGTAAGTCTGGCGAAGACTTTTCTCGAATCCTACCGGGTCTCCGTGCAGTGCCAGTATCCGTTCCTCGACTGGGAGTGGGTTTTGAGATGTTTTGAAGAGGTCATTTACCGAGACTCAGAAGAGCATGAGCCACAATTCTTTGTCTACATGATTTTTGCAATCAGTGCACAGCTGCTTGATTTCAAAACAAAGGGATCGACTGCAATGCATACCAGAACGTACTACGAAAAGGCATTTGAACATTCCGGACCTATAATAGAGGCGACTAATATCAGAACGATTCAGGCCTATCTGATCCTGGTCGTTTTCTCTCAAAAGATGCCGGATGGATCTTCAATATGGCAGACAACCGGTTTAGCTATTCGAACGTCTGTGGCTTTAGGTTTACACAGACTGCCGTACAGAAACAGACGAGACGAGGAGACAGAGGCCACCAGAAAACTTGACGATTTGAGATCAAGAATCTTCTGGTGTGCCTACGGAATGGAGAGGATCAACGGACTCGTTCTGGGAAGGCCGTTTGGAATTTCTGATATCGACATAGACGTTCAATTTCCGGCTGAAACCGAGGAAACCGCAGTGGCATGTCATGTGATTCGTCTGCGACGTATACAGTCAGACATCTGTAGTTTCATTTACAAACCAGTTCTTATGATGGAATCCGAAGAAGATAAGGACGCAACTAGGGTTCACATTGTCCTCGAGCTCAACGAATGGATGTCTACGTTTCCTGTCAAGCCAGAAGTTACGTCGACCTTCGAAACAGAAAACTGGTTCCTGATTTCCTATCACAACTCAATGTTACTTCTGCTGCGTCCCGTCATTCTGGAGATCTCGAAATTAGGAGAAAAGTCGTCTCCCAGGCTGTTGGACTGGTTCAAAGTTTTCACTCAGTCTTCCTCGGCCATCTGCCTTAATTACAAAAGCATGCATAGCCGAGGAAAGTTAAGTTACACATGGTTAGCGTTGCACTGTTGCTTTGTTTCTGGAATCTCGTTTCTGTATTGCGTCTGGCTAGATCTAAGACTTAAAGTTTTAGAATGGAAAAGTCAACGAGCGGTCTACAATACGATATATGCATGCTCTAGCATTCTTTATGTTTTAGCTGAAAGATGGAACTCAGCTAAAGTCTTCAGAGACGCCTTTGAAAAAATGGTGGCAGCTGTGATGGGGGCCCTGGAAAACGCTCGAACCCAACAAGGCGTATCTGCGGTTATCAAAGACGCGGAAGAGGATTGCCTCAAAAGTGGGGTTTTCGTTGAAGGTAGCATTGGAATAGACGATTACTTGGGGTATCAATCATTTGGGCTCAATGAAGTTGCCAGGGAAAAAAGTAACGGAACTTTTACAGATGTTTCATCTTACACTTCTTTGCTATCTGAATCATCATTCCTCAGTGCTGCGCAATCCGTGGACGACGTCACCAACGATCCGACAGACTCTTTTTTTTGGCGATTCTTGGACAGCAAAGGAGACCGATTTTTAAGACATATATTCCAGGAAATGGAAGACAGTCTTCCTTTTTGAAATTAAAAAGTCGTCTAGGAATATTCTTTGAAAAAGGTTCCACAAACTTATATATTATCCGAGTTTTCAGATCAGAGAAAAGAACATAAAAAAAAAAATTATTCGAAAACAATATGATAAAAAATTACAGAAAACAAAGTCAGACGGGGCGCTGAAGCCCGGACTGAGGTAGAGGGAAAACTCGTCGTTATGAAAAGACAATTATTGTTTATTGCTGTTTGCACTCGGCCGGTTGAGTCTTTGCAGCTGCAGCATCGGCACTCTCGTCATCCTCGTCCGAGTCATCACCGTCTTCTTCGTCCTCCTCGTCCTCCTCATCCTCATCTTCGTCAAACTCGTCTTCATCACCTTCAAACTCGTCAAGATCATCGTCGTTGCCGTATTCATACTCTAGGGCATCTCCAGTGAACCAATCGACAGCTCTAGGAATCAATTTGTCTTTGATCAGCTCACCAATTTCGTAATCAAGTTGGAGCTTCTCTTCAAGACCTTCCTCTTCGTCATCTTCTTCGTCCGAGTCCTCCTCTTCGTTCTCCTCGTCCTCAGACTTTGGTGCCTGAGGCGGATTGAAAAAGTTGAAAAACGAATCGACTGGAGTCAGCTTCTCGATAGTTCTGACCTGTTTTGTGTGCTTGTTTCTCTGTTTTCTCTTCTCGACAGCAAATGTCAAGTTGTGCTCGTTATCGATCCACTTGATGTCACATCCCTCCGCATGGTCATAGATGAAATCACCAGAGTATCCAAGTTCTTTTTGGTAGTAGTAAGACTTCACAAGCTCTTTGTTGGAGAAAAAGTCGTTTTCTTCAAACTCGAAAATGAGCTTGAAACCAGGAGTATCCAAATATTCCATCCTAATGTTTGTCAAGTGGTTGAGAGCATCAGAGTCTCTGTCGTTTATCAGGTCTGCGACCGGCGCCAGGTTCTCAAGAGCAGTGAGCCAGAAGCTAGGAATACCGTTCACATCCTTCAGGGTTTCGTTTATCTCATCCTTGACCTTCTTGGCATCATCTTTATCGGAATCTTCCTCGTCGCCTTCGTCTTCATCGCCCTCATCTTCCTCTTCGTCCTCCTCCATCAAAGCCTGCCCCTCTTCAATTTCCTCGGCAGTTGGCTCCAAAAATCCAGCAATCACCTTCTTTCTTTTTTCCAGAATAGGCACATATTTGGCATGGTACTTCTTTTCCAACTCAAGTAGCTCGGCTTGGAACTCAGCTTCCAACTTGAACTGAAGCTGCTGAAGCGCCTTCAAACCGTAAACTCTGTTTTTGATCTGAGGAGGCAAAGACTTCACGTAGCCCGAGCTAGTTCCCACAAGCGTGTTGAGCTTTCCCTCGATCATCGACAGAATAGCTGGATTGGCCAACAACTTTTTGTGCAGCTCGTCGTCCTCCTTGATGGTAGACGGAATCGTAGGCAGCGTCACGTTCTTAAGGTACGAACCGCTCACCGAAGCAGGTGTGTTCTGCGGAGTCGGTGCTTGCGCGATATTTCCTTTCTTGATTGGCTCCGACATCCTTGTTTATGTTGTCCACTGATCCTCGTTACACGTAACTAAAACTGTCTCCAATCTTGCCTGAGAATTCTGTCTGCTTACAGCCCTTTTCACGTGTTATTCCAGCCGAAAACTTTATTTCTCTCAAGGCGTCCTCTATGATGAGACCTTGTAAAGATTTATGGGATGGTATACTCAAGCGTCAAGAGTGTTTTTTTGCGTTACGTATCGCCTCTCGATACTATTCTTGGTTTTGAAAAGCTTCTGTACAAATCAATAATTTTTACCCACAATAGTTTCGTGCACTTTTTTTTGCCGGGGATCGCATCACATCCTTACACCGACTGTTTTGCTTACCCGAGGATGTATACGACACAAATCTTGCAGAACTACTGAGTCAACACTACCCGCAAACATCTTCACCAGCTCCATCTTGTATCTCAACGGATACACGAATCCGGAGAGCTTCTGTCCAGCCGGCAGGGAATCAAGAAATCTTATTTTGTCCTTGGATGCGCTGTGTTTGTTTTTGCTCTTTGTTCCAGGCAAAATACAATGACTCAAGTAAGCTTTCACTACTGCAGTAGCTAATGGGATCGAGCCGACTCTGAGTAAGGACTTCACTATAGTTGTGACAGTGTCTGTATGCATGACGTGTCGTTCAGCAGCTAGCTCTACCAACTCCATAACGAACGCCTCGTTCTCAGTAAGCCGCGCGAGTTTCAAAAGGTTTCGAAGTGTGTAGTTAGTGGGCTCTATATTCGCAGAAATCATGTCTTTGATTAGAATCTGGGAAAACTCGAGGGTTCTGTCACTGAGCGATAGCTTCAGAAAGTTGTTGAAGAAATCGATGTCAACATTTTTTGCTTCCCTGCGATAAGATAAATAGGTGGCCTGGTAGAATCTAATATTTCCAGGCTGTTTGAGAGATTTGGCAAGTTCTATGAGCTCTGCTTCCGCCAATTTCATTCCGGAAAGATCCATGTCTTTGAGAAATCTAACCACAAACGCGGACTCTTGATGATTGAACTTCCGCATCTGTAGCAGCTTTTCAATGAATTGTTCTAGGTCTCTTGGATTCAGGTAGTAAGCTCCCGGTTGAGGAAGCGAATTGTAGTTTCGGATGATAGCGGAGTAATAGAGGTCCGGCCTGGGGTATTGTTGTCTCGAATCCAGCGATCGGACGAATCTGAGATACGGCAGTGAACTGACTGGATCAATTGTGACGTGCTGCTCAAGTTTCGTCTTTAATCTCTCCTGTTTAACGTCTTCTGGAGAAAGACTTTTTGACCTGTACGAAAAATCGAGATTTTGCATATCGGGTTCGAAAGCTTTCAAATGGTCAGAGAATGCGCCTTCAAATTCCTGCTTCCCACTGTTGATCAAGGAACTTATCAGCTCATCTATACCACTGAACTGAGCGGGAACGGTAGCCATGTAATTAAACTTGTCTATCAAATGGTCAACGTCCAAGTTGGAGGACTTCCTAGAATCTGTACGCAAAATATCAGGGCTTAGGTCAGCAAAGGTCTTGACATTGCAACGGTGAGATATACTAAAGAGTCTTTTCCAATTGCATTGCTGTATCATTTTCTGCTGCTTTAGAGCTCATATCCTTCTTGTTTCGCTCACAACTAGGGTGCTAGTCCAATTCTTTGATATACGTCAAAGAGAATGAAGCGTAAGAATTGCAGTACGCAAGAAAAAAAAATTATACGGCGACATGAAAAATCCATTTTTGGTAGCACAATACTACATTCTGATCTCGTAACTTTTGGCCCGAGAAAGATATTTAACCCACTTAACCGTACTGTAGTTGGTCGTAGGTTCTCTCACCTTGAGGAAGCGCACGCGATTGCCGCTCACAGAATAGGAATCGAGGCTGAATGTGAGAGAAACAGGAGGCTTGGACTGGGACCAGCCAATCATGCTGGCCACATGATCTGTCTGCGAAACGGTTTCAATTGAAGCGCTCAATTTGTACCGGGACCCACCAGAGATTTTCTTGAATTGCCACAAAAGGATGCTTTGGTCGCCCATAAATTTAGCTTTGCCTGAGTCAGCGTTGATCTTGGTGTTGATGGTTTCTGGGGGAACCGGAATCTTGACAATCACATTGCTTGCAACCACGTCTTTAGGAAATTCAGAAATCAACTCCATATCAAATCGCATCTTCGAACTGCGGATGTTATCGGAGGTGACATAAACGAGAAATGGCACTTTGATGGTGTTGGAGCGATAGGTCATCAGCTTGAACTCTCCATCGGGAGGCGTGAACTTGATAATGTTTTCCTCATCAAAATCCTTCAAGCTGACACATTGGTGAAAGTTGCAATCGCTGGTCTTAAAATTGAGATCCAGAGGTTCGTCCGTGTATTCGTTGATTGACTCGTCGTAACCTAGGCCGAATGAACAGAGTGGCATACCCGATAATTTCGAATTCATCAAAATTGTTCCCTCCACAAATGACCTAATAACTGAGCCGTTGGAAGACATCAGGAGACTGACATCCTCAACCACGTCGACGGAAACCTCATTTTTCTTGTATTTGATCCCTTGGTTCCGCCAAGGTATCCCTGTGTTACTGTGTTCGAGTGGGGAACCAGCGGTGGGAGAAATTTTCCCAGTAGACTTGCGCCTTAATGTGCTGGCCCGGGCCAGAAAACTGCTCGCGGTGGAGGCCATTTTTTTCGTGCTTTCGAGTTCGTCCTGCGAGCCCGAACCCAGGCTTGTTTTAGTAACTGGCGAGGTCAGATACGGCCGCAGGCTATTAAAATCCATGTTTGTCACGTAACCGTACTCGATAACTTCATCCAGAATCTCGTAGATAACCGGGAAGTTGTTCTTAATGTCCATCTCGGTCAATTTGGCGTTGTCGTTGTTCAGTATGAGTCTTGCTAGCAGCTCCACAAACTTGAACAGGAATTCTAAAACTAATGAAGCATCCACGTTCGAGCGAGTCACTGCCACT
The DNA here is from genome assembly GCA_030674545.1 of Ogataea saltuana. Lineage (NCBI taxonomy): Eukaryota > Fungi > Ascomycota > Pichiomycetes > Pichiales > Pichiaceae > Ogataea > Ogataea saltuana. Next base: position 88,925 of record JAKTYV010000014.1, read on the forward strand.
ATCCACAATTGTCCATGACGGATGTGTAGGAATGAAGTCGATCCCAGGGTCAGCACAGGTGACTTTATGTCAGAGAGTTTGGAGATCACCTGGATCCGGAACGCTTCGCAAACATTTCTTTTGACTCCTTCTCTAAAAAGCCGAGATATCACCACCTCCCCTTTTAGGTTGTAAATGAACAACCCGGTAATCATTTCTCCTGTTCTTGGCAACGTTTATGGAAAGTGATGAATCTCCACAGAGTGTGCTTGCTTACATTTTGTATGTCTCCGTAAAGAGAGTATACCAACTCGAGATTTTAAGAACGAGAGTCCGGAAGTCACACCTGACACCTCATACTTAACTTTCGCTGGAAACTTTTTGAAAAATCTACCTGCGAAACGGTTAAATACGGTTCAACCAGTCGATTGGGCTCAACAACAGATTAGTAGGTGCAATCTACAAAAGGCCAATAGGCTACTCGATAAGAAGCGCGGTAAGATTCAAAATGGCCCGTGGAAATCAAAGGGACTTGGCTAGAGCCAAAAACGTGAAAAAACAACAAGAGCTTGCCAAGGCTCAGAAAAAAGCTGGAGATCCAAAGAAACGGATGGAACAAGATGCCGACATTCTGCGAGCCAAACAAAAGGCAGCGGACGATCGCAAGCAAGCCGAGCTAGCTGCAAAGAAGAAGTAATTAGACAGATCATAGTGAAAATAGAGAGCGTGTTGAATACAACATCATAGATTTATTCATACGTACTTAGACCTCGATCTCGTACTGTTGAGTAGCCTGTGCAGTCTTCTCGACATCGTAGAGGAACTCGAAGTAAGATTTGTGGAAGTGATGCAGCCTCACGAAACCGTCTTCACCACCCGAGGCATAACAGGTACCCTTTGGGTGAATAGCGACATAATTCAAAGGACCGAAATGGCCCTTGACACGGCCAATTTCGTCTTCAAAAATTTTGTGGTAGAATCTAGCCTCGAACTTACCCTCGGAAGAAGCTGTGGTGGTGACCTCTCTGGCGTCTTGACCACCTCCCAGGATGATGAAATCTTTGACAGGAGTGATACAAGCAGAGTTCATTGGAACATCAGCAGAGAATCTCTTCATCAGGTCCAAGTTGTCGACATCATACAAGGTTGCGGATTTGTCCTTTGATGAAACAATGAAATAAGACTTGTCTGGCGAGAATTGCAAGTCAGTAATGACCCCCTCGTGGTTACGCGTAGATCCCAGCAGCTCTCCGGTCTTGGAGTCGTACTTCGTCACTTTTCCGTCTGCATGGCCAGCAATCAAGTACTGTCCACCATAAGACCATCCGGCCACCGTGAATCTTGTTGGAAGTGCGTCCTCGTTGACAATCTCCAACGACGTGGATGTGGATTGTTCCTCCTTTGTGTGGTCTATGTCGTAAACTTTGATTTTTCCCTGTTGACCCATCACTTGATCTGTGATAACCAGCACTTTTGTTCCGTCTGGGTTGAACTCCACTCTCTTGACAGGAGACTCGACCGTCCATGTGTGGATGCATTCACCGCTCTCAACCTTCCACAACTTGGCTGTGAAGTCAGCACTACCCGTAACAGCGTAATTAGTCTCTGGATCCACATCGATAGACCATATAGCACCTCCGTGTCCAGCAAAAGTTCCTAATCTTTCACCATTCGATGAGTACCACACAGAAGCTTCTTTACCCTTCGACACAGAGAACAGCAGATCGCCCTCTCTATTGAACTTAACCTGGGTCAACGACCGGTCGTGACCCTTCAGCATGATAGGTCTCATCATCTTGACAATAATTTGCTATTTCTGCCCTTGTTGATCTGTTGTTGACCTTTTCTTGCGCACTTCTGAAAGTCAAAATTCCCTTGTTTCTGTCGAGCTCTCTTCCCCAGAGCTGTTTTTACCATCTAGTTGAAAATTTTTGAAAATTTCATCAAAAATTTATCTGAAAGGTAGTGTTAATACTAATTTTTACCCAGCTCAAAATGAAGCCCGTTCAGCTAATCGATAGAGTTGATTCATTATCACTAGGAGTCCCCGTTCAGGAACCTGAAGGCGTCGGCCTTTGACACATGGTTGTTTCCAATTCTTGAAAGAATCCTCAGCACTTCGTCGTCGTTATTTTGGTTGGGCGTATCGACCACCGTAAACGTTTTCACCAACTTACTCAGTTGAGCGACATCCGAAAGTTTTTGGTCTTCCATCCCAACCAGTGGTAGAAAGAACACCGCAGCAGAATCACGTCTACCCATAAGTACGTTTTCCCTCTTCACATAAACCCCACAACTTCGGACTCCTTCCAAACCCTTTTTCGCCGTAAACTCGGTCATGTCCCGCTCTTGAATCTCAAACTTCCAGTTCTTGAATCTTTCTAGCGACGCCTGTGTCCTTAAGTGACCGCAAACCTCATCAAGGCAACTTTCCCCGCCGATACTTAGTACGCAGTAGCTGATACCCAGTAGGGAGCCCTCTAGGAAAACGTTTAGCATTTCCAGCAAGTGCGTTTTGGTCTGCACCGAACCCGCAAGCCTGTTGGAAATAATAGAGTTCTCTCGGCTAAAAACTCGCGGGGACTTTTTCAGCTCCATCACCTCATCCTCAATTTTCAACCTGGTTTGGAGTTCCAGCTGTAGGCGCTTCTGTAGCTCTTGATATTCGAATGCTTTTTTCGAGTAGGTCTCAACTTTGTAATTCTCTATCTCGGTATTCTTCTTGTCAATCTCTTCGATCAAGCGCAGCCTCTTAGACTTGAGGTCCAAGACCTGATCGTCTAACGAGCCCTCATAAGATTCTAGCTTTGTTAAACTTATTTTTTGTTTCTGCGCTGTTCCTCTACTCGTTTCCAGTTTCTCCTTGAGCTCTCCTGTCTGGTCTGCCAGAGATTTTCTTTCCGTCATTAGGGCTCGATGTTCTTCTCGCAATCGTAGATTGCTGGATAGGTTTAGCTGCCGTCGTTTCGAATCTATCTGTTCCGCCCCGTCAACCGCAAGCCTTTTCAGTTGAATTTCGTTGTCTTGTGCTAATTGGTCGATTAAAACTCGCATTTCTTCTGCCCTCACGCTCAGGTCTTGCAATTCTTTCTCTCGTCTCTTCTCTTCGTCTTCATCATGCAATGAACACTCAACCAATTGTTTGAAGTCCTCTTCAACCTCGCTTAGTTTTGAACTAAATATCTCTTCAAGCTCTTTCTTTTTTATTTCTATGATACTCTGATGACGACTTATCTCGTTATCAATCTTTTTGTTCTTGATTATCAGCGTCTTGTCCAGATTTTCAAAGTTGTGTCGCAAGTCTTCCAGTGAGGTAAGAAGCTTCTTCTTTTCTCGTACGAGTTGGCCCTTTTCAGCGTTCAGATCCTTCACCTGTGCCAACAAAACATTGGTTTTTTGCATCAAGTCAGTAACCTGCTGTTTTTCTAGAATCAGGTCTTGGTCCACGTATGCCTCTAGTATTTCAATGTACTCCTCAGGGGTGTTATCGGTGCCATAAGCAGGAAGCGTGCCGCGACTTTGCGTCGGGCTTGGGGGTCTAAAAGGGCGAGCGCTGCTTGGAACAGGAAGCATGCTTTTCCTTGAATCGCTAACCTGTCGTGTGGTAGTTCCATTGGAAACCGTTCTTCTGGGTATGTGAGATCGTTTCTTTGAAGACGGGCTTGTGTACTGTTCAGGCAATGTCATTCTGTTGTTTGCTATCTCGTCCAGTGGGTTCCCTCGGGACAAGCATTTCTTTACCATTTTGTCCAAGCCCAAACAAAGCGATGATCAAATCTCAATCCAGAACTGTGCTGCAGCCCAATAAGTGATAGATCATCCGTTGCAGTGCACGTTTGACCAGTTCCTGGCGTGTTTACCTTTCGCTCTGAAAAGGGAGACAAAAAGTTTACGGTTGTGGTGTAAGGGTTTTGTGTGCAGAGGAAGAGCTTGAGCTTTCAAGGGTTTTCAACATGTGATTGGTGCCAAATGGACTGCTATGACCAACCCGTACCAGATTTGTCGAACTGATTAAAGGAGTTCGAATTGTTTAGAAGTTGAGAGAAGATTTTATTACGGCTGAGGTTGGAAAAGCATAAAAGGATCGGAAAATAGGGACACGAATTATATGAATCGTAAGATGGGAGAGAAAAACACACACATGTAAGCGTAGAGAAAAAAGGGATTCGAGATTGTGCTACGGTCGTCTTCAGCTAGACACCAGACGCAATCCTTCTTGAGGCTGATGCTTTTCTCACTCCAGCTGTGCCTATTATTTTATCGTTGGAACTAGAGAGTCTAGAGCCGTTAATTCTGGTTTTAGCATCTCTTGAGCCCAGTGAGGTCCGTTGTTTGGGCATTTTCAGCACGTTGGAGTCATTTGACGCAGAGTGTGGGGGTGAGGATGAGATAGTGGTGGTCGTGGTGGTTGTAGTTGAGACTTTGCGAAAGTAAGGAGATCCTTGAGGAGAAGACCTCTTTTGCTGGCCTGCAAGCTCTTGGTTTGACCGCTCAGGGGAACCGAAAATTTCTTGATCAACAGGCTCTTCTTGTGGAAAGCGAACCTCCTCTTGCTCTTCGTACTGCCTGGAGACCTTCCTTCTCGGGCTCGATAGTTGCTGTTGATGATGAGAAATCGAGTCGTAGGTAGCCTCGTCATCTGAGTTGACATAAGGCTGGTTTTCTTTTGTTGATGTGCGGTACTTCCTTGGCTGTCCAGGACTTTCCATAGGCACGGCCCTGTGAGCACTCTTAAGTTGCCCAGAAACTTTTCTTCTTCTGATAGGGGTAGTAGGAGAATGACGTCTTCCAGTTTCGCACATTTGTTCTTCACGACCTTGAAATGAGTTGTACGACACGAGAGAGTAGAGCCCTCCAATGAACTCATCGGGAGTGTTATCAACAACCATGGTATGCCTCCAGTCTCTAAACTGGTTTTGGTGTAAGTAGAGCCAATGCTGTTGAGGTCCCACGACCATGCCGGGTCTAATCATTCTCATGTAGCCTATGCACTCACTAGCAGTGAAGCCGTGGGTATAGATCAGGTGAGCACCAATGAGACAACCAGTTCTGCCTAGCCCAGCTTTACAATGAACTGCGATCTTGCCTCCTCTTGCAATAACAGTTTCGGCCGCTCCGATGAACTTCTGGACGTACTCCATCGTTGGACAAGTTCCATCGTCAAAGATCATATCGATGTGTTTGATCCCCCTCTTTTCAAACTCGTTTTTGTCGTATAAGTGAGAGTTGAGTCTAACAACTAGCTGAACGTTGCTGCTGACAAAGTACTCCAGCACTTTTTTAAATGGTTCGTTCAAAGGAGCGCCTGGTCTTGATTGTTTCGGAGAGGCGAAGGCAATGAAATCTTTAGAGATGACATTAAAATCTCCTTGATCCACCCTCTCGTACTGCTCGTATTCCTCCAAATTGAAGGTAGTGATGTCGAGCATTCCTCTTTCTTTCGCTCTCCAGACTCCGTAAACAATGTCTTGAATGCTGAGCTCAAAGTCAGCGTGTGAATATCCAGCGTCTCTGAAGGATGAGAATGGAGGCTCTTGTTGAGCTATCGGCTGCAAAACCTGGTGAGGAGACCAGTTCTGAACCAACACCATATAGCAACAAAGCAAACAGGCGGCATTCGTTCTTTCTTTTGGTCCGGTAGATGAGTAAAAAACAACAGCCTTAGATTTGTTTTCAGAGTCATTCAGAATGTTGTGTAAAGTGACAGCAAATCTGTAAAGATGACCAATGTGTAACGGACCGAAGTCGAGGTGGAAAGCGTTATAAGGCAATGCGTCCTCAACAGTGAAGAAGACCAATTCGGAAGTGTTTTGGGGGTGATGGTCGTAATTACCGAAGTAAACTCTTCCTTTGAGAAACTCTATCGCATCGATCGCTGGTCTTCGTGGCATGACTGGAGCTGACTTACTGTTATCACTGAGCTTAATTTATGCAAATGTTTCAGTCTTGTGACCGTAGTATGTTAAGGAGGTTTGAGCTTATGCGGAAAATCAGAATGCAAGTGAGTGTGTGCCAGACAGATCGCAACAACCTTTCTATGCACCGTTCGCAATGTAAGTATTCGTACGCCGAAACGTAAAGAGAAGCAGTACAAAATGGACTTTATGCTTTTCTGTGTGCCTGATATTTCAAAACATAAACAAGTTCATGTTTATGTTTCGCCTGTTTGGTCAAAGAGTCAATATCGTGGCGCAACTGAGGCTGATTTGGATTTTTTCTCGGCGTCAGGTAATGCGCCACTCGACTCAGTTTTGTCGACTCAAAACTTTTGATCGAGCTGATGACAATTAATTCTCGGCCGACGAGCCTTATTTTTCAGTCACCAGTACGAAAAATCTTGCCTCTGCCCAAGAGATCTTGACTCGCTATTGCTAAGATATCTCTGACTCCGTTATCAAGTGGTGCCGAATAAATCAGGTTAACCAACATGTCGATTACTTCGTTCGGATTTGGAGGATTGAGCTCGTCTACAGGTTTAGGGACCAATGGATTTGAGGTCTCTTTGAACTACATAACTGGGCTTCCTGACCCCAGTATCCTTGCTTGTTCTTCTACGCTGAAGTTGATATTTAAGGCATTATTGAAACGAGACGACACTACAAGAGAAAAGGCCATCTCAGAACTCTCCGTGTATTTAGACACTAACGGCTCTGAGATTGAAAACGATCTTGTCATTATTTCCTGGTGTCAACTTTATGCCAAACTATCGATCGACAATTCTAAAAAAGTGAGATCGGTTGCACACCAAATCCAATCAAAGTTTGTCCACATTCTCGGGAGAAAGTACGCCAAGTACCTGCGTGATACGGTAGGAATATGGCTCAGTGGATGTTACGATTCCGATCGAGTCACTTCGAGAACGTGTTCGGCATCTGTTCGATCAGCCTTTGATAACAATGACGAGAAAGTGCTCAATGTGTGGAAAGCTTTCAGTCACGAGCTACTTAATTACTGTCAGCAAGTTCTTGTTTATGAGTCCATGGATACTTTATCAGATCAGAGATTTGTTGGAAAAGATGAGAGTGAAACAAAGTATTTGAGAGTTACGCTGAGCTCAATCCAGATGCTGAACCAGCTTGTGGTCAAATCCCATTCTGGTGAAATCGTGCTCAAAGAAAGCTCAATAACGATTTTACAGGAGATTTTGGAGTCCGAAAGGTTTTCAGATCTCTTTGATTCTAAAGACCTACAAATCAAAAGGTCTGTCTACTTACTGATGAGATCGTTGGTAGAGTTCACCGAGAAAACTGGATTCTTGAGTCCGAAAACCCTCAAAAAGCTTTCCAAGTCAGCAATAAAGTGTATGGGCTTCGGGAAGAAGTTGAACCCAATTCTCTACTCCATGGTTATCATACCCGTCTTGGATACTTTGGTTTCAATTACCAAATATGATGCATCCGTGTGGACGTCTGTTAAAAAGGCAGAAGAAAAGTTGTTGGCATTGCTGAGTGTCGGCTCAATCAATTCGGGTCCAGTCTATTATGAGTCTCTTTCTGCGTTGTTATCATTGCTGCCAGAAGAGTTCTTGCTGTCGGATAATGGTGAGAAGTTGGCCCCTTACTTCAAAATTCTGGATTCAAATGTGAGGAATGAGAAGATTATGCATTCCATTGAGGGGGCCTGGAACAGTTACATCGGTCTCATTTTGAAGGTTCGGAACGTCTCTAGCTCACCAAATGACTTCTTGAACAATATGTTACACTCCTTGGTGCTAACTCTGGATGCTCCTAGAGCGCTTCCTAAAACTCTCACCACAACGCTTTCCAAAGTTTTGCAAATCCCAAGCAACTCGGTTGATATGCTGGCCGATATCTACTCGGTAGTTATCAACTCGCTCCCCTGCGGGCCTGTTGAGTTCCCAGAGTTTCAGCTTGGTATCAGGTATCAGGGTCAGTTTCTCGAAAACTTTGTGAACCTTTTACTTGGCTGTCAAAATTCGGAACTTCTTTGCGAACTCCTTTCCAACGCAACTGACTCGCTGAATGATGAGCAAGAGGAAGTTGAGATTCCCACACTAGCTCTCGATACTATTGACACATTTTTGAGGCTCAATCTCACCCAGTTCAAACAGCAGATGGGAAACTTTGCTTCAACTATCTGTAACTATCTGGGCTCAGGACACATTGAACGACCTATTGATGTTTTGGTGGATCTCTTTAAGTCTGATTTCGAGTCCGATCTTTATGAGGTGATAGATTCTGTTTGTGGCGAACTAAGCTTGGATCGTGACCTGGAATATTTGTTAGCAAAGCTTGCAGCTATCCCATCTTTTGATATTTCAAAGTGTGAGAAATTGAACAAATACATTCACTTTAAGTCAGAAGTCAATGATCCGCTTAGCAGTCTGGAAATCGGCAGTGGGGGTGATCAGAGGTTGATTTACAAGTTCCTCACACCTGAGATACTATCAAATTTGTTTGGAGACTTATCGTCCTCGGAAAAAACAAAGGATTTTCTAATGAATTGCGATGTTCATTATCAAAATGACGTTGTCTTGAATTTTGCTCTCAAAAACGAGAAGTTCCTTGAGTTTTTGTGGAAAAGCTTGGCTGATGATAATGCTTCGTCGCTGCTTGATAAGCTGCAAGGAAATCTTGAAAACAAAAGCTTTCAAGATAGCTTTTTCCGTTCTATCGAAAATGCTGTGAGTTGCGGTGTCACCAATGACCTTCTTCTTGCAAGACTAGATAAACTCCCGGAAAGTTTGCTTCTCAAAGTCTTTCCAAAGGACTTGACAGAGAAGATTTGCTCTTCGTTGAATTACAATCCAGACCTGAGCTTGTTGATATCTAACCCACTTGGAAATTCGCTGCTACTTTACTCTGACTTCGAGAATTTGAATGATAGCTCAGCTCAAAGTTTTGATGAGGCATTTGGCCTGGTATCGCAAGCTCGTTTCTATTCTGCCTTGCTTGATAGACACCGAGTCCTCCCTCTCGAGTCTGAGGAGCAGCTCCTTGTCAATTTAGCCATCATTGGAGAAATTGCCACAGACCTTGTTTTCCTTACTCCCACGGAGTCTAGGCTGGAAAATGAACTATTTGCTTTCCATGATGATGCGCAAAGGAAACTTTTACGCCATTATAAGCAAGAGAGCATTGAGAAACTGTTGGACCAACTAAGTTCGGGGTCTTCGACTGAATTATCTCTGGTGTCACTGCTTTCTTCATCATCCGTGACAAACAACCTCAAGTTTTACGCGGCTCGCGTTCTTCAAGCGGTTTTTTCTGAAGCGTTCGAAGCTTTTTCTCATGCTGACTTTTTGAAGCTTGATTTTTCGAAACTTGCAGCCTGGCCTTACAAGCTATCTGTTCTGACGATTAGCTCGGTCAATTTTCTTGCTAGTCCGAACTTTGACAGAGTTAGAAACCAATTTGGTGCAAACATTTTGGGAACAAGAAACTCCAAAGATATTCTCACTAATGGGCTGAAAGATTTAACTCTCCTGAACTCATTGATTAATTTTGATTTGGAAAATGGTCTCGCTGAAGGTTTCCAACCTTTCCCTCCTCAAAGGCTAGCCATGGTACTTAAAACTTTAAGCTCCTGGTTAGATAGTGATGTGGCCTATGATGATGTGTTCATTCCCAACAGAATTGCTCTCATTGAATTCGTTGATACCTATGTTAGAAAAATTCACGGTTCTTGCGACTCAAACTATCCTTCTGATTTTAGCGACACAGTCTTCCAGCTTGGAGCTCGGTTATGTTCCGAATCGATGAATATTGGTTCTTCCGGTGATGGAAATTTGGCTCTGACTTATGACACGTTGAAGCTGTTTACTCTCTTGTATCGCCACAGAGACGAGATCGACGATTGGGATGATATATCAAGCGGCGTGCATGATGATTTATTAGAAATCCTTTACAAGCAGTCGAGCCTCCTAGGGAAAAGTCAGCCGGTGAAGCTGATTAATGAGCTGTTGCTGCGGATTTTTGATACTATGGTTCCCTCAAAGGTGCTCAAGCCTAGGTTTGACAGGCTGCTCACCCTACTTGAGTCCCGTGATAGCCAGATTCAAAGAATATCTGCTACAATACTGCACCATCTCATCCCAACTCTCCAAGATGAAGTTGTTGTGGAGGCAATGCTCAGCAAAGAAGAGTCGGAGGCTAAGCTTCCCGAGAAGTTGGTCAAAAACATCAAAGAATCAGCAATTGAAGAATATGTGGAGTTTGAAGAAAAGCACTCAGTAGGAAGATATTTGTGGAGCTGGTATTTGACTTTTGATTACTTCAAGAACCTGCCGCAAAAAATCAGACAGGATTACATAAGTCAGCTTTCTGGGGATTCAGTTACGGAGCTGCTGAATTTTGTCTTCCATCAGCTGGACTTGAGCACACTGGGCCTGGAAAATGAAGATAAGAATTATGTTGAGAATTACTCTTTGATTGACGACAGTTCTTTGGAATGGGAGGAGGAAATAAAGAAGCTCATCGTGAACCTTTTGTACCTAGTTTGCAAACACATTGGAGGAAACACAGTGCAGTCTTGGTTCAGCTCTATCAGAAGCAAACAATTGAAGGCTGATGTTGAGAAATTCATAGTCAAATTCATCAGTCCAAAACTGATAGAGGAAACTCTTGCGAATTTGGATGGCAAAAGCTCTCTGGAAAGCTCTGATTTCACCATCCGTCTCAATAGAAACATCAACGAGGTCAAATGTGTTTGCGAAATTGATGAACAAAAGCTCGAGATGTCAATCATCCTTCCGTCGAACTATCCTCTCTCTCAAATCGTGGTGCAGGGTAACTCAAGAGTGGGTGTGGACGAGAAAAAGTGGAAACTCTGGATTCTTTCGTGTCAATACGTTATTAATTTTCAGAACGGTACTATTTTGGACGCCATTGAGCACTTCAAGAACAACGTCAAAATGAACTTCGAGAACTTTGATGACTGCGCCGTCTGCTACTCCATTCTGCATGTCATTGATCACTCTACCCCAAACAAAAGATGCTCCACTTGTAAGCACAACTTCCACTCGGCTTGTCTATACAGATGGTTCAAGAGTTCGGGATCTTCGACATGTCCTCTGTGTAGATCCAAGTTTCAGTTCAAAAAGCACTCCTGATGTTAATACTAAGCACAACAATTAATGATATTGTCTAATGACTAGAATGATCTATAGAACTTAACGGTTCTCCTCTTGAATAAAATAATCCGCGACCAACTTCTCCATCTCGTCGACTGTGAAGGGTATGTACAAAATTTCGGCCCCTGATGAGTCTCTGCCAAAGTTGCACATTTTATGCTCCACAAACTCTCCAAGAACCGTACGGAAAGATATTTCATTCGACGTGATGAACTCGGACAAGCAGAGCTGATAAAAGTCTTTCATCTTCATGCTCATCTTTGTACTCCCCTTAATCAAACCCCTCTTTTCCATGTCTTCGTCGGTGGAAGTGTTCATATCGATCACCTCAAGTTGCTGGATAACCAGGTGTTTGTATAGATTTTTTGCGTTCGAAGTAAGAGAGCTCAAAACATATTTGACTCCCTTGGAGCCAACAAACTTGTTTGACTTTCCCACACTCAAAGGATCTTTGAAACTGTTTTCTGTATTGTAAGGCTTGAAAGTCGTCAGATTGTGCCAAATAAAACTGAAGTTCGCAAGCATTGTAGAGGTCCAAAATAACGGAGTGTTCAAGTTATCTAGTGTGCAAATAAATTGGATTTGGGGAATGCAACTAATCTCACTGATAAGTTGCTGCGTCTTATCCGATCTGAGAGCCTCTCCATCTATATTGTTCACCAGCAATATCAGTCTTTTGTCGAGAGCTTTGTTGAAGCGCGTCGCCAAATTTGAAACTGCTTCGTGAAGCTGAACAGAGATGTTGGTCTTGGTCCCGAATACTATCTCGTTTATCGTCGATATAAGCTGTTTTGGCTTCAACTCAGGGTTGTAACCATTGACCACGATACATTGGGTCTGCGGCAACTTCTTAAGAAGGAACCTCTGCACGAATTCAAGAGCCAAAAGCCTCTTTGATCCAACTCCGTAGAAACACAAACTGAACCCTTCTCGAAGCTCGAATAGCCATTGGGTGAACTGCATTCTGTAATAGTTGTTCAAGTTTTCGATTTGCTCATCGCAAACAAGCTCTGTCAATTTATTGTACAGATGGTACTGATCATAGTTCAATTCCGGGGCCATGGCCATCGAGTTGCTCGACGGTTTTTTTCTTTTCAACTTCTGTTGCTCAAAGTAACCCTCATGGCCGTCATAGAATAAAGATTTGTCTTCATCTGCGAAATTCAAGATCAAGTCCTCTTCTCTGCTGAGCTTTGGGATAGCCATTAGTTTAATTGTGGAGGCCTGTTTTGGTTTGAGCTCCGACTCCATTAACGGTAGTATGTCAGCTTCTTCTGATTTCACTCTCGTATATTGCTTAGGAGTCGCGCCTCCTTTTTTCACATCAATCCGATTAATCGTATTCGCACTTTTTTCTCGAGGTCGTCCAATTGCGGGAGCTCGTGCCCCACTGTTTTGCGAACTTTTTGACGGTCCATACGTGTCGTCTTCAATTTCTTCTTCATCCTCAAAATCCTCAGAATCTTCTTCGATCAATCCCTCCTCATCGTGGGCGTCTTCTGGATCATCCTCCATATATCCCTTCCCGTTAACATCGTCGCTGTCATCTGATTCGACATACAATGGAGCAAACCCGTCTTTTTTGCTTTCATGTATAATTTTGTCAGCTAGAACACTCTCCTCCAGATCAAGTAGTTCCTCCTCAATGGTATCAGACTCGAGCTCTTCGCTCTTTAAGAGGTGTTTGCTCTTTATGTGCATAGCCTTCTCGACCGCAGTTCTATTCAGCTCGCTCATTGACCTCTTGACTGGAGAGCGCAGTTTGATGAAAAAGTCATCGTCTTCGTTCTCTGGTTGTTTCCGCTTCTTCCTTGGAGATCGAGAGCCCAAACGTCCCGAAAATGGAGACGACGCCGTAGGCAGCATTTGAAAATCACAAAAGCTCCGTAACAACTAATTGCCCGGATCAATGAATGGATTATACTCGAATCGGTTTTAAGAACTTCCTGGTTGAGAACAACGTTAGATACCAAATTCGAGCCCTTCAAAACTTTTTTTTGAAAGGCGGTGCAAAGACGTTTCGCTATTCGCTACCTACGACATTATAGTTGTTGCGATGAAGCATTGACCCTCCAACGCCTGTACCACTTAGGGGCAGAAGCGTATAAGACTCAAAGAAAGAACCAGAAAAGACGAACTTATCAGACTAACTTCAGTTGGTTTGTTTGGCTCTTTGCTCTTTTTTCATCTTGACTGCTGATATTTCGAACTATTTGAAAATTAAAAATTGGTTTCAGAAAGTCTTCATTTCCAGAACGCTTTCCGTTTCAATTTGAGTACATATTAGCTTTCGTCCATTAGTTTCTTACCACTGGCAGAATGCTGGAGTTTCACCCAGCGGTAACACATATCTTGGCGGCGGCCGGTTCAAGCACTCAAATTGAATTTTTTTGGATTACCGTTTAGATAGATAGCGGGCCGATTGTCAGCGCATAATCAATTTCCGGATTGGGAAATTTTTCAAGAGATTTGTCTTCGAAAACGGTAGCGGTTAGGAAGCGAATAGCGGCTTCGGAGGTAGTCCGAGAGTCTAAAGCCTATGAGTAATATTTTTTTCCAAGCTTTAGCCATGAGCTAGAAGAAGAGGAAGATTTTGGGTAAGAATTGATTACGAGACTGTCCAAGTGATATATTATCTTCCTGTCAGGAACTCTGGGTTTCAAAATGTCTGAGCAAGAGTTCGTACCAAGACAGGATGCGGAGAACGAACGAACTCCAATGCTGAACAATTATGACAACGTGAGTTCAGACACCGATCACTCGGCCGACGCTGAATGTCTTTCAAAAACTACTACCACAGCGGAAAAGGAGATCATGTACATAGTTGTGAATTCGGTGCCTGTGTTAATCACGTTTGTCTTGCAGTATTCATTTCAAATTTTGATCCCCGTTTATTTTTCAAGCCGACTAGGAGAAGAATACCTTTCGGCATGCTCCTTATCCATCACTACATTCTACGTCACTGGACCTGTGATAGTCAATGGGTTCTCAACTTCCATGGACACACTCTGCTCAACTGCGTTTGGAGCTGGGCATTTCTCCAAAGTAGGATTGTACTACCAGAGATGTACAGTTATTCTGTTTGTGTTGCTAATACCTTCTGTTATCTTCTGGCTTACCGCAGAAACACCTATCGATAAGATCATACATAACCCGGTGATTTCCAAAATGTGTGGCTCGTATTTGAAACTGATGCCCCTCGCTGTCCCACCTATGGCAGTTTTCGAAAGCTCCAAGAGGTATCTTCAGTCGCAGAACAAATTTAGTGTTCCTACAAGAATCATCATATTGGCCGCCCCTTGCAGTATCGCGCTAAACACCCTTCTTTTCCCGCTGGGATTTACTGGTCCACCGCTTTCGTTTGTATTGACTTACTGGTTGATAGCTGTCTTGCTTTCCCTCTACATCTACTTCATCGATGGTTATCAATGCTGGAACCCGAACATCACCTTCTCGCTTCTTTTCCAAGGTTGGTCACAATTTTTCAAACTAGGAATTCCGGGTGCGCTCATGGTTATGTCAGAGGCGCTTGCATTCGATGTTATCAGTTTTCTCTCAGCCAAGTTTGGTGAAAATGAACTCGCAGCTCAGTCAATCGTCAGTGCAGTGGCGTCGTTCTCATTCCAGATCCCTTTCTCTGTTGGGATTTGTTGCTCAACAAGGGTGGCCAACATAATAGGAGCGCAATCTAATGACTATAGGGTAGCCGTCAAAGTGATGCTTTGGACAAGTTGCTTTTTGAGTGTTTTCAATTTTTCATGGATGGTTTTTTTCAGGTCTAGCTTGGCTCGCTTGCTCAGTAACAATCCTGCGGTGATCGAAAGAACTTCTCAGCTATTTTTGGTTGTTGGTTTCAACCAGTTCTTGGATTGTATGAACATAGTGTGTGCTTCGATCTTGAGAGGCCAAGGCAGACAGAAGATTGGATCCATTTTGAGTGTGATTGCTTATTACACAGTGGCCACTCCATTTGAAGTATTCTTGGCTTTTTATATGGGTTACAAGGCTTTCGGTTTATGGCTTGGGCTTGCGGTAGGAGTTGGGATGCTTTCGATTTTGGAGTTCATCATTGTGCTCCACTCTGACTGGCATCAGATACTGTTGAATAACAGTCAAACTGCTTGACATATTATTTATACCTCAAGGACCTAGAATACGAAACCATGATAGACAAATCAAACCCAATAGAGACGTGGGGAAAACAAAAATCACTCTCATAATACCATAATTCAAACTCAAACTACTCAAAACCAAGTATCCAAATGAACAAAAAACAACCAACGGAGGAAGCACGCCTAGACAATTCCGAAACAGGTTGAAACTAACTTTGACCGTAAGAACCCAAAGCTGAAAGAATCCCAAAAGTCAAAACAGAACCGAAGGCTAGACCAGTAGCAAAATACCTTTTCTCTTTGGCACTGCTCGGAACCTCCAATTGAGGACTGCTCCGATAAGCAGACTCAGACAACTGCGAGCCACAAGGCTTTTTGTAAGTCATCTTTGGCAACTCATCTGCATCAAACTCCTCAGTCCATTTTCTTTTCGCAGGATAAATATCTTTCACTATCTCAGCCTCCTCGGGGCCTGAGTCATCAGAGCTAAAGGGGCCAAACAGAACGTTATTTGAGTCGTCATTATCACATTTGACATCGCGCTCGCTCGGAGACATAGCAAAAACCTTGCCACTGGAGACGCTGTAAATTTCTTCGTCATCACTTGTGCAATTTTCCTCCTCGATGCTATAACTTGACTCATCCTGGCAAAACAAGGCTCGCTCGTCAGTCTCCTCAAAGTCATCTCCAGCCATATAACTTGAATCAGAGGATGAACTGCAAGTGCTAGTGCCATTATCTGAAAATTGGTCAGCATCATCTTCATAATCATCGTCATCGTCATCAAAATCGCATCGCTCACAGAGAAGGGGGCAACCGCCGTCATTGAGAGAAATGTCAGCATCGGCTTTGGCTTTGTTCAGAGAGTACAAGTAGGATTTAACCCGTTCGTAATTAGGATGAATTCTCGACCAAGCAACATCCTGAACATGTTCGACCAGAAAGCGATTTTCCTCTCCTGCTTGGTTACTGGAGGAGATCAACTCAGGAAACCAAGATTGATCATAAGTAAGTGCGTAAGGAGGCCTTTCAGGGCGTATATTTCCTTTTAACAAAATATCCTTGAGTTCTGGTCTGGTATGCCGCGTTCCTTTTGCAAATATCAGCGTGTTCCAAAGATCAATAACCATTCCTCCTGGAAGCAAAATTTCTGAAAACAGAGCTGTGTTGAGCCTGACCAAAAACAGATTTCCCACGTGATCAGTAATAACTTGAAGCTGGACCTTTGTGTTTGTGAAAATATTTGAAGCCGACTCTTCACTAGAATCCAAACCTTCTGAAGTTATTACCAGTCCAATGATATCACCACATGCTATTTTATAGTACTGGTCACGAACTAGCGGTTTGCAAGTTTCATCGCTCACAGAAAGGAGCATAGTGCCATGTTGCGAAACATCCCGCGCGAAAATGGCGAAGGCGTTTCGCTCTCCACAAGGAGTCAAGTAAAATAGGAGATGACTTGCGCTTATCGCAACGTCATCAAAGTACGACGAATGAGGACCATCCGCTCTGTGTTTCTTGTATACTTTCTCAGAGGACCTTCCGATGATAAATGAGGGCTTTGATGGGATCAAGCTGTCTTCGTTATCGAGACACAAAGGCTTATCTATAATAAGTTCCCTGATGGGATACCGCTCATCATCACCTTCGTATACCAAGAACGTACCAGGCTCTCCTGAGTTCAGACACCGAATTTGCTTGGATTTCGACATGCTCGTAAGTCGGAATGATTTGGGTAACGCAGTACGGTTTGAAGTGCGGCGCAATCAAGAAAGGTGTCTCCAGCTTTATCTCAAACTTGTCAATCTTCTTTTCGTCAAGTCAAGTACAACCAAAGACGTCAATTGATTCTGTGTAAGGGTATCGATCACTGGAAAACTGCGAGAAAAAACAGCCAACTGAGGTAAGTAATATAAACGAGGGGAGTAAAATTAAGGGGAGCAGATACAGATTATTTTGATTTGGAATTGCCCTGGAGGCAATCTCAGTAATTTTTTCGTGCAACATATTTAGATAGCAATTATTGGGGTTGAGAGTATGCGTTTGGACTAGCTCGATTCATCTTTTAGCAGGTCGGAATAGTAAACTAACGCTTTGATGAAGAAAGGGAAACTGGTTTGACCGTTTCCAGAGATGAAAACAGGCTGGTTTTCAAAGTTGTAAATAGGAGCTCCGTTCAATGAGTTTAGGAAGGAGCGGTCGCGCGAAAACTTGAGAACCAGATTAGGGGGGTCAATACGATTCAATTCTTTATCCACAGCAACTTCAAGCGGGTTATCTGAATCAAGGTCGTTTTTGTTCTCTTGCCCCAGGTAGCTCTTTGTCATTGCGGCAAATCTTTTTAGACCGTCTTCCTCCGACACTAGGGTAACAGTTAGATCGCCATAAACTGCAGAAGGTTCGTGCTCTGGAGAAGATGAGAGCTGAGCACTCATTGGGGTCGGTTCCAAAGAATCCAATCCAATATCGACGTCTCGACTATCAGCACTGTTATGTTGCCTAATCTCACTATCCTCGATTGTAACGCTTTCATTGCGGCTAATGTTGATCAACTTGATCCATGTTTTATAATCTGGTTTTCCGTCATTTAGAGAGGTAATTTCTGACTGGATCATTGAACTCAATCTCTGAAGGTCTCTCCAGGAGTTTCCGGACTTTTCGTAGATCGTCAAGGACTTCACACCTGCGTAAACTGCCCAAGAAACTAGTCTGGATGCCTCAGTGCAAACTCTTATGACCTCAGATGCCTTGTGCGTGTGGTGAGCAGCGGCCCATTCGGCCCTTTCGGACAAAACCCTGGATGTCTCCTTCTTCTCAGGCACGATAATTTTCTTATCGGCTGTCAGGTAAGGAACAGGCATTTCCGGTGGAGGTGGAACAACTAGTGGACTCAACTCGTAGATCGCAAATATGTTTTGAGGCAAACGTTTGCAACCGAGGGCTTGTCTCACAGTGACCTTGTTCTTGGGAATTGTATTTGCCAATGAAGAACTGAGAGCATGGTTTCCTATCCTACTTGGAAGCTTCGTCAATGATGTGATCCATCCGGGATTTGGTTTATCGGTTAATGATTTTTCGGTGTACTGAGACCAGTTTGGACCACTGCTGCTTTCTTGTATTGGTAAACTGAGAGGGAAAATTCCCAACCGGTCGATAAACCACCACAAATAAACTTCTAGAATCAGTCGTAGATACAAAATCCAATTAGTGATCTCAAGGTACAACCCGTATAAGGAATGAAGCCTTGCCAGCCCCCCCCTGCAAAAACTGAACACCATCACTCCCCATGTGTTCGAGTTTGCTAACAAAGCTGTGTTAGACCCTGGTACAAGAACAGCAATTGCTTTGGAGTCGAAAGACTCTTCATTTTGACTAAACATTTTGGAAGTGAAGAACTTGATATCTGAATCACTGACATGAGGTTTGATGATCGATGATTGCATGGAGTCCGGTGAGTTAAGGCCCCTCGCCATCGCCCCCTCATTTTCTTCAAAAGGGGGCTGTTCAGATTCTTTGCCGGGCGCCATTTGCTTTATTCAATAAACAGTAGTCAGAGGTATTGCTTTCCGGTCAATAAGTTATACTGGCTGTTGCTGCTTTGTTATTGTAGACAAATCCAGGATAATCAGTCTCCAAACAAGGACTAATCGTAAAGTTACGTGTTGTGTGAAGAAGGATCGTTTCCCTCATAACTATGATTTGGTTTCACACGACCTTGAGAAAATGTTAACAAAACTTTAAGTAAGATCTGGTGGAGAAGATTCTTATAGTTGGAAAGTAAAAGAAGATCAACCGAAGACACATACACTAGGATGGCAAGTTCAAGAAATTCGGACCCTTGCAAACCACAAGCGTGCGCTATACAAGGTCAGTACTTCAACTTAATTTCGGAAGCCGAAGGGTCACTAACAGTTTTCCAGACTGCCTAAAGAGCAACAACTATAACGAGTCTCGGTGTACTCGCGTAATTGACCAGCTTTACGACTGTTGCACAAAATTCTACAGAGAGCAAGGCAACGATGCGAGATCTCCATGCTGTCCAATTCCACGATTGCTCGAATTCAAAGTGGAGCAAAGAAAGAAGGAGAAACTTGATGCTCGACTAGTTTGAGCTACAGTGCAGGTACACTAGTTGCTTGTAGACATTTAGTCGCCTAGCGTCGACATTGAATGTGCTCTTCTACGAAATAATAGGCAACCGAATAGTTACCGAAGATGTGAGTTAAAGACCGCATAGCCAGGATATGGAGCGAAATCCATGGCACGACATTGAAAGGCCGGTAAAAACCAAAAAAACTTCCGTTTTTCCATCATTAATCTAAGGCTGACCCGAGCACTGGACATATACTGAAAACATGCCCTGTGACTCTAATGGGCGCCTATATTGGTTAAAAACATTTATGCTAAAAGGAAGAAAGTAAGATCGTTTGTTTAAGTTGGACAAAAAAAATTTTCGGCCCTTTTATAGGAGAAATTATCTATAGATGCAAATTGGCAGATTTTAGTTGCAAAGGGATTCTTATACTGTATCAGGCCCAACGTTTTTAACCGGCGCCCTTGGATATTTTATGACCGGAACACTTATTGTGTAAGTCTATGTATCGGTACATGAGAATTTGTAACATGATAAGATGCTAACGTCTATGGTCTTTTGGAATACTCGTGTGCATCAGGTATCAATGATTTTAATGGAGACTCGCCCGGAACCCAAAGATTAATGGTTGTAGAAGTGGTTTCCATTTTAACGTTTTGCTCAAACTTTTCTACGGCCTCGTCAATTGCGATTGGACTCATCCCACTTTCTATGAGCTGCTCTCTGAGTAATGCGATATGCATTTGCATCTTTCCTTGAATCATCAGATGTTTCTTGGAGTTTTCAATCGAAGCCAGTGTAATCTTCTTTTTGTAGTTCTGCATTTGAATCAGCATTTCCTTTTGATTCTTTCTCAGAAGATTAAGTTGTTTTTCGTTGTCTTGAAGTTTTTCCAGGAGGTCCAGTAATAGTATCCCAAGAGTAAGACTCAAGGTCAAAGAGGCGAAACCGATTCCGAATCCAACTCCGAAGTTTCTGAACTTGGATGAGTTGGGTTCGGGGTATGGTGGCGGATTGTGCGATTGATTGTGGGACGAAGGCTGATACGTAACCGCAGGGTTGGCTGCTCCAATAGTGCCTCGGTTTTGGTAGTTGTAATTGGGAGGTTCAACTTGCTGCTCTCGACCGATTTCTGAATAGTGCTGTTCCCTCAACTGATCCATGGTTTTCGGTGGATTTGAGGGATTCTTGAAGTATGAAGGAGGTTCGTTTTGATGGGACAAATTTCTGAAAGGGCTTTTAATCGAAGCTTTAAGCCGGAGAGTCTTGATTATTCGATAAGTTTCTCGACTCATTGTTGCGACCTGGATCTTCTGATAAACGCCATGAGCAACCTTGTGAATCCACTAACTTCTGATAAGTTCCCGAATCCGATTGTCGACCCGCAACTATAGAAATTCAAGCTTAAGCTAGAGATCACTCGTAAGCACAGTCTATCTCAATTATTTTGCAGATTATCTTGGTCTCGAATCTGTCATCTATTACGCGAATCATCTTTGCACCGTGAATTTTACTCACATATACGACACTTCAACTACGACAGGTCATCAAGAGAACCTGCGCTACAGCCATGAATCTCTACCTGTTGAGTACATTTCGTGAGAAATTATATAAGAAGCCTTGCAAAACCAATATTATAGTACTTCAATTTTTCTGGAATGTGGAACTAAACAGCAAATCTTGAATTCGAATTCATCAAAGTATTTAGTGTCTTCTGGATTCAGCAATGATTTGAGTCATCTCTTCAACCTTAGCCTTGGCTCTCTTTTGAGTACCGAGTCTCTTCTTAGCGAGCTTCTTAGCTCTCTTCTCACCAGCGTTTCTGATAAGTTCGATGACTCTTCTTTCGTATGGAGCAAGACCAGCGACTTCTCTGACCAACGATCTCACGAAAGCGGTTCTCTTGGAGAGAGCACCCTTTCTGTAAGAGATCTTTGGAGCAACCTCCTTGGAGGCGACCTTGTGACCCTTGTTCAAACCGACAGCGATACCTGTAAGAAAATTGAGTTAGTATGTTTCCTCAAACGGGACAATATAAGAATTGGCAGGCTTGAAACTCTCTTTCGCAAATGGAGCAAGCTTCCTTTGACAAAACTTGGGGTTTTCGATACATGTCGATGCAAGTCTTCATTTCAAGAACCCGGAGACTTAATAGAAATCTCACCGAAGTTCGTCAAAAAAATCCGTTGATCTTTGTCGTCTTTCTTCGGAGCAACGTGCGCATCTTAATCATGATTAAACACTATGTTGAGCAGTACTGCTCATTTCCACCATTACTTTCAGATGACGTTCGTTGATTGCCAAAGAGTGTGCCAAGTTTGAATCGGAGTTTCTAGCTCATGTCTTTTATCTTGTAGAACCAAACATACCAGACTTAGCCATTTTTGTGTATAATGATCTATGTTTTCTATGTGATATCAAAGAGTTGCAATACGGAGTTCGTTTTCTAATGCAAACTTCAATTTTGAAAACCTCTTACTTCGCATACTACACCAGTATGCGCTCTCTGAATTTTCCACCTGCGCTAGTGAAAATTTTCTCTTCATAGAGAAGATAAAGGCGGGTAACACTCAAGTTTTGCTTCACAGAAACATTGTCTGTCATCAATTTAGCGGGTGAGAAGCTGGCCTGACTCGTGACGACGGGAGGAATATATTTCTAGCGGTCCCAAAAAGGAATTTATTTGTGACTGCGAAATTCCCTTACTGCGTGTAAGGATGTGTTTGATAAGATTGTAGTTCATGATCAGGAATCAATATTCTAGCATGGGTTATACTAATGATCAATAGATTTTGAGCTGGAAGATTCCACCGACTATGTACAAATGTTTGGATGAGAGCCGATTAATATCTGAGTCACCTCAGCAAGATATCTTCAACGTCAACATCATGTTGCTCAAGCTCTTTCAACAGCTCCTCGAACGGAGCGTCCTTGCGTCTGTTGTTGAAAGCAGCAAAACGGAGGTTTCCTGGAGTGTGATACTTGACAAGAGGATAAAGCTTCTGGATGAGCTTTCTTCTACCGACAATCAACTGGACCTCTTCCCCCTTAAACGTACCCTTGTAGTAAACTTTGACTGGATTTCCCTCGGTAGTCTCCTTAAGCTCATAGTTTTTGATCTGCTGTTTCTTGGTATTCTCTCTAGCCCTTGACACTTCGTATCTCAACTTCCATCCAAACGGACCCAATTCCTTGATCCGTGCTGATTTTTCCTTTGTGAGATAATTGTCTAGTCCTCCTTCCTTTGTTATAGTCTTCAAAACTCTGGTCGTTAGTCTTAACGGCAACATAGAGTCCAAAGCCTCGGACCATACTCTCTTCCGCACCACGTTTGGCAACCATCTTCTTCTGGACTTGTTCTTCATTTCTGAGATCTGGTTTCCAAATGATATGTATTGTCCACCGTACAAACCTCTATTGCTTCTTTTGAAAATCCTAGATTCTCCATATGGATATTCAGGGTAGAATGGTTTCTCATCAGGAATCACCAGAGTTCTAGGTTTGACGTCACCCACTTTCAATTCTGGTTTATGCTTGAGCTGTCTAGACACCACATGTTTGTAATTTCTGGCACAATTGATTGAAGATGTTGAAAATAATCTCACTAATGGAGAAGCTGTTGGCCTCAAAACCGAAAGCACTCTTATCGAAGAGAACATGATTCGAGTACTCGATCGCATGCGATTTGATCAAAAGAGTGCTCAGTGAGCTTCGATTGTCGTAGTGATCCAGTCTTAGCCTCAACGCTGGCACGCTTTTCGGTATCATTCTCAATGCGCACTTCTACAAAAAATTCACGGTCTGAAAAATTAAAAAAATAGAGTTACCCGTACTTCGTGTCTCAAGGTACCGAAATCATCGGAGAACTAGTGATAGCCCTCGAGACTTGATCGGAATTAGCACAAAAGGCTTATTGTAGCGATATGTATGTTTATATTTGTGTGTGGAAGCATCAAAATTACCAAAAAACTCCTTTTTTGAGCCACTTTCCAGTGAGCTTCATTTCATCCACTTCTTTCTTGACTTGACCATATTCTTTTTCGAGAGTGCTGAGCTGCTCTTCCAGCAGACGGTTCTCCTCCATCACTTCCAAATTTCTCTCCATGGTCTTCTGAATTTCCATGTCCATGTTTGTAGAAATTTCGCCGGTGAAGTCCACTTCAGTATCGGACTGCTTCTCCAACAAGTCGAGTCGCTTTTTCAGCTCATCGATTTGATCATGTAATTGGCGGTTCTCGTCTTGTAGATTCGCTATCTGAACTTTTCCTTGCACCATCTCATTTGCGATTTCGACGTGTTCTCTGTTTAAAGTTGCATAAGCGGCCTCGATATTCCTAATCTCTCTGATCAAATGACCATTCTTCGTCTTGAGTTCATCAATTTCCGTCTCCAACTCTCCTTCAAGCTTGTGAATCTCTTCATGTTCAGCTTCGTATCGGAGAAGGGTTGCAGGTAGTATCTTGATGGCCATTGAGTCAGTCACGAACTCTTCTAATTTGTAAGTATCCAAGGTGATTTCTCTGTTCGAGTACCCATCCTTCAGATTTCTGGAAACCCCTCCAACAGTCTCAGTATTGCTGGCATTATTCACGTAGTAAAAGAACAACTTCTCTTTCAGGAATGGTAAGAGATCATCAAAGTTCAATGAGAGAAGATGTTCTTGATTCTTCGTCATCAAATTGACCGCAAATTTCAAAACAGACTCAAGACCTTCAGCGATGACGATATCATAAATTCTCAAAACCATTTCCAAAGGAAACTTGTAACCGAACAAAGTCAAAAACCATTGAGTCGCATACATGGATGACTTTACACCTTGTCTTTTAAGATGCTCGAAAAGGTCAGGCAAATTCTCTTCAAGTAGACGATCAAATTGGTATAGTTTCAGATGCAAACCAGGCATGCTGGGTAAAAATAGTTCTTTGAAGTCGTAGTTCTTCATCAGTTTCACCAGCATACAAAAAGCTTCACTGGCGTCCATATTCATGAGCAAAGGTACCGTGATGAAGGCCATCCCTTGAGTATAACCCACCTCCTTATCATACAAACTGTAAGCTTTGATAATTTGAAAGAGATCATCAATCTTTGTTTTCACAGCGCTGTTCGTGACAAAACTTGTCCTAGCAAGATCACGCTTAATCAGTTTTTCATAATCACTGTCATGACTTTTGAACTCTCTGAAAAGTTCCTCCAACTCTGGAGACTTGGAGTTACAAATGACCTGCCAGACCATCCCTCTGAGTTCTCTTGGAACTCCGTCGGTGATGTGTTGAATGAGAGCGTCCGATCTTGTTGACACCACAGAGCTGTAATCGTTTATCACTTGGGACCAAAATTCCCAATCGATTCCCTCGATCAAATCATTATCATTGGTAAATTCGATTCCAGTCTTAATTTCATTGAATGTCCGCCTTATTCTGTTCGCCCCTGATTTGATCAGCTCTTGATCTTTTGGGGACCTGGAGCGCATGTCCTCCACGTTTTCACGGAATTTTGTGAAAGCCAAACTGTAGCTTTGGGAAGAATTGAGATTTTGCATCTGCTCAGCTAACGAGTCGGTGGAATTGGATGCTGACTTCAGATTGAACTTGAACCATTTCTTTTTAACCGCTTGAGCTCCCAATGAGTCTTGAGCGCTAATGTCTTTTAAGACAGTACCAGCCTGAGACATTGTACTCTCAGTGTGACCAACAGCTTGATCCTCGTCTCTGGGAGGTAATTCCGGTGCTAAAGTTTCCCGGTTTGCGGGAGATTCTGGTCGGATGAGATCCTCGATAGAATCAGCTTTTTCAACTTTAGCGATGGTGCTTTGCGAAATATCGCTTGCTATGGATGAGCCCAAACTTAAGGATGAATTGTTTGGATCAAAGCCTAAATCTTGTTGCTTTCTTTCTTCCTCGCCCTCTTGTGTCCTGGAAATTCGTTCTTGGGGTAATTCAGGCTCCAGTGACTCGGACTCTGCTTCAGGGTCATCAATCGTCGACTCAGAACTTGACGCGACTCCCGTAATAGCCAGCTGACTCAAAGCGCCAATGTTATCTGTTGACTCAGACTCCTTATTCGATTCGTGCGTGAGTTCAGAAGTCTCCGCAATTTGTTGAACGTCAGTTTCCGCGGCTTCCTTCGGGAAATTAGTACTATCTCTTCCCTCCTTAACATTGGTCGTTGAGTTTTCATCCAAGTGCGAATCGGCTGCTAATCTGGTAACTGAGTCCAGCTGTTCTTCCTGATTTGAAACTCCACCACCAGACTCCTCAGCACTTTCAAAACGAGACTCCGATCCAGTGGATTCAACGGAAAGAGAATTGTTGGCAGCATCTTCCTGCGATCGAGTTTTAGACTCGATATCTGCATTTTCCACCTCCATGATCGAGTCTTCCTTTTAATAATCTTGGAGTGTCCTTCGAAAATTAATAGGGTTGGGTAATATAACTCATGACAACAAGTGTACCATATTTCCTTATGGCTTGTTTTCGTTGTCAGCTCCATAATAATTTAAAATTTAATTTTTGAGAATTATCAATTAAGACACGAACAAATTCTGAACTCAAACAAAAATAGATAACGCTACGCTTTTACAGGCAAAGCCCCACAAGCAATTAACCCAATAGAAAGACTTCGACGTTTCAAAGCACCAATTCCGTATATTCCAAAAAGCTCGAAGAGAAAAAGTTGAGAACCTAACCATAAATACCAATAGAATAATTTAACCCATTTCGCAAAGCAGGAGGTATCGCTAACAGTTGACAATAACTGCACTGAAATCACTGTAAACCTCGTCGACCATAGCATCTTGTTCCACAAACTCCAGCTGCTCAGATGACAAAATAGGGTTTTCGTAGTAAAAAAAGCTGTTGCTTTCGTCACTGAAAGACGAAAGATCTGTTGACAGCACCGATACAGCGATAGATTCACACTGCAGGTCTGCAGCGAAATCCGATAGGGATAAGGACGACGATGACCGCGGTGAAGTGGAGCTTGATAAAACGCTGTCCGAACTTTGAGCATCAGTCCCTTGAATAACGGACGAGCTCCTCACAACTCCTGATACGATGCCAGATTCAGACAAAAGCACCTCCATTTTCGGTGGTTCGCAATTGGGGAAATGACATCGCAAAATTCTATCTCCATTCCGAACACTGTGTTCAATGCTTGGAGTTCCAATTTTCTCTTTCAAAGTTCTAATGTCGCTTAGTATGGCCACCCTGTACTCATACTCTTTGTTGATGTAAAAGTTTTCAAAGTCAACCATAACTTCATCATCTAAAATGAACTTCTCGGGTAAAAGATCCTCTTGCTTTAAAGGTGAAGTGAGACTGAAGTCAACAACACAACCAGCGGAGACAGCTCCACCAAAATTCGAGTGGGCATTGGCTAACTTCAAGTCTTCATCCACAAAAGCCTTGTTCGCGTTGATTGATCCGGTTTGATTCTTGAGCAACAACTTTGAGTTTAGCTCATATCCCTTGATAAATGATGCTCTAAGACCCATAGTTAAGTTGTTGACAGCCTGAGAGGCCATGTTCTGACCGTACGTGGAGAACATTCTTGAGTTGTGATTGGCGAAATGGCCATAAAGAGAGCCTGGAGCCAAACCACTATGCCTGACAAACTGCACCCCTGCCCTGGTGGGATACCTGAATGGCTGCACCTGATGAACCACGTTACGAGCAAAAGAAGACACAGAAGGCTTCTTGAGGGTATTCAAAAAAGCCGGCGGTCTTCTAATCGTGGAGTAGTTCCTGCGAGAAGCAGTAGAGAAATTTCTTTTGGCACCTCCACGCCGGTTGAGTAAAGGGTGCTGGTTGTTCGTATTCCTGACCGGAACCTTCTCCAATGACACTTCCAAGTGTTTCTGTCGTTGTTCAGCTATGAGCTGCTCCGTAATCTCTTCGAACGTTTGCCGTATATTACGGGCCGCCCGTCGAGTTACGGAGATGATCTCCTTGATACTGCTTGCAACCATCTTGACACGCAAGTGACTAATGTGGTTCAAGTTTGAATCAAATTGAAATTCGCTCTTCAATAAATAACAACCGAAAATCGGTCTACTAATAATAACACAAATGACCAGTAGGAGGCAAAAACTCCACATTTGCCCCGATCCTGATGAAACAATCCGATTACATAATCACAAGACAGCGAAGCCGCACAAGTCAAAAAAACCGAGCTATTTAACACCGATAAAAGAGCAGTCGATTAAGTTGAACCCATATATACAATATGTAAGTGAGTGGTCAAGAGATGGCTCTCAGATACCCCTAATTCTATTTGTAGTCAGAACCAGCTTGTCATCTACCTTGTTGACCTTTTCGCTTATCTCCTTCAAATTTTTGTTCTGTGTCAAAATTTCTGACGATATGACGTTCGCTTTCTTTTTGAGATTCTCAGCCAACTTTTGGGCCTCATCCATATTTTTGCTGTACTCAACCTCCATTTTCTCGTCTTCCTCATCTCTTTCTTCACCAAGAAACCGGGAAGCTTCCCTCACTCTCCTCTCATACTCGTATTTTTCTTTCAACTCCGAATTCACCGTAGGGTCTCTCGACTGTCTAAACTGATCCACAATGTCGTTCTGGGCTTTGTAGAGACCTGAACCCAGACTTGCATCTCTCTCTCTGTCAGCAGCCCTGTCACTGAGGAACTTCTCTTCCGCAGCCCTCAATCTTGACTTTTTTGTGAAAGGGTTGCTAGCTTTGATGTGGAATAACCCTCTGCTATAATGCTGTAAGTCTTTAACGTGTTCATCCACAAATCTTTGATGAGTATCCATTTGATTCAACCCGTGCTCCATTTCATACATCCTCTCCCTTTGAGACCCCAAAACCCCCATCGTGTTGGCCGCTGTGTCGTCTGCTTGTCTCAGGTGACCTAATATATTATGAGTAGACTTGAGCGTGGCCTCGCGAACATCCTTAGTCTGTCTTCTAATACGGTTGATCTCTTCCTCTTCTTCTGCTTCTTCCTGTTGCTGCTGTAGCTGTTCAGCATCCAAGTACGGGTCGTATGCTTGCATTTCGTTTTCTGCACCTGGATAACTATTGAAATCCAGATCCCCCTCTTGGCCCTCAGTTTGCGATTCCGCGTATGGATCGTACTCTTGTGTCTCGGCTCTGTCCAACTGTTGGAGATGTTGGGCGGATGGAACATGAGACTCTTGATCGCCATACGGGTCATTATCCTGAGCGTAAGGGTCGTATGTGTGATATGAAGGAGCGCTATCTTCACCGGTTACTCCTATCCTGTCCTTGGGAAGCCTTTGAGCAGATTTTCGAGCGAGATTAGACCCTTGCGAAAAACTCGATTGTTGATGCTGTGGCAATTGATGTAGCTGTTGTTGAGAAGCGTACTGCGATGTAGCGCCGTTTTGAGCACGCGAACCAGAAATAGAGTTCATTCCCGCGCTGGCGGCATTAGCGCTGACTTCCGAAACAGTGGATTGAGTGGCCGGGTTATAAGGGTCATCTGAGGAGCCCGAAGAAGGAGCCTCTTCGTCTTTGGCAGGAAAAACTCCGTTGTTCCGATAAGCCTCTTCAAAACCACGAGGAACTAACGGTTCCTGAAATGACGACTGGGCTTTTGCGTACTTGGAAAACTCTCCAAACTTGAACTTTCTTCTATGTGGGTTGTTCTCGTCTTTGACTCTAACACCATTATCTTGTAGAAGCTCCCTAGCATCGTCTCGGGACATCTCCTTCGGTGCTTTAAAAATATTCTTGATACCCATCTCAATAACTAATCTCCCTTTTACTAACAGTCTTCAACACTCAGAAACGTATCGTTAGCAATTATAGTTGATCGAAATTTTCGTCAAGTCCAAAAACCGGCTTAATCCTTTATCGTTTAATATTTCTTTTACCTTGCCCACAAGATCCGATTTCATGACCCCCTATCAAACCTCTTTGCACCAGCTGAGCCTCCTTACAATATTTACCCAATTGCTTATGTAATTAATTACTGCTGGAATCTGCTTGTAATTTATTATGCGTCATGTGCTATAAATATTACTCCCACTATTTGCTAAAACTTTACGCGAGCCCCACAGGCGTTTTGCTGACGCCGTCCAGTTGCCGGTAGCTGAACGCGTACGAGCTCGTTATCACACAGAACTGATCACGTGCAAGTCATAAAAATAATCGGTGACTTCGTCTTTGGTGCAGGCCTAGATCTACAAGTCCGAGGTTTTTTGATCGGATTCAATCTCCTTAATTCGGCTTCTTGCCTCCACCTGTGAACCAGTACTCCTGCTACATTCGGGTCCTACAGAAGGCTGTTTTAGTCGTCAGTGAGTTTTCTTTTTTTGATGCCTCAGTTCACTTATGTTGTCTAAATTGGTACTTAACTTTCCTGTCTATGAAGTGAGCGCAGACCTTTGGCACCTGGAGCCAACGACGCGAGCCATAAACAGAAATCGTAGCTGCAGCAAATTCCTTGTAAACGCATGCAATTAATTAATATTTTTTACAGTGCCCTTATTCAGGCTCTCGCAGGGACTCAGGTCACAAATTTTGGTGGCGCCGTTGACTCCTCACAAATCTGGGTACTTACGAGGCATTTTAATCAAGATGACCGATCTACTATCGAAGCTTGATTGCAGAGTCACGCCGAAACTTGACATCGCAAAAACCGAGAATCCTCCACCCATAGGTTATGATCATTTCGAGAGTGTAAGTTTTGCAGGAGCGGATACGAGAGGAAAACATACCCCTGTTCCCTGCTTTCGCTTGAAAACAACTGACGCTTCAGTACTAGCGAGCTGCAGCTATTGGAGTTCATGTTTGCTTTCAAAAAGCTAATAATTTTTCTCCCCGTAGAGGAGTTCCTGTGCTGTATCGCTGTATTGGGTTGAAATTTTATCATCTGCAAAGGAGTGCTGCTACAGTTCTTCTTCGCTCGCTTTTGGTAAAAGCTTAGTGGACATTTGAACTCCTTTTTCAATAATCGTAAATGCCAACGAATAAAGCCGGCATATGCATACCTCCGATTAGGAAGTTTTTGAAACAGCCAAACTGTGAGAGCCAAATTGCGACAAGCGCAAAGGGGCGAAGCCTTGCTCGAAGGCTCCTAAGGAATGGATGTGGCTTCGAAGCTTCTTGAGAATTCCGTAAATAATCGTCAAGATTACTATATTGGCTGATTTTTGGACTACGGAAAACCAATAATCTTAAAATAGGATTGCATGTTAGTTAGTTGACAGAGATCACATTTGCAATATGGTTATAAAGCCCCCTTTAGGGGTTGCACTAGCACAAAGAACACCACTGGTCTTTGAGACCATCAAATGGGACCACTTGAGGCAAGAAGAACGACGCCATGTTTGACTACTGACGGGAAGTTCAAATGACACACTCCTGCCTACTCGTTGATCCGCTGAGCATAAACGTTCTTTGAGCTCCAAAACACCAGAAAGTACAGAGTGGCGTTTTTCTCGGGATTGGAGCTATTCTCAACAACCTCAAAGCCGCATTGTAATGCACAATCTCGATTTGGACGCTTTAAAGGTTCATCCACGAGATTCATGCAGATTTTCGTCCCAAAAGGGAAACCGCGAGTAGAGATGCGATGAAAGCGGCGAAGAGATCTATCTGGTGGCGAGACCTGGCTTGCAGAACGCTTTTTCAAACCCGTGATCCCTACCGCGTCCACGGGATTCGCTCCGCAGGGATCCCGAGCCAAGTCCGGGCAGCAATCTCGTCAGCTGATCTTTGGCTCGCCCAAGCTGTCCGAGTCCCTCGTGGCGATCCACCTTTGATCGGCGAACCCCAAAGCAATCAGACTTGTTCCATTCTGGTCCAGTCAGATACATTTCTGTTCAATCTTGTATCACGTAGAATCTCTTTCAAATTTATTTTTTCTGATGGGTCCAGTGTGTTCATTCTCTTTTGTCCAGTTGTTACCAGCTAGCGCGAGCGTCGTCTAGCGGCAGGTCCGTTTTTAGATATTTGAAGAAGGAGATGGGCTCCGCAACGCATATTCAGCACTAATATGGCTGCTCATTCCCAAAGTATATCGTGTTAACCTCCTGCGTGGGATGAGCATCGTCCGCGTGAACAATATAAAGATTTTCATCAGATGGACGCAACTATTTAATCCATTAGAGAGAATTCGAGATCCGCCTGGTTGACACGCGAGATTGACAATAGAGAGTAAGTGTGTGTACGAATCTCACATCTAAGCGGACTCAGATGTTTATTGTTAAAGTTTCTTCACATACATATGCAGAGTAGAATAAGCAGGGGGGCTTAAGCTCTTGTATAAGGTAAATTTGAAAAATTACCTTGCATACCGATTCAAAGAAGAAATTAACTCCTGTCTAGTACGGAAACGTACTCCTTCGAAAATGCTTAGAGATGAGTATAAATATAGTGGTGTATCCAGTCACTACAAAACGTGATCCGAATAGCCTGTATTCTTCCTTTCTTTATCTTCATCTATCAACTTTGTGTTAGCAAGATCAGTGTTGTATATCTCATTCGTTTGTCACTTATACACGTTGACCAAAAATGAAGCTATCACTTTTGTCCCTTACCAGCTTGGCCTCATTCGCCGGCCTGGCCTCAGCAGCTTCATACACGAACTCCTCTAGTGCTACAACAACAGCCCCACCATCTTCGATTACTCCATGGATTATTGGTCGTCTAGACGGTGGCATTCCAAGATTTGATATCCACATTCCAACAGCTATTGATTTCTCTTCTTTGAACCTGTTGTCTTTGGACGACTACTTCCCATGGAACCCAAAGAAGACCGAGATTCTCTTGGATGGCAAGGTCGAGACTGACGGCATCACTGATGAATCCAGTGGTGAAGAAGTTGACATCTCGTTTGACGGTCCTCTGGGAGGCGTCAGTGAGGTCATCGTTAGTTCTTTCTCTTCGAAGGCATCTCCAGGTTCATACACTGGTAAGTTTGCTTTGACTCTTGATCCATCGAGCTCGAAGAGAGACAAGCGTGTCTTCTACTTGACTGCTACTGTTGTGATCACTGGCTCCTCTTCTGAGGAGACGACTGTTACCGGTACCGAATCTGAGTCTACTGGCTCTGGTGCACCATCAAGTATCGTCATCACTGAGACCGCAGGCTCCACTGTTACCCTCACTGTTACCTGTACGGAAGAGAAGTGTACTGGTGGTGTTTCCACCATCGTTACTGGAGTGACCACTGTCACTGACGAGACCACCGTCTACACCACTTACTGCCCTCTGACTACTACTGCAACTTACACTCCAATCGAGACTGTTACCACTGTGGAGTCAACCACTGTCTTCGTTCCATCGACCACCACTCTTACTGTTACTAGCGAAGGTGTGACCTCTGTTTACGAAACTGGTGTTGTTACCATCACTGATGAGACCACCGTTTACACCACCTACTGTCCATTGACTGCTACCGAGACAGTGATTACTCACACTAAGTCTGTTGCTCCAGCCACCGAGACTGAGTACGTTACCACTGTTGAGTCCACTACCGTCGTTGTTCCATCGACCGCTACTGTCACTGTCACCGGCGAAGACCACACCACTGTCTACGAGACCGGTGTTGTTACCGTCACTGACGAGACCACCGTTTACACCACCTACTGTCCATTGACTGCTACTGAGAGCGTCGTGACTTACACTACTACTGTCACCCCAGTTCCAGTCACTGACATTACCACCATCGCCTACACCACTACTGTTGTTTCCGAGACTGAGACCACCACCTACGTGACCTCTTGCGCTTACGGTAAGGTCGTGGAGACCACCACCACCACTACTGCCACCGCTGGTTCCGAAGGTACCTCTTCGGTCACTGTTGCAACCGAGACCGCCACTGCAACTGCCGGCGTGAGTACAGGCGAGACTCTTGCTGAGACTTCCACCACAACCGCAGGTGAAGCCGCTACTGAAACCGCTACCGCTACTGCCGGTAAGACCACTACCGCTACTGCCGGTGAGACCACTACCGCTACTGCCGGTGAGACCACCACTGCTACTGCCGGTAAGACCACTACCGCTGTTGCTGGTGAGACCACTACCGCAGCTTCAGGTTCTACTACATTGGCATCTGTTGTCTCTGGTTCTTCCTCCGTCGCCTCTGCCTCTATTTTGGAGGGTGGTGCCTCCAAGGGTGTTGCATCCACTGGTCTCTTGGGTGCCGCCATGTTGGCTGCTCTTTTCGTCTAAACAAGCTGACCATCCACAATTTCGCTGCTACTAATACACTAAGACGTTAGCGATTGGGACTTCTCAATCTGCTTTCATTATAGACTATCATTTCTTATTGATACCAGGCTTCTCGATTCGAAAAGCCTTCATTGGATGGCTGGATATTGTTTACCTTATACCAACGGGATTCGAAAGCCCTTTTCTGCTTCCTTTTTTCCTTCTCATTTTGCATAAATACCTGGGGTATTTTTTGTATCGGCATCAAAACTTTAGGATTTCCTCTAGTTTTACTTTAATATCAAGCTTCTTTTATCATTCAAAATTTTTACAATCAACTTTAAATACTGCGACCTATTTGCAGATTTGCGCCACAATGTAGTGTGGCTGGTGAAGCGAACTTGATTCAAGAACTCAGCCAGATTGCAAACGGAAGTGTCAAGAAAAACAGATGGTACGTCAGTCTAGGTATTCACATAAATTAGAAAAATTACAGGTCTTATGAAGACCTCCTTGGTAGCAAATTGTTTGTTTGCGCGCTAATCAGCACCCCAAGACTTATAAGCCGTGACAGCTTATTGACATTGTCAAAACGTCAATTCCAAGTTGCTATCGAGCCTCAGCAAACAGCAGAAAAACAGCTCTCGTTCATCAATCAATTGGTAATCTGTCCAGCATTTTCCTTGATCAGTGGGTGCGAATAGCAAGCAAAGCGATTGGAATGGACAGCAGGTTTGAAATGTTCTCAAAAAGGTCTTCAATAGCGGGTGACAGGCCTTACTCTCAGCACTCCAACAGTAAGTTCTCATAATGATGGATGTTCAACCCATTGCGAGTGCGAATACTAACTCTCAGATAGGTATTCGATCTAACAACCATAGCAACTTTTTACAGCACAATCAGGTTTCGCAAGTGCAACCCGACCCGCATGCTTCTCTACACTCTTCATCGGTTGACTCCAGATATCCTGTGTACGGCCTGGACTGGTCGAACACGGTGGATTCAGACCAGGCAAAACTAGCCATCAGTTCATTCCGGGAAGACACGACGAACAAAATCAAGATAGCGTATGGTTCCTCAAACCGGCTGCCTGAGAATGAGGAAGACGATAATCGCACAGTGGACAGCTGGAATTTTGTTTCTGGCTCTGAAATCAGCGTCAACTATCCCGTCACGAGGATTGAATGGGACCCATCTATGTGCTTGGGATATTCTAACTCAGAACGGCTAGCCACAAGCTCGGAATGCTTGAGAATTTATGAAGTCGCCGACCTAGACCCCGTTGTTGGGTCCAAGAACATCAACGATAAGACTACGACGAGCCCAAAAAAACTGGTGGAGAGAATGACATTGACTAACTCCAAGACGAAAAACTTCAATCAATTACCTCCACTGACTTCCTTCGATTGGAATTACGTGGATCCCAAGCACATCATCACTTGCTCGATTGATACGACTTGTACGCTTTGGGATCTTTCCAAAGGTTCGGGAGTTGCCAAAACTCAGCTTATTGCCCATGACAGCGAGGTTTTTGACGTGAAGTTTCTTTTTGGAGACAAATACGTGTTTACTAGTTGTTCAAACGACGGTTCCATCCGGGTGTTTGATCTCAGATCCCTGGATCACTCTACAATCATTTATGAGCCGCAAGCTTCGAGACAATCAATCACAGCCTCTCACTCTCAAAGAGGGTTGCCCGAGACTGATGCAGAGAGACGAAACTCGTACAGAAACCCCTCGGTTACAACGCCCTTAGCCACTCCATTGCTAAAATTAGCGGCGTCCAACTATAATGCAAATCAGATCGCAGCCATTGAAGCTGACACAAACAGAGTACTTATTCTGGACTTGCGGTACCCTGAGACTCCGATCACTGTGTTACAAAACCATTCCGCTTCGATCAACGCGTTGGAGTGGCATCCAACGAAAAACATTTTGTTGACCGGCTCAGACGATTGCCAGGTTCTGCTGTATGATTTTAATAACTCGACGACCTATCAGCCGGAGTCAGCACCGCGTGATGGCGATAGCAAACTTCCCGCTCTTGGATTCTACGACGATGTTGAGGTGAATAATGTGTGTTGGAGTAGTGAGGGAGGCTGGATTGGAGTCAATAGTGGAAGACGGACACAAGCGGTGAAATTTGCTCAATGATCTCGACAATCAATAATAATATATAAATCCTGTCTTAATTAATGATCACGAAACGTTACGATTGGACCCGTATGACTCCAAAACCCCATTCCGTTTGACGAAGCTGACTCGATTTGTCTGTCGTTGAAGAAGTCTCAAATTGGTGACTTGGCAAAAAATCCTTCCAGTCAATCAGAGTCATCTTTTGACTTCGCTGTGACTTGGCCCAGAGATAAGAATAAATAGTGCTCCACATTTTGGGGTGCACGGCAGTGATCTCGCAACTGTCTCAAAGAAGTCAATTAGCTCAAGGAAGGAGTGAAAGGCAAGTTAACATATGCAGGTGTTGGTTCGGGGACAACCAATTCACTGTACGAGTATTTAACTTCCGTTTTCCCATATTTTATCGAAATCTCGTACAAAAAGCAAGGTCGACCAAAAGCTTGAGCGATTGAATAACTCTTGTCAGCAGGAAAACCTATTGCCTTTTGTTCCCGTTTCAAGATCACCAAAGGAATTGCTTCTCTCAATTGTTGAACCCAGATGATCAAGTGTTGCGTATTCGCTGCGAGATCACTTCCTCAAGCCAGGGCGAAGACGCTCCTCAAGACTTTTGGAAAAGGTTCCAAATGCTATTTATCCGCTAAAAGGCTAAATTCATCCAAGGCAGATCTTTCATCTTTGAATTATGAGACTGCGTATCGGCCCACTCTAACCGGCCTAAGAAGTTTGGATACTTTCCAAAGAAGACATTTGGGACCGTCTCCGGAAGACGTGGCCGAGATGCTCAAATCAGTTAAAGCTCGAGACCTGGACGAGTTCATCACCAAAGTGGTGCCTGAAAACGTTCTCATCAAGAGACCATTGAAAGTCAAGCCAGCCAATGGATATTCGGAATATGAGATGACAGAAAGACTGAAAGAAATTGCTTCGAAAAACAAAGTACTCAAATCGTATATCGGAAAAGGTTACTACGGAACTGTGTTGCCTCCAGTGATACAGAGGAACCTCTTGGAAAATCCCGCCTGGTATACCTCTTACACTCCCTATCAACCAGAAGTCTCCCAGGGGAGATTGGAAAGTTTGCTGAACTATCAAACGATGGTCTGTGATCTGACAGGTTTGCCGGTTGCTAATGCCTCGCTGTTGGATGAAGCTTCTGCGGCTGCAGAAGCGATGATTATGGCATACACTGGTTTGAGGGGTAAGAAGCCGAAGTATTTTGTCGATAAAAACACTCATGAACAGACTATTGCGGTTCTCAAGTCAAGATCGAAGACATTAGGAATCCATCTCGTCGTTGCCGATCTGTTCGCGGAAGAAGGACTTGCTAAATTGAAAGCCAGTCAAGCTGACCTCTGTGGAGCGTTAGTCTCATATCCTACTACAGGGGGTTCCATCAACTCAATTGAAGAGCTCAAGCAACTTTCGGAGATTATTCACGCATCCAAGGGGTTGTTTGCTGTGGCTTCAGATCTCATGGCTTTGACTTTGCTACACCCTCCATCCAGCTTCCATGCCGACATTGTCTTAGGTTCTTCTCAAAGGTTTGGAGTCCCAATGGGATTCGGAGGGCCGCACGCAGCCTTTTTTGCCGTCAGCGAAAAGCTACAGCGGAAAATGCCCGGTAGACTTGTTGGAGTGTCCAAGGACCGTCTGGGAAACCGGGCGTTCAGATTAGCGCTACAAACAAGAGAACAGCATATCAAAAGAGAAAAGGCCACATCCAACATTTGTACTGCGCAAGCATTGTTGGCCAATATTGCTGCAAACTACGCTGTTTATCATGGTCCAGAGGGACTCAGGAAAATCTCTACCAAAATTTATGGTCTCACAACAGTCTTGGCTTCCCAAATAACTGAAAATTCGCCTCATGAAGTTCTAAATACTAGTTGGTTTGATACAATTAGTATCAAGCTGAACGGTATTACATCAGATGACCTGCTCAAAGTTGCCGTGGAGAGCTACAGTATCAACTTGTTTAAAATCGATGACTCTCAGGTCCAACTGTCTTTAGATGAAACTGTTTCAAGGAAGCGTCTCAGAGAGTTAACGGAACTGTTCACTGGAAGTACAGCCTTTGTCGATCAGCTGACCGAACTTCCCGCTTTCCCCGAAGAATGGAGCAGAAAGGACAAAATTTTAACTAACCCTGTTTTCAACACTCACCATTCAGAGACTGCTATGCTGAGATACTTGTACCAGCTTCAGCAAAAGGACATATCGTTGGCTTCGTCTATGATTCCGCTGGGATCCTGTACGATGAAACTAAATGCTACAACTGAAATGGCGCCTATATCTTGGCCTGAGTTCAGCGATATTCATCCATTTGTGCCAAGAGACCAAGCTCAGGGTTACATGGAGTTGATCAACGAGCTCGAAGAAGATTTGGCTGATATCACAGGATTTTCAAAAACCACATTAATGCCAAACTCCGGTGCTCAGGGTGAGTACACAGGCTTGAGTGTTATAAGATCCTATCTGGAAAGCAAAGGTGAGGCGTACAGAAACGTGGTTTTGATTCCAGTCAGTGCTCACGGCACCAATCCTGCATCGGCAACTATGGCAGGTCTCAAAGTTGTTCCAGTGAAGTGTTTGGCAAACGGCAATCTTGATTTGGAAGATTTGAAACTGAAAGTTGATGAGCACTCAAAAGATCTAGCCGCGATCATGATCACATATCCGTCCACATACGGTATGTTTGAACCAACCATCAAAGACGCATGTCAGCTTGTCCACTCACATGGCGGGCAAGTTTATCTTGACGGTGCCAATATGAACGCGCAAGTAGGAATCACGTCTCCAGGGGATTTAGGGGCCGACGTTTGTCATCTGAATCTACACAAGACATTTTCTATTCCTCACGGTGGAGGTGGACCGGGAGTTGGACCAATTTGCGTTGCTGAACACCTGCAGCAGTTTCTTCCAAAACATCCTCTCTCGCCGACCACAAACACTGCCACTGATCAAGCCATAGATCCTGTCTCTGCGGCTCCATTTGGTTCAGCTTCAATTCTTCCAATCTCATATTCCTACATTAAGATGATGGGAGGGGACAACATTCCATTTTCATCAGTGATTGCCATTTTGAATGCCAACTATATGATGTACAGACTCAAATCTCACTACAAGATCATGTTTTTGGGATCCCAGTCAGTTGAGGACAAGATTCAGTACTGTGCACACGAGTTCATCATCGACTTGAGGCCGTTCAAAGAAGTTGGAATCGAGGCTATTGATGTCGCAAAAAGACTACAAGATTACGGATTTCACGCACCGACCATGTCGTTCCCTATTCCTGGAACTTTGATGGTTGAGCCTACAGAGTCTGAGAACTTTGCAGAGCTGAACAGATTCATCGCCTCTATGATTTCAATCAGAGGAGAAATTAGAGAAGTAGAAGAAGGCAGGTCAAATGGGCTGATATTGAAGAATGCTCCTCATTCTTTGAGGGATCTATTGGAGACAAGCGATGCTGACTGGACTCAAAGAGGTTATTCTAGAGAAAAAGCCGGATACCCTCTGGAGTTTTTGAAGGAATTCAAAACATGGCCTAGTGTTTCCAGAGTTGATGATACGTATGGTGACATGAATCTGATGTGCACGTGTCCTTCGGTGGATGAAGTGGTTGCCGCGCAAGAATAGCATTTCTGATTCCAAACTCCGATCGCTTTACATACTTTGCAGTATTTATTACAACTCTTTAAATTGAAATCCAGTACTCTCGCCTCTTTTCATGAATCCTCATAAACGGTAAAAGTAAAGCCGATGCTGAATTGGCTCGTTTTATAAACAAAAGGTCAAAGGAAACTATTGAGAAATTTTATGAGATTAAGTAGTTGATAAATAAATAAGTTAATAAATAAATAGTGATAAATAGTAATAAATAAGGGGTTGGTGAACAAAAAGATGAGGCAACAGATAACTATGTTGATAACGGACCAATAATTTATTGTTTGCAAAGGTCATCATCTGTCGACCTCACCGAAAACTAAATCCATTGTTCCGATGATGGCCACTGCATCAGGCAGCAAGTGTCCCCTTGAGATGTGATCAAAAGCTGCCAAATGGGAGAATCCAGGGGCTCTTATTTTGCACCTGTAAGGTCTCTCAGTTCCATCACTGACGACATAAACACCCATTTCACCCTTTGGAGCTTCAATGGCAGTGTAAGTCTCTCCAGGGGGCACTTGATAACCTTTAGTGAACAAAAGGAAATGATGGATTAAAGCTTCCATATCACTCTTCATGAGAGACTTCGCAGGAGGAGCAATTTTGAAATCTTCAACTTTCACAGGGCCAGCTGGCATGTCATTGATGCATTGCTCGATAATTCTCAAGGATTGTCTAAATTCTGCCATTCTTATCAGGTAGCGGTCATAACAGTCACCTCTCGTACCAACAGGGATGTCGAAGTCAACAAGGTCATAAGCATCGTAAGGCTGGGACCTTCTTATGTCGAAGGGGACACCAGAGCCTCTTAGCATGACACCAGAAAGACCATAGTTCAATGCATCGTCAGCCGTGACCGTACCGATGTCAATTGTTCTCTGTTTCCAGATACGATTATCAGTCAAAAGTTCTTCAGTTTCATCGATTCTATCACCAAATTGGGTAGCCCACATGTAAATATCGTCAAGCAAACCGAACGGAAGGTCCTGAGAAACTCCACCGGGTCTGACATATGCCGAGTGCAATCTAGCTCCAGAGACTCTTTCGTAAAATTCCATCAGTTTCTCTCTTTCTTCGAAACCCCACAAGAACGGGGTCAATGCACCAACGTCCATCGCGTGAGACAAGATCGACATCAGATGGTTAAGAATTCTCGTGATTTCTCCAAACATCGTTCTGATGTATTTGGCTCTGATTGGAACTTCGATGTTCAAAAGCTTTTCAACCGCCACTGCAAACACCTGTTCGTTGGTCATCATGGAAACATAATCCAGTCTATCAAAGTACGGTAATGCCTGGATATAAGTTTTGGTCTCAATGAGCTTCTCGGTACCTCTGTGCAGCAAGCCAACATGCGGATCGGACCTGACAATTTCTTCTCCGTGCAGTTCCAAAATCAGTCGCAACACACCATGAGCAGCAGGATGCTGCGGACCAAAATTCAATGTGAAATGTCTAATCTTGTTTTTTCTAATCGGGTAATCAGGTGAGTCCTCGTTGAAAAGGTTCCAAGTGTCCCAGTTCTGAGACTCATTGATGAATTGAGAGTAGTTTCCCATTGCTGAATTAACCTCCAAGTTGATGGTTGACGAAGTACCGTCGTCTTCAGGAAGTCCTTCGCCTGGTTTGTTTCCTCTACGCATGATTTGATAAAAGTCATTATCATCAGCCGCCTGTTCAGTTTTGTTGCGTCTCAACGGGTCCACCTGCAAGGCCACCTTCGAAGTCGAAAGTCCATTCTTCCTGATTACACTGCTGGCGTTTCCTAGTCTGCCTAACCTGTTCAATTTGAGGGTTGCCCTCAATCTCGCACAAAGCATCTCTGACAGTATTTCACTTCAAAAGCAGCTCCCTGTACCCCCCAATAAATATATATATTAATGCTTACACCTTTAGGGGCCTATTTTACTAAGAGCACAACATACTTAACTTTTAACCAACTTTGATTGGGTTTCGTTACGGCTCTCTTTTTTTCTCCTTCCCCATCTCAATTACGTAATTCAACAAGTAAGATACACTTGCCACAAAACATTAAATGCTGACTTCGCCGCACCCAAGACCGGGTAATGTTTTAAAATTTCCATCTTCGTGTCACCTCTTTGAGTCCTCTCCTCGGAAGCCTTAATTTTCCAGCTTCCCGGAAATACGTTTCAAAAACGCGCACCAAAAAAAGTACAGTTACCCGGACAGCCGTCCTTTGGCTCGGATGTTCGGGCCTCATGGCTTGGAATATGCTAGGCGTATCAGTGGCAAATAGCGCAGAATTCTTAGGTAATTAAATTGAAGTAAAAATATTTTTGTACTTAAATTGAATTACTTGGTCATCTCTTTCATTAGTAAACGATCAACTTGAGTTAGACATCGACAACAGAAATCACAATGCCAAGATCATCATCCAGAAGACCAGCTCCAGCTCCCGCTGCTAGAAGAGCTCCAGCTCAAACTAGACAGGCCTCTTCCATGGCCGCTCCATCTTACTCGTCCCCAGCTCACCCGGCTGCCGTCCAACAAAAGCAGCCAGGTATGTTTGCTCAGATGGCATCCACTGCTGCCGGTGTTGCCGTCGGATCTGCTGTGGGGCACACTATTGGTGCTGGTTTGACTGGAATGTTTTCTGGTTCTTCCCAACCTGTTGAACAACAGCAACAAGTCCAGGCTGCCCCAATGCAGCAGTCTTATCAACAAGAGCCTGTGAGAGCCTGTGATGCCGATGCCAGAAACTTCACCAGATGTCTCGAAGAGTCCAACGGTAACATGCAAGCTTGTGACTTTTACCTACAACAACTCAAAGCTTGTCAAGCCGCTGCTAGCCAATATTAAGCAGACCGTCAAGCGTCAGCTTATGTTTGTCTAAATGTTTGAACAAACATATTAGATCTGCACGTTTTTATAAAAGTTGCGTCGATGTTTCCCGTTCTCTAGAGGAATCAACATCACGTAAAAACTCAGTCATAAGTTTTCCTATACATAGTCGTTTATAATATTAAGAAATCTTTTTTCCCAGATTTATGTTCTTGAGGTCACATGAGAGATGCTTTCTTGACTATGTAAATTTTCTATCTATTATGCTGTGCCTGAGCTTATATAAACTAGAGACTTATTTCCCGTCTCGCTGGTTTCTGAAAGAATCATCGAGCACCAGTTGGTCGAGAACGACAGAAGGTGGTCTCCTGCTAGGCTTTGAGTTCGGAGACTTCTGTATTGAGGGTTCAGCACTCGGGCTCTGTTGGCCAGTTACCAAACTGCCCATAGAGTCATCTACCAGCCTTGCCAGCTCGCGTAAGTGAATCGAGGTGTTTCTTGAGTGCGTGTTGGAACTCAATGCTTCGGTACCAAACAAAGAGCTGTCTCCAAATTGGCTGCTGGTAGTGTTGGGCGATGCGACTGCAGGACTCGATCCTACGCTCACATCACTCTCCCTCAAACTTGGCGGCATCGGAA
Source organism: Ogataea saltuana (assembly GCA_030674545.1). Classification (NCBI taxonomy): domain Eukaryota; kingdom Fungi; phylum Ascomycota; class Pichiomycetes; order Pichiales; family Pichiaceae; genus Ogataea; species Ogataea saltuana. The sequence goes on from JAKTYV010000014.1 coordinate 131,591, forward strand.
CCATTTGCGGTAAGCTTTGCTGTGATTGAAGAATCAGATCGTTGATCGGCGATATGAATGAGGTTCGTGTGCGAGGTTTGACGTTCAAATCAGACATCGACAGCATTGAGTTGTTGGCTGTGAGCACGTTTTTCAATGATCTTCCCTGCTGAGGCACCATTCTCTCCAAATCTTCGTCGATTCCGAAGTAAATCGAGTTGCGGTCAGTGTTAATATTAGACTTTGCTGGGGCCAAAGTTGAGTTTCCATCATTGAACACCATTGAGGAGTTGACCGAAAAGTCTGTAGCTTTTTTGAAGATGGACGGATCGTATCCGAATAACGTGGATCCATCTTCTTTATCGTCCATATATGTGGAATTTCCGTAGTAGTGATCAAAGTCCAGCGAACTCTTCGTTTGCTTCCGTGATCGGAGATAGAGATAGAATCTGAACAGCCCCAGGAAGAAGAACAAGGAAAAAATGATTGTACCGATCGCTATAAAGACCGTGCCTGAGAGATTTTTGTGCTCCATGATGTAAGGGTCGCTCACTGTAGGGACAGAGGCGACGAACGAGTATGAAGTTGATACCGAAGAAGAAGCGGATTTGGTGACCGAAGAACTTTGGGAACTTGAGAGTGAGGTGGTCAATGACGTTGAAGAGGTAGTGGATGAGGTGGAAGTCGCCGAAGTTGACGTCGTCAGTTCCGGCAGATCACTGCTTGCACGAACGGCCAACGAGTAGCTCAAGAGCAACCATATGAAGGACGTCATAAGTGGAATGAGACAGCTGGTGTTTTCTGGTGTCTTCTGGTGTCTTAGTCCTGTTCAGAATACTTGAGCTTCTGTCTTGATGGAGAACGAACGACTAGAAGGAATGGAATCAAGCAAGAAAGTCCTTCCACAAGAAATCCTAGGAGAGCGTATACACAATAAACTGAAATAGAATATTCAAAGCAACTTTCGGACAGCTTCAAATTCAAGATTGAGCCGATTCTTGTCTCAATTTAGTTTCAAGGGCTTCCCTCCTAGACTCCGAGGCGCATATATTATGAGTCTCGTACCCCCCTTCAGGATCTAAGGGGTTTCTGGAAAAGTAAATAAAACAAAGCGCGTTTGATGAATTTTTTCACCTGCATAAATTTACGTGTCGCGTACGAGCGGCACCCTGGGAAAATTCAGGGCCCGAATTTTTAGCGTTACCTGAAGCTAAATTATTATAGCGAAGTTTTGTGGTCATTCAAAAATATTTCAAATGGTCTGTATAACAAAAGAGATAGAACCAGTCAAAACCGCCAATCCTCATCTGCTGATTCGATTGCCCAGGCGAACTTCTCACGCAATGTCTTGGTAAAGAGTTTCTCTATCGGGACGTCAAACTTCTTGGAAAACATCACGGTCAAACGAGGATCAATGTAGTTCATCTTTGAAGTACTCAATGCAACAGAAGAGTTGTCTTCCTTATCCTTGAGCTGCAAAGAAGTGTTTTTGATCCTTGCCTCCAGCTTTTCAACTTGAAGCTGAAGTTTGTCGGTCGTTTGACTGGCTTTGATCTCGTATTTGTGTGATTTTTGTTCGACTTTGTACTGTTTTGCTTGCTCATTGAACTTTGCCAGTCTCTCCTTGTGCTCCTCCTTGAGCTTTGATGCCATTTCTTTTTTCTCCTGTTTGCCGATTTCTTCAAACTTTAATTTCTGCTCATCTCTCTCGAGTCTTTTGACGAGTTTCTCTTTCTCCCTCTCGAGAAAAGAATCCAAGATCTTCTTCTCGTCTTCTTTCGTCAAGTCATCTATTTCTTCAAAGTACTTTGGGTCCTTTTTCAGAAGCGATTTGTCCTGCTGTAACATCATCCGCTTTAACAGAATCTTGCGCCAAACCATCTCCTCAATCTTTTCGTTGATCTTCTGGACACCCGTCTCGTGATTTTTGCTGATAGTACGCTGATGATTACACAAGATGGCAACCGTCCTGTTGGCAGCGTTGAATTTCACAACTTTCTCATTCACTGTTCCTTCATTCTTGATCAAATCTATCTGATCCTGCATTGTCTTAGATGCATTGTATGTCCTGAAGACCTTCGCGGTCAATCCTGGAAGATATGATTGGAAATACTTGTTCAAAATCGAGGGATCTAATCTGTCGAACAAATTGTCGCCAGGTTTCTTAGGGCTTTTCTTGAAGATCCTCAAATTTTTGAAAACTTGGGGGTCCACTTCAACCTCTTGATAGAATCGAATCGAATCTTTACCAAGAAAGTCAAAGACAACTGTGTTCGGAGGTTTGAGGAAGATGTGCTCGAATCTCAACGAGCAGCAGCCCACGGTGTCGGCTTCGTCTTCCGACTTCTCACCACCAGCTCTCAAAGCAAACACATCGATCAGGTAGGTGGCAGTCGCAATTTGACGATCTATCATCAGGTCCGACTTCAACTTGGTCCGGTAGTCCGTTCTGATTTTGTCAACAACACTCTTCAATTCTCTTGCCTTCTCGAATTTTTTGAAATCGCTCATACCTTTCAATGACGAGTTTTGAGCAAAACGAACGTATTTGACAGAGTTTAGCACGTTCTCCCTCCACATGGCAAGCCATGCGACAGTGTTATCATGTTTGACCTCCCCCCACGAGTGGCCCGCAGGTGGAGGAGGAACAGGGGCATCTTTGCCCAAATTCAGGGTAATATCTTCAGGCTGCACTCTTCTTTTCAATTTCCCTGTCTTCGGGTGAGCTCCACGGCCTCTGAATAGCCCTGGAGGTTCTATTCTGAAGTTTCCCACTTGTTCTTTTCGACCGTTTAGGTAACAGAATTTGTACTTCTCCTCAAGCTGGTCTTTTTCCTGCTTCAGTTTTTTCTTCATTGCAGGCGACATCGCTTTTTTCTCTTCTTTCAATTTCTGGAAGTACTCAAACATCTTGCGGAAATCACACTTCTCAAACTCGGAGATTTCTGCATCAGGACATCCCCCCGACTCCTTCAAAACCTCGAGAAAGTCACGGAAGAAGTTCTTTTGGAACACAGGGTTTTTGCCGTGGTCCGATTCGATCAACGCGGCAAAGAATCCAGCAACTTCCTCAGCAGCGGGAGGCAGTCTCACAGGCTTGCCGTCATAAATCAATTTGACTGTTGATGGAAGTGGCTCGTATTCAGGAGGGAATATGACACCACTGTGCTCGAGAGTCTCCCATACTATCTCTCCACTGAGATCCTGTTGCTCCCACCACTTGAAAGCTTCGTCCTCTTCGTCCTCTTCGTTGGTTTTGACCTCAGGAGACTCCTCTTTCTTCAAAATTGTCGCAGAATCTTCCTCTTTCTTCACTGCTTTTTTGCTAGTCTTCTTGGTAGATTTGGGAACCCCCTTAACACTTTCAGTCTTGACCTTCGTCTCATGCTTTACTTTGGGCTTCTTCGTGGATCCGGTAGCTTTTGAAGAAGAAGCTCTTTTTCTTTTGATCAGCGGAATGTCCTCGGCAGAATCCTTCTCATCTTCACTCAACGAGGTGGCAGGAGTCGCCTTTGATTTCAACGAGCTCAACGGAGTATCACTGTCTGATTCGAAAACCAAACGTTTCGGATCTTTCGTCCGCGATCTTGGTTTCAACTTCTTGATAGGAATCTCTTCCTCCGACGACGACATTGGCGTATTTGCAAACTGAAAATGCTGGCGTTATTATGTCTATACCGTCTGATTTGAAGCTGTCAGAAGGTAAGTGAATTTCAACGCGATCAAAAATGCTTTTAGGCCGATGCGTTTCTAAAAACCCGAATACTTTTTAAAAAGTCTCGATCGCACCAGCCGGAGAGAAAAATAAACCGGAGTCTGGTGTAGAGATTTATTTTGAACCGCGTTGTTTTTGTTCAGGCAACTTCACGAAAACAAGCTGAAGCTTTACAGCACAAAACAAGCCCTTACAGTTGTACGCACCGAAAGTCACTGGTGAGACCGTTCTTGGAGTTATCCCATCATGGAGCTGTCATGGCACGCAAAGGCTTCGAATTACTTTCGATTCATTGAGTCCTCGATAGAAAAGTTGATCCAGGTAGATCTCGATTCTGACGTATCTGCAGTTGAGGAAGTCAAGGAAATAGTCAAGGACCTGGGCCTGGTTGTTCCGAAATACGGAATATCGCTGAAACAACTCAAGGATTTGCTGAATATTATTTTAAACCCGGCAAATGTGAAAATCTTCAACAACTCGATCAAAGGAAAGCTGGTCAAGCTGTTGTCCTGCTACCAACTTATGGACTTTGATGTGTTCCTTCGCGTCATCAGTTCCTTCCGACTTTCAACATATTCCAACGAGGGTAACACCATAAACAGAAGACTGCAGATACAGATCAGCAAGTGGCTTCTGCAAAATTTTGTTAATTTCAAACTGAACAAAAACTATCTCAAAGTCCTTCCATTTTTGTTCAATCTGCTCTCAGTTGGGTATATCCGCTCCAACATCAGCCTCGTACTGATATATATATTGCAATTGAGCCTGGAAATCGACGGAAGTTTCAGAATCAAGTACTTCCTGAATTCTTTCAAGCTGGATTATTTGATCGAGCTGTACGAAAAAGAAAAAAGCCTGATTAACTTGGTCCTTATCTTCCAAAACTATCTGAAAAGCGATCACAACCTACCAATTTTCGATTCGTACTATTTCAGGTTGCTTCATATTTCCGAGAACGCCAAAATAACGAAGGACTTGTTTGGCGTCGTTGACTTCGGATTCATTGAAGAACTGCTTGAGCTGAAAACTCGATACTACGAATATGAAACTGGCAACAGACCCATCGATGAACCTTTTGAGATCTCTGATCTCCAAGAGTTCCAAAAGAATGTTCAGGCGCATTACCAGGTGGTCAAAGGACTCAATGTGCGGTATGGGAATGATTCTCATAGTCATCGTCACCCGCTGAAACGAAAAAAGACTGAAGAAGTGGCGGTCAACTACAGCACTTTAGAGCTGCTGAAGACTTACGTTTTTCGAGAATGTTTTTCAGTACCCTCCTATGTGGAAAATATTGAGTATTTCAAAGCGCCTCCACAAATGGGTTCACTTCTTTACCATTTCAGCGAGCAGTCTGACCTGAAACTTTCAAAATATCCTTTAAATGATCAAGTGCTGGAGCTGTTGGAAACTGAGAGCGTTTTCTACTCCAAAGTGCCCTTGTACAGTGCTCTTCTACAACTGGATTATGATGAGCTGGATACTTGGTTGGTATTCTTTTTCGTCAAAGAAGGATTAAGTGTGGTAGGCAGAGAACATGCGTCCGTATTTAATGGCCTGCTGTACGTGGCAGAAAGATCTCTGGAACTACCCCGTTTCGTCGAACAGGTGCTGACCGGAGAATTGCAGCTTAGCTACGATGGTACACCAAGCGAAAAATTAGAAATACTAAGGTATTGGGAGATGTTACCGTTTCTGGGGTATTCTAATTGGGCCCATTTTCAAGAGACTTATCGAAAGATAGAGCCACATCTACTTGCGGAAGACACTGTCTGCCAGTTTTTAGCATCTTTTGAAGCCCTCATATCAAATTGGATCCACAAGTTTTCGGAGAAGGAAGGACTCGAGTTTTGGGACTGTGTCAATGATCTCGTTGGGAGCATCATATTCGCTTTTTCGCAGCGATACTGCGGAAAAGACCAATCTTTCCTGGTGCCAAAGTTGGCGCTCTTGAAATTCTTGAAGCTTCTTTACAGAATCCAATTCAGTGAAATCCGCATTTCAACGCTTATCCTTCCGCCCTCCCTAATTTACGACTTCTGCTTCTCGGCTAACCCAGTGCTAGTCGATGCTGTTTGCGGTCATGTGACCTTCTGCAAGCGGTACTATGGTGAATATCTGACGATACTTAAAGATCAAGAAGGCCATGGGAATATCAACAGGAACATTTCGCACCCGATGCTGACGTCTCTCAAGCATCTGCACAATTCATACGTCATGGATTTGTGTAACATCGTTTGGAGAGATAAATCATTCGACAGGAATGAGAAATCCACCGCAAAAGGATTCATGCTTCCCGCCTCTTTTATTCCCAAACTACTCAAACAACGGTACTACCACTACTACTCGCTGTCAGATGAGGACGAAGATTATGATTTCAGTTCGATCAAGAAAAATTTCAACCTCTTCTACGCCCCGTCGTTCGCATCGATAATCACGAACATCATACGGGATATGGAGGACAAGCATGATGTCGAGATACGATTGGCGGGTCCTTTGACCGAAAATGAGTTCAATAGACTGATCAACAGCTCCGATAAGTGGCTCGATCAGTACGCGCATCACTACGACTACCTGAGAATTGATATATTAGAGAGTTTAGCTGAGGTTGGATTTCCTGGTTTACGCAACCTTCTGTTCAGTTCGTTGAAGAGCTTGTCCAGCAAATGCAAGGAGAAAGAGTTGGATCAATTTGTATAAATTCTATACGACATTCGACTCACGGTTCTTCATATTTCCGAGACTTTCAATTATAGATAAATTCTGATAATATTTCGCTTATCGGTACCCCAGTTTGTAATTTTTTTTCGCTGAGGGAAATTTCATCCCGAGAACTAGCGGAGTTTTTCTTTGCTGAAGGCAATTGCTTTTACGTCAGGAGAGTGGACTAGAAGCTTACACTACTCAACATGGATGCCGAACAATCAATGTTCTCCGGCGGTTCCGTAGAGCTGGAAACCTTTGATCTAGACAGAGAGAGCGAGGATAAATCAATAGAACTGATATTCGAGGCAGAAGAGCCCTTTGGAAGTATCCCGTTTTTGGGCCATGAAGTGGTGATGGAATCGATAGACATAAACCGCTCATTTAAACTGAAAATACAAGTGGCCAGTTGTTTCCTGACGCTCTTAGCAGTGGGAGTGGTAGATCAATCGCTGGGTTCAATAATGCACCATATACTCAAAGATTACCACACTGACAGAATTCATGTCTCATATTTGTTTATTCTTCCAGCTCTAGGGTACACCATGGCTAGTTTTGGTAACAATTGGGTGTGCAAACGATTTGGAATGAGAGGTGTGTACCCGTTTGCTTTGTGTTTGATGATACTCAACGCCTCGGCATTGGCCCTCAAATCCCCCTTTTTCGTGCTTGAGCTGTTCGGAATTCTTAACGGACTTGGGGTCGGAACTGTGGATTGTTCGATGAATTTATTCGTTGGTGGCTTGAGCCATAGCAACCAGCTTCTGGGATTAATGCATGCATTTTATGGCTTTGGCTGCTTTATCAGCCCCTCGCTCGCAACTTTTCTTATCCATCGTGGGCTTCAATGGAATCACTTCTATATCATGATTGTTTTCCTACTGGCCGTGAATCTGGTTCTTTCAATTGCTTACTTTGGTAACGAAACCAAATGGAAGTATCAATACAAGTTACATGTTGACAAAGAGGACGGGGGAATGGATGAGGAGCCTTCGTTCATAGAAATCATTAGGAACAAGTATGTCCTTTTCTTTTCGTTCTGTCTGTTCCTCTACATTGGGTGCGAACTAAGTGTGGGTGTGTGGTTATTCAACTATTTACTCCAGATCAAGAAGAGCAGTGAAACGAATGCCTCGTTTATCACCAGTTCTTACTGGATCTTCATGACAATGGGAAGGCTTGTTCTTGGATTCTTTACTGGACGGTACTTTGAGAACAGGGAAGTCAAAGCAGTGGTCACTTATTGCTGGCTGGTCACTGTGGGGTGTGTTGGCTTTCTTCTTTTCAATGATTCGCCATTGCTCTTGGGTATAAGTATTTGCGCAGTTGGTTTTTTTGTGGGGCCAATATTTGCAACAACTGTTGTGGTGGCAATCAAGTCGCTACCTAAAGAAATCTCAACATCAGGGGTGTCAATTGTTTGCGGTCTCGGTGCCACTGGAGCCTCCGTTTTTCCCTCGTTAATTGGGGTTGTTGCTGAAAAGCTCAATGGAGGAAATGGTGCTGGTCTAGTTTATTTCCCTTTGTTCACCCTCGGAACTGTTTTCACTACGAGTTGTTTCTGGCTTGGATTCTACTTGAAAAATCGCAAAGCATTGGAAGCTTATCAGCGCTTATAAAGGCCTAGGACTACAGAAAATCGTGGGTTAGCTTGCTTTAAATCAATTTGTTCTACACAATAGATCATATGTGAGTAAAACTAAGGCTAATTCTTTATCGAGGCGTGTTATTCTCGCTGTATAATGCGATCAGGAGTATTCGAACGTCGCAAGAGCGACCATATGCGGTTCAGACCGATGTAGCATTAGATACATCAGTAAAATTTGAAAAACTTGTAAGGGTTGGTATTGTTTGGATAAGAGCTGTCGTTCGTATTCAAATTTGGCAGCTGGCTTGGGGTTCCCTGCGATCTCGGCTGAGCTTGACTGTTCAAACTTGCATTGTTAAAGTTTTGATTCGGAGAGACGTTTTGTCCGTTGTGAAAATGAGGTCCATTGACTGGGCTGTGCTGATCAGAATGAGGATTGGGAAATTGTGAGCCAGAGCCAGGTTGCTGTTGCGCTAATTGAGTCAACAAATGCGCCATCTGGTTTTGAGACATTTGATTTTGGTACATCTGCTGCTGCTGCTGTTCTGGTCGATGCTGGAGGTCATGAAGAGGTTGCACCTGACCAGGTTGGTCGTGGGAATTTGATGGTATGAAGCCAGGAGGTTGCATCACGGAAGGAACATTCGGGTTGTGAAACTGGGAAAAGTGCGAAGCCTGGAACTGAGCAGCCGAGTGAGAGTTGAAGGCCGAGCCAGTCATCGGCGGATGTGTTTGAGATTGTAAGGGAACTTGAGACTCTGGTTGGTCAAAAGCCTCATCTTGAGCAGGGCCATTGTATTCTGCGGAGTGGAAATCTGGCTTCCACGCTGCGTTCATCAGCCAGAGACTGACAGGCAGTTCGGAAGACGAAGAGACCCCATTTTTTGCGACCATTTCGTTGCCAGGGTCTCCAGAAACAGAGTACGACCGATTTGGGTTCAGATCTGCTTTCCTATCTGATCTGTGAGAACTGATGGTATTCAGGTTCAACTTCGGTAGCAGTGTTTTAGACTCGGAGAATACATTGTTTGTGAACAACTTGTCCAGGTCAATATCTAATGAGTCCATACTTTTCAATTTCGAGGAGTTTGGAGCTTCGAACGCATCGCCCGTATATGAGCCATTTTCTCGGGTATTGCTGAGCTTGGTTTTGGCAACCGAGGGAATGGAAAGGTCCAAGTTAGATGTATCACCGTATGGAAGAGGACTTCGAACAGGTCGGGGAAGGATGATGTTATTGGTGTTCGTGATCATCGAGTTTTTGGATTGCAGGCGTTCGGGTCCGGGGTTTCCCACAATTGAGTCAACAAGAATTCGTTTCTTGTTTTCGTCGTGGTAAATGGCGTTGAATATAAACCACATTGGATAACAGGTGGGCCATTTCAGCGAGGCCAACTCCCAAACCTTCAAAATTTTGAGAAAAAATTGCTCCGATATTCTGGCTATTTGCTGTTCTTTGTTCATCAAGTGGTACATCATGATGATTGAGGCGGAGTAGAGCGTGTTGTGAGAGATCAAAGAAATATGCAAAATAAGCCCCTCATCAACCATAATGTCGGTAATCAGTTTGATCATCTGTGCAGCTTGAAAGGTAATGGCCCAAGAAGGGTAATGATCGCCAATACCTCTGTGAATGTTGGCCTTGTGGAACAAGATCAAGAGCGTGTAGTATTGGGAGGACAGAATTGCGCTCAACACTGATTGAGTCGATGGATCGTCGATTTTGAATTTGAGATGATAGGGAACTTCAGAAAGCCATTTCATCAGCAATAAGTCGCATTGTCTGATGAACGGAATGAGTGGCTTGTTCGCTTCCATCATCTTGTTCATCTTTGACTGCTCGTTCACCACCGTGCTCACCAACTCGGCAAACCTGATAAAGCTGATGAAGTAATCTATCTCTAATGGCGTCATATCCGAGTCTTGAAGGTCTTCTTCTCTCAACATCTGGACATCGCAATCATCGAGGTCTATCATAAATGGTTTACCGAATCCCAGTCCAATCAGCTTGTCCTTCATAAATAGGCACCACCAGAGCCGCTTGTACATTTTTTTCTCGTACTCGTCCAAGTTTTTGTCTTCCTCCATATTGCGATGGAATCCAAACTGCTGGGCGTACCCAATCGCGATTTTTGTCCAGTAGTAGTCGTTCTTCGAAAACATCGAGAAGTTCTCGTAATTCCAGATGAAGCACAGTAAAGACTGGATCAAAGGAATCGGCTCACTCTCAATCGAATAATCGTAAAGTAGCTTGGCTCTTTTGAACAAGATTTTAGCAGCCTTGTCGAGTTCTATCAGTTCTTCCTTGCTGGAATCCCCTTGGTCGCTGTGTCTCAGACCGATGTACAAGACAGAGAAAAGCAGCAGCAACGACGGTGGATTTCTCAGATCCTTGTACTCAGCATAGAAGCGCTTCTTGTCTATGATTGGAAATTGTGGGTTCAATATGTCGAAGTAATTCTTGATGTACTTCCAGCAAGTTTCCTCATCGGGAAGACTGAAACAACCGTACATGTTGAGAACTTGGAAATCAACTTCGTCCAAGCTGTAGGCCCTCGTCCTGTCCCTTACCTTATTCTCCTTGATAAGATCGTCAATGACCTCATTCATAAACACGGCAGAGCCGTTGGAGATCAAAAACTCCTTTCGGACTAGAGACTCAAAGTTCTCAACCAGTACCACCTTGGGATCGAGAGTTATCACTCTCAACTGTGGCATATCTTTTTGATAGTTAGGCTTCACAAAGTGCGGTTGCTCCACCATTTTGAGAAACATCTGTGAAGAATACTCCGATTCGCTCAGTTGGTCAGCAGCGTCGCCAGAATTCTCGGCCCCCAAGCAGGACGGGGCCCCCACTGCTTTGGACTTCTTCGAGGCTCGCTTCTTTCGTTCATAAAGAACACACTCGCAGCCGAAATCACGGCAGTTTGTACAAGACTCCCTAGGTTCCTTGGTCGAAACGTCACATTTCACTGAAAATCGTTAGTAACTATTTTGTCTGGACTCCGTGGTAACTCTATAAGTCCACGTAAAACTCTGGCAAACTTACCCTTTCGATCGTGGCAGACAATGCACGCTCGGGCAGACCGTAGTCTCCTCCGTTTGATTGCCGAACTGCTCATGTCGCCCCTATCCGGTTCATCACCATACTCAGGTACGTCCGATGGGCCGTCGTTCATGACAGTGTTCTTAGACAGGTGGCGGTGGTCACTCTGCATTTGGCACTTTGCTGTATCTTCGGCACTGTATTGCTCTCACTTCAGTCTCGGATTACGGTTGTTGTTTTGGTCTCGGTATGGTCGAAGGTATTTCTTTCCTCGAATTTGAATCCAGTGGTTGCGTCGTGTATCAAAATTCTAGTTGCGATTTGCTGTCGGAGTGTGACTTATCTGCTGAAGAACTATATTGCCGTTTATATAATGTGTCTGGTAGCAACAAGGAGAATTCCTTATGCAGTCCTAAGTTCTTTGAGCCCCACGCGAGAGCTATTTTGTCTGTTCACTATGACACCTTGATCTCCCGGTAAAACTTGCTCGCTGTCGGTAGTCGGGAAATTCAGCTGGGGTAGGGCGTGCCTGACGCATAAATCGCCGAACTGACGTTTTATGGTCTGGGCCAAAACCCTGCGCTTCGGCAAAAACCTGTGCACCGTCGAATGATGACTTGAGAAAGGGAAGAGAGCATCTGCATGTGACGACGCATCGCAACGGTTGTCGCGTCGACCGACTGTTGTTTGCCCGCTCTGACTTGACCAGCAAAGATGTGACTTCGTTCTCAAGAGAAGTCACACCGGCTATCTGTATATATTTGGATCGAGCAGCATATAGTTTCTAATGCCCTAACCTCCTCTCTGCATCTTTTGCCCAAAACTCTTGAACTCATTCCAAATCTTGTCATGTTTCGCAGACTCTATTCAACCGGCAGTCTTCTGAAAACACCTTTTTACGACATCCATGTCGCCCGAAATGCCACAATGGTTCCGTATGCGGGCTTCTCGATGCCTGTCCTTTACAAGGGTCAGTCCCACATAGAATCGCATCATTGGACTAGAAAGCATTGCGGTGTCTTTGATGTGTCCCACATGCTGCAGCACACTGTCAGCGGTCCGAACGCGACCCAGTTTCTGGAAAAACTATGCCCCACAGATCTCTCGTCCCTGAAAGAGTTCCAGTCGACGCTCAGTGTATTGCTCAATGAAGATGGGGGAGTTATCGATGATTGCATCATCACCAGACACGGCCAGGACAGCTTTTACATTGTTACAAATGCCGGGTGCAGAGACAAAGATATCAAGTTCCTCAAGTCTGAGCTCGAAAGCTACGCTCAAGGAACTCAGATCACGCATCAAACTTTCGAAGGCGGTTTACTAGCCATACAGGGCCCAGAATCACATCAAGTCTTGTCGAAATTCACAAACTCCGATCTAAAGGACCTCTATTTTGGCAACTCCAGATTCATCGACTTGAAAGGTTTCGGCTCCAACGCCCAGTTCCATGTCGCGAGAGCGGGGTACACCGGGGAAGACGGTTTTGAGATCTCAATCCCGGACGACAAAGTCGCCAAAGAATTTATGCAAGCTCTGTTAGAGCAAGAATCTGTCAAGCCGATCGGGCTTGCAGCAAGAGACTCTTTGAGACTCGAAGCGGGTATGTGTCTATACGGTCACGAATTGAACGAACAGACCACTCCAATTGAATCTTCCTTGAACTGGCTAGTTTCAAAATCCAGACGGTCGGCTGCTACTGCCAACTTCAATGGTTCATCCAAAATCTTGTCGCAAATTGAAAACCCAAAGTCAGTTTCCTTTAAAAGGGTTGGTATCAGATCGAAGGGACCGTCTCCAAGGGATGGAAACAAGGTTTTCTCCGCCGAAGAAGGTGAAGAAATTGGGATTGTCTGCTCGGGATCGCCATCTCCAACCCTGGGAGGTAATGTGGGACAGGCTTTCATTCATAAACCCCACAATAAAATAGGCACCAAGATCTTGATTGAAATCAGAGGAAAGCTCAGGGAAGCTGAGATAGCGAAGCTGCCATTCGTTGAACCGCATTACTACCGACTGACATAGTTAAAACTCTCGAATCTTGTGTATCAGCTAGTGAATACATCGAAGAAATCGTATACTGGGTATTTTTGTTTCTCTTATCGAGAATTGCACAGCCTCTTTATTAGTCAGTAAGTTTCGCGTTCCGATTAAAATAAAGAGAAAAAAAAAAGACGCGTGAATTGAATCGCATTCACTATTTGAGCTGTAAGTAAGGTTCACCACAAAATACTTTGAGCTCTATTTGTGAATGGTGCAACCCTCATTGGTTTAGTATAGTCATGCACATAAAAAGAGTAAGTTGTTTGCGGGTGTACGTTGACTGAATCCATACTAACTCACGTTCACCTCTCTTTACAGATAGTGATTCAGGGTTTCAAAACCTACAAGAACACCACTATAGTTGACTCCTTCTCCCCTCAACACAATGTAGTGGTGGGGAGAAACGGTTCTGGAAAGTCCAACTTTTTTGCTGCCATTCGCTTTGTTCTCTCCGACGCGTACACCAATATGACAAGAGAAGAAAGACAATCTCTCATTCATGAGGGCTCTGGAACGGTTATGTCTGCCTACGTTGAAATCGTTTTCGACAACGTCGATCGGAGATTTCCAATCGACAAGGATGAAATCATCGTGAGGAGAACTATCGGAATGAAAAAGGATGACTACTCGCTTGACTCGAAGTCGGCCACCAAATCTGACATTATGAACCTTCTCGAAAGTGCAGGGTTCTCTAAATCCAACCCTTACTATATTGTTCCTCAAGGAAGAATTACTTCGCTGACAAATGCGAAGGATTCAGAAAGGCTACAGTTGTTGAAAGAAGTGGCAGGAGCCAAAGTCTTCGAGACTAAATTGAAAGATTCCCTTAAAGAAATGGCCAACACGAACAAAAAGAGAGAACAAATCGACGAGATGCTAAGGTACATTGAGAGTAGACTAGAAGATCTGGATTTGGAGAAAAACGATCTCAAGCAATTTGAAAAGCTAAACAACAGGAAAAAAGCTCTAGAGTACAATTTGTTCGATCGGGAACTATCGAGTCTGAACGAACAAATTGAGGCTATTGAAGATGACTACGCCAGCACTGTTCAGGATTCTAACATTCTTGTTCAGAAACTGGCTGAAAGAGAGAAGATGGTCAAAAAACTTGAGGGGGTTCTAGCGGAGCTCTCATCAAAAAAGAAGCTGGTTGACGTGGACCTTGCAGAGAACGACAGTGATATTCGAGAAGTTCTGACTGGCATTGGTGAAACCACAGCTCAACTCAGAGAATCCGAGATTGATGATGCTCCCTCAAAAGACGAAATTGCAAGTCAGTTGCAGAGTTTGAATACTCAAATAGCTGAAAAAGAGGTTGACCTGGACACACTTTACCCTTCCTTGAAAGAATTCAAAACGAAAGAATTCACCCTCAGATCGAAGCTGAATGATTTGAAATTGCAGCAAAGATCGATGCTTTCCAAGAAAGGTCGTTTCTCCCAGTTTGCTACCAAAAAACAGAGAGACGCTTGGCTGACGACAGAAATCAATCAATTGAAAGAAGCTATCAACACAAAATCACTTGAGCTATCGAACAACTCGTTGGCCAAGTCTGAGACTGAAAGAAGCTGCCATGAGCTTTCCAGACAGTTGAGTGAGCTAGCTGCTTCAAGCTCGCCGACTGGGCTTGATTCATTGGATCAAGAGTTATCAACTATGAAACTGGAATATGGAAAGCTGGTTGATGAAAGAAAGCAGATGTGGAGAGAAGAGAGCAAGCTTGCCAGCATTACTCAAACCTATGAGCAGGAAAAGGCTAGTGCAGTGCAGAGTGTTGGGGAGACGATGGATAGATCGATGGCTCTAGGATTGGAGTCTGTGCAAAGAATCGCTAAGAATCTGGGTTTGAATGGTGTTTTCGGAACGCTAGGTGAACTCATCAATGTCAGCGAAAAGTACAAAACAGCTATTGAAGTTGTGGGAGGAAATTCGCTGTTCCACGTTGTGGTTGACACGGACAAAACTGCGTCTTTGATTATGGACGAATTGATCAGACAGAAGTCAGGTCGTGTCACATTCATGCCATTGAATAGGCTCAACCCTAAAGATACTGTGTACCCTGACGGGAATGACTCGGTTCCTCTGATCAAAAAGCTTGCCTATGATGAGTATCTCGAGCCGGCTATCAAACAGATTTTTGGTAAAGCCGTTGTGTGTATATCTCTAGAGCGGGGCTCGGAGATTGCGAGAACTCACAAGCTCAATGCAATTACATTGGATGGAGACAGATGTGACAGAAGAGGTGTCTTGACAGGTGGCTTTAGAGATCAGACTAGATCAAGGATTGACTCGTTGAAAAGTTTGACAAAATGGAAGTCAGAGATTTTCAATGCTAAGGAAAAACTGAGAATTTTGAAGCAGGATATATCTGAGAAAGACTCAGCAATCACCAAGCTTGGTGAACTCTTGGCCGTCAAGAGAAAAGAGCTGGATGCTAAGTTCAGTGAAAAGGAGTCCTTGTTATCGCTTAAATCCAAGCTGCACAACGAGAAATCCAGATATGTTCATGAAATAACATCATTGGATAGCAGAATTGGGGAACTTCAGGAATCTATTAAGCTTTCGGAAAAACAAATTCTGGACTACGAAAACGAGCTAAGCAGTGAGTTCGAAGATTCTGTCTTGTCCCAAACTGAGCAAGTTCAACTACAAAATCTAAGTAACGAGATATCATTGACCGAAACCGAGTACAAAGCTATCGCCGAGAAGTTAGATGAACTGGAGTTGGCATCATCATCGCTCACTTCTGAGTTGAACGGAAGCTTGTACCCTCGTCTCAGACAGTTGAGCGCGAAATCAAACTCTACGACTGATCAAACATCGGTTCCGACTCAGATAGCAGATTTCAAGCAGAAACTTCAAGAGCTCGAGAAATTGAAAGAAAAGTTGGAGCTGTCAAACCAGGCTTTGAGCGAGAAATCCGAGGAGATCAGTGTGGAGATTTCAAGCAACAATGAGCAACTTCAAAAGCTGAACGAGTCACAAAGGGCCATCCTCAAGAAGTTAGAGAACTACGCTAAGGTTTCAGAAAAGTCACTGAGCAAGAAGATTTTGTTGGGCAGCAGAAAAGACGAGATCAGCAAGAAGATTAGAGATCTCGGTGTCTTGCCTGATGAAGCGTTTACTTCATTCAAAGACTCCACCTCCAGTGAGCTCTTGGCTGTCTTGAATGAAGTGTCTGAAAGCTTGAAACAATACAGTCACGTGAACAAGAAGGCGCTGGAGCAATTCTTGAATTTCACGAAGCAGAGAGACTCGCTGGCCAGTAGACGAGAGGAACTTGAACAGGCGAAGGAATCGATCGAGAGTCTTATTTCTGTCTTGGAGAAACGGAAAGATGATGCCATCATTCGAACGTTCAAAGAAGTCTCGGTTGGTTTCGCTCAAGTGTTTGAAAAACTAGTCCCAGCTGGAACAGGAAAGTTGATCATCCAAAGGAGAAGTGAAAAAGTCACGGGTACCAAAGGAAAAGGCAAAAAGCGCTCGACAACAATAATGGAGGAGGCGTCCGATGACGGAGATGACGTTGATGATAATGATAAGGATATGGTGGATCACTACGTCGGAATTTCGATTTCTGTCTCCTTCAACTCCAAAGAGGACGAACAACAGAGAATTGAACAGCTTTCAGGAGGTCAAAAGTCGTTGTGCGCTATCGCTCTTATTTTGGCTATACAAAGATGTGATCCCGCTCCGTTCTATTTGTTTGATGAAATTGACGCAAATCTTGATGCCCAATATAGAAACTCGGTTTCCCAGCTGATCAACAAGCTGTCGCAAAGCGCCCAATTTATTTGCACTACTTTTAGACCTGAAATGTTGAAGGTTTGCGACAAATTCTTCGGTGTCATGTTCAACAATAAAGTGAGCACGGTCAGTGAAATCAATCAAGCTGATGCCCTGGGTTTCATTGAGGGTCAACATCGTCGCTGATACTTTTGTGTCGCTCAGCTTTATACTCTTCTCTATTCTTTTTAGCTAGGTTTGATAGTTAGAGATTAATCGGTCGCCGCTCATTTAAATTGACAGGCATCTTTTGTAGACTCTACGAATTACGATAGACAGGGGCTTTTACCAAGACTATTGTTACAACTGAGTCACAGTTTCGTGCTATTCTATTTGATTCTCACCTTTGACCATTACTTTCTGGCATCCTTCATCAAATCCATAAATCCATGATTCTTCTTCTTGGTCTTTGACTTGGATATAATGCTGCTAGCGGTCTTCGCGTCCAAAAACTTTTGAGAGCCCAATGACTTCATGTCTGAATCACTGTCGGCATCATCGTCTGAATCATCATCTTCCTCCGAGTCTTCCGAATCCGAGTCTGAGTCTGAGTCTGAGTCATTGTTTAAAGGAAGCAAGGACGCTGGTTTGGTGGCGCGGTCAAGTTTTGGATCACGCACATCAGGTAAACCTCTCTCCATCAGCTGAGATAGCTTGGGCAAGGAAGATATGTTCGATGATGCAGGATTCAAAGGCGAAGCACTCGCATTGAATTCGTTACTTGAAACTTGAGATAAAGGATCCTCCGGCATCTTTTGCTGACTACCTTGCGAAAGGATCTCGGCCGAAAAGGAGGAAATTTGATCTCCAATTAGGGACTTGTTGCTGGCAGAGACTGCGCTTTCGGAGTTGTTTCCTTTTTCAGAGAAGCTCTTGGAAGTGAAAGAATCGGACAAAGTCTTTGGAGTTTTGACCACTCTAGGTTTTTTCAACGGTGCCTCCTCTTCATCTTCCGTATCCGAGTCAGACCCTGAGTCCGTTCCAGACGCGCTGTCATTGTCCGACTCCTCATCCGATCCTTTTATTGTATTCCCAGATTCAGGATTCTTGTCCTCGGCTTCTTTTTCGCCGTTCGCACGTCTTCTGTTGAGAGGAATGATATTTTGAAACGTGATGTCAGCACTTACCTCGTCTTTTCTCGCAGCTTGGTTGTCGCTTGATCTTCTCCGAGGCTTTTTCAAGCCGGATTTCAGCATACCCATGATTTCGGCTTTCGAAAGCGTGGCCTTAGAAGCCGCCTTCTCGGAGGCAGACTCACCAGACGTTTTTTCAGTCGTTCCGATCAAAGTTTTCTCTGCTGGTTGCGATTGAGTCTTGGCTTTGGCGCCATTGCCTGCCTTTGACGACTCAAATGTTGGTGGAAGAGCCAAATGCGCCACTTGGGACCCGTCAGAAGTCGAAGTACTTGGAGTATCAGTCATTGTCATATCTCCAGAGTCGGTAACTGCGTTGAGACTCACTGAATCATTATTTTCGCTCGCGGATGGCACAACGGCAGCAGCACCGCTGTCGCTTTTCTCTCCAAATCCGTTTGCCTGGCCTTCTGTTGTGGCAGCTTCTTCGGTTGCGGTGGCAGCCAACGTCGTGGGCTCAGCCTTTTTAGCATTCGCTTTAGTGTGGGTCTTCGTCTCAGTGACCTTCGCAGCACCAGATTTGGTGGATTTCGAAGTGACAGCTTTTGCAACTTTGGAAGTCTTTGAGGTTTTGGCGACTTGCTTATCGATAACATTCGGAGCGACAGCAGCTGAAGCACTCGTGTCTGTTAATGCCTCTGAGGTATCCGATGTTCCAGCAGAGGCTTTGTCTTCGGCTGTTGGAGTCTTCGTGGCGCTTTTTGACTTGACTTTGGGTGTGGCCTCACCAACCGACTTGGGTGTCGCTTTTGGAGTCACTTTTGAAGTCGCTTTTGGAGTCACTTTTGGAGTCGCTTTTGGAGTCGCTTTTGGGGTTGCTTTTGGAGTCGCTTTTGGAGTGGCAACTTTTCGTTTAGCTGGGGTAGCCTTAGTCACGGTAGACGTCACGGCACCTTCTGCTTCAGTCCCCGGATCTGGCCTGCCACTAGGAGTTGCAAAATCGCCGAACGTTGGTGGGCTCCCAGTTAATGTCTGATTAGCAACTGAAGCGACCGTTTCATTGAGCTTTTTTGTGACTTGAGATGGCTTGATTGGTACGGTGTTACTGAAAGTTGAGCTCGGTATAGGTGCTGACGGTGTCGGAGTTTGAGCCGATGTCAACGACTCATTGGTCGCAACAACTGCTGTCCGCGGTGTCTTCTTCACTCCAGTGTTGGAAGCCTTTCTAGTCATGACGTTCGCCTTCGTTGAAACACTCGCTCTTTTCCTGGTCGATGTATCTTTCTTTGCCGAAGATAGGATGCTTTGATTGTTGGTGGATTCGCTTTGGTATCCGTCGCTATCTGTCAAAATATCTTCCTCAATATTTGCAGGGTCTGACTCGCCCTCGATGAGATCTTGCCCTTTGGACAAGTCAGGCTGGAACTGACTAGTGAGCATACCTGAAGTGATTCTTTTCGGTGAGCCTGGAGCAGTGATTGCCGAGACGCTCCGTGGGCTTGTTTGTTTTCTAGGTTCAACGATCACAGTGATGTTTTCTGACGAATCGCCAGGAGCTGGCAATGAAACATTAGGAGCTTGGATGGATGGATCGCTTTCAGAAACAGGTAGCTCTCGCTGTAACGGGTGTTCTCCTGCTCTGTCGACTCCCTGCCAAACAGAAAAAGAATCGCTCATTGAATCTGCAGGTGCTGCTCTAAGTTTCTTCACCACTCTATTGAGATCACCTTGAAGATGACGCTTGCCGTTGCCGGTTGAAAGACCTTTGAGGTTCATACTGGCCTGGGATCCTGTATGCTGAGACTTGAACGAGAACTCGTGCTCCAACAAGACTCTTACCACATTGTCAGTGTCGAAAATCATCGAGACAAGGTAGTCGGGATCCAGGTCACATTCGTTACTGTCTTGAATAGTCAAAATCTGAATCGGCTCTTCGTATGGGTACAGCTTCATGAATCTCTTCTGGATCTCTGTGCACATCTGTTGAAGCGAGTTCGAGCCGTTAGTAATATGAAGAAATTTCTTTATACCTGCTGGCGTTCCACTGCGAATCGCGTGGTGTTCGCCCCCAAAGTACGGCGAAGAGGGATATGTAGGACGTGTGAGCATCATGCCTCCTGCGACCGAGACACCATTGGGTATTGGAGTACTGGCTCCGTTGAGCGTAAAGTTTGGATAATACGAAGCTCCCTGTTGCGACCCTTGTAGAAGCTGTGTTTGTCCTTGTAGACTTACGCTCCCAACATTGTTGGTCGAGGAATTGGAAGACGAACCTCCCATGGGTCTCTGGTTTGGTTGCCCTAGCGAGCTGGGAGGGACCAGGTGAATCTGCAACTTGATCATGATCAGGTGGCCAGAATATTCTGGTGAATGAGGGTTACTTGAGTTAATGTCGCGCACAGATTTATCACGAGTCCTCACCAATTTCTTCAAACAGCTGTGTTCGTGTTTGAGTTCCTTGCAAATAAATTGCATTTTTTCCTCGCGAGAAAAAAAAGTTGAAAAAGTCGTGATCTTTTTTGGCAGTTCTGGAATTATCTCAATTCAAGGCGTTTGAGCCAGACGGATCTTGTTGGCTTCCATCTCGTTGTGGATCTGTTCCAGAATATCGGGTTTTGGTGGAAGATCATGTTGGTCCTGCGACGAGGCAGCGGTGCTCAGTTCACCATCAAACGCAATTTCATCTGCCTCCATCGTATCATCCAGTTCTTCGTGGTATCCCCAACTCGATATGGATCCATCTTTACAGCCACTGTAATACCGCACCGAACTTTCTTTGGCGTAAACAATTGAGTTAGTCCGCTCATTGAGTGTTGGCCGTCCTTTATTGAGACGAGCTATCAGTTTGCCATCCTCAACTCGGTAGATGAGAATCTCCCCGTTATCGGAAGGGAACCACAGATATTGTAGCTGGGTCTCATTGAGAGGACTCAAAGCCATTGAGACATTTTGTTTTGTCTTGTTGCGCACCAATGCTCCGAAATTCACCTGCTTGTTCAATGGCTTGTCCGAACTTGTGAGATCCCACACCCTGATCTTTTCGTCGGTTCCTAACGTGATCAGCTCCGACCCACTTTCGTTAAAAAGCATCGAATTGATCGCCCCGTTGTGCGCCTTTGGATCATTTCCGTGAAACAGTAGCTGTCGATTGGAGTTTCTGTAGTTGCTGGTGGTGAGATTGTAATCCAACTTGAAAACGCATCCATCTGACCTTCTGACGTCCCAGCCAATACAAGTCCCATCTTCGCCACCGCTCACAACTAGATTTGAGCTTGCGGGAGACCAGCTGCAGCTCAGCATGTAACCGTAACCGCCCTGGAGTTTTCCTCCACCCCCCAGAGTGTGCGAGTCGGCCAGCGTACGCAAGTCTACCAATCTCAATCCTCCGACTCCGCCGTCCGCGCAACATGCAACCAGAGGATTGATACCCGACGGCTCAAAATCGAAGTTCAAAACTCTCGAACCAAAGTTGAATGAGTGTACTTCTTCCATACAGTTGGGATCAAATGCTTTGAGGGTGTGATCGAAAGACGAAGACAGCCACATCCCATTGTCTGGCCACCACTTTATATGTGTCACTCCAAACTGATGTGCCGATTTTGATGGGACTGTAAATATGGGACTGAGCTGTTCGTTTTCGTTTTCAGATTTCATATCCCAAAGTTTGATTGACGATTCACCTCCGCCGGACAGCAGATATCTGTTGTGGCGAGAATCCAGTGATAGGGAGTTGACAGAGGCCAAATGAGGTTTCGCCGGAAATTTCGGTAGCCCCGACACATGGTCCAAATTATCGAGTTTCGAATACTTCGCCTCATTATATGTCTTGAGTATATCCAATGGAGAGCTGTTGAAGTTCTGAAGCGAATGCTCGAATAGAAGTTGGTGCATGACGTTTTGGTGACACTATTGCATCGTTTCAATTGCTTTCATCTCGATCCAAAAGAACGGACTGGAAAAGCTGACAGTATAGTGGCTTCGATTGCTTCGCTAAAGCTTAGAGGTAAACTACCTTTGACTAAATCACTCATTGAACTGATGCAAGAGTATCTGAAATATCAGTCTGCCACGATCGACCCTATATAGCAGAAGTCGCGACGATACAGCTCCTGGAAAATAATTCTCCATCCGGGTAACACAAATCTCAGCTTTTCATCATTTTTTGTCCAATCCAGAAAAGAGCTTTTTGAAAAAGGACCAAGAAATCGTCGTTCACAATAGACACTGTTGATCGGTACCGACAGGTTCAAATACGAAAAACATCCCA
Organism: Ogataea saltuana; assembly: GCA_030674545.1. Classification (NCBI taxonomy): domain Eukaryota; kingdom Fungi; phylum Ascomycota; class Pichiomycetes; order Pichiales; family Pichiaceae; genus Ogataea; species Ogataea saltuana. The sequence continues at coordinate 153,788 of JAKTYV010000014.1, forward strand.
ATGTTGGCCAGAACTCTGAGTGCTTCGTCAAGTCAAATTAGAGCTCTGAGCTCGACTTCTAAGTTGAGTCCTCTTGACTCGGATTTGCTTAGCAAACTGAAAGCCATCACCAAAAAGTCGGGGGCAGTGCAGCCACCCAAGAAGGACGCCAGTACCACTAAAACTGCGCCCAAGAAAACCAGCAGATCCAAGGAAAACCAAAGGGCTAGGAAAAATATCCAAAACAGGTCGTATGGTAACAAAAATGAAAGATCAAGGTCATCTGGAGACTCTGAGAGTTCAGGTTCGAACTCCATCGATGGAGCTTTCAAAGAAATGGCCTTAAACTCCGAGGCCAAACTGCTTGCTCAGGATCTGGAATCGGTCATCTCCTCTGGAATCAACCAGATTCCAGGTAAGCTTGCTCAAAACGGCATCAGTATTGGCATTCCATCAACTCTTTCTGAAAACAAACCCATCAAACCAAACGAGCTTTTCTTGATCGAGCAGGAAATGAAGGCCAACTACATCAGAAGAAAATTGTCCACGTCATCCCAATCAAAGTTGATCACGAATCAATCGCTCAAGAATGGCTTTGAAACTATAGAGAGGGTGAGAAAGTTGTACGCTGTTCAAGGTCAACTTAACTTCAACCCAATCAAGTCTGCCTCTGCCTCTTTTACTTACAAACCATCCATTCCTTCTTCTTCCGAGGTCGAACTCAACAAGTCCAAGTTAGGCTACAACACCAAATCCAGAATTCTCAGAGCCCTAGACCAGATCTCTTCAAGAAGGGGGTTCAAGATCACTGATACCCTGAAGAGACAGCCGGTGTTACCCTCCAACGTCAACAACTATCCATTTAGCAACCCCACGCTTCCAGCAAACCTTCGTAGACCGCTTTCGAACCTGGATTCGCTGAAAAACGTTTCAAATGCTGAAATCGAGGCTACTATCGATGCCACTGTCCGTGGTCGTCGTGTTGAGTTCACGGTGGGTGATGAGTCACGTTTCAAAACCAAGCAAATGCTTGTGAACGCCCATGCTGTCGCTAACGCGCTGAACTCCAACGCTCAGTTGCAGGTGGATAATCTACACACCTCAATAGGCCGTGTGCTTGTGGGGGAGTCTAAACTCTCGTCTGTTCCACAAGCAGTTCTGCCCCCAAAAAAGATCTAAATTCTTTCCATGTACATAGTTAGATCGGGTCAAAATACTATCGTATCAAGTCTCGGCTTTCCCTTATTTGTCACGTGACATCGACGGTCCTCGATAACTTTCTGTCATTGTAATTTACGGTTGCAGCAGCCATCTGTTTTTTTTTCAGTGAAAGAGAACAATAGTACTTGGAAGCGATTTTCGGGGGGGTTAGGTAAATAAATTGAGTACTGTTGAGCCAGACAAAGTATTAATTCTCATAGTGAAGCATTATTTCAGTGCCGAATATTGTGAATACCAACTAATTGTGACGGCAAAAAGCTGACAACTGTTCTGGTTTAACGCGGAGCGACGCTGAGCGATTTGCCAACATTTATAGGTACCACAACGACGATTAAGACAGGCTTGGCAACGGTCATATTGCTACCCAAACTATACCCACCACGGAAGTAGACACTGGTGCCTGTTCCACAAACAGCTCTACTCTGTCTTTAGCGAGCAATAACAACTCAAACAACAGCAACCCCAACTTCAATTATCTGGAACCTTCACTTCTTCACAACACATAATAGCCCAATTTTTGGTTCGATTGCGGGATGTCTGAGAACGGCCATTCAGGCAATGCCTACATTGGTAACTTCGATAATGCAACTCACATTCAAAACAACAAGAGAGAAGACGACAACATTTTTGATTTTCTCAATCTGACTCCCAGTGCGACGCAAGGTCAGGAGTCGAACTCAGACTACTTTCAGACTAACCAATATGAAAACAAAAATTCTAACTCCACGCAGGCACAGCCATCACAACCCGTCTATCACCAGCATCGAAATCCGGAGACTTTTCTAGCGTTTGACCAGGTTCAGCACAACCACCATCACTCGAGCCATAATGACACGCAGTTCGGGGCCCCCGGAGAGCCAGGTAACCCCGATAGCAACGATGTTTTATTCGGGATGAATTTAGGAAGCCCACTCCATGTCAAGCTGGAAAGTCCGGCGGAAATCAAGCGGGAGAGCTCAAGAGATAATTACACCCCTCCTCTGGACTATACCACGATGTCAATGGATGCCTCTCCGCCGCAACATCTCAATCAATTTGGCCAAAATCCGTTGCCGAACCAGCAACCATTGGCTTACGTTTCCAATAATGCACCAACGATACAAGTTAATAATGTTTTCTCTGAATTTGACCAAGACGGTGCGCCAAGTGAGAGTGTTGCTCCTTTTGATGTTTCCAACTCTCGGTCGGCTAAAAGCCAGCTATTTGTGAGTTCCGCCCACACGCCGCTTGATCCTCTTCAACTTCAAGGGAGGTCTGCTATTTTCGGACAAACTCAAAACGTTGAATTTTTGTCGGGCTTATTTACTGCCGACCAGTTTACCCAAGGCAGAGACCCGGGCACTCAATCGGATATCTCGGCCTCTAATTCTCCCTTCTTTTCTGCTGCTGAATCGGTATACGGTGACGAGGACGGAATTGGAAACATTGCTGGAATATCTGATGACCCTGAATCTCTCTTTGTTTCGGAAAATATTCGAAGTCTCTCGTTGAGCACGTCAATACCTGGCTCGAGCGACAACGGTCAAGCGTTCTACCAGGACATGTCCCTTCTCCAAGGGGTTCCAAAGGTGCTCACGGAACACAATCTAAGAGAACAGCAGGAGCAGCAAATACAGCAAAGCAAGCACCCGAAGCTTCGTACGCCTGCGATCAACATTATTGAAAACTTCAAAAATGTTGCAGCCGACACACCGTCGCTATTTTCTACTTCCTCAAAGGGCTCTACTCCCAGTGGAGATAGGTCTAGGTCTACCAGTTTTAGAAATCAAGAGAGGCCGCAAATCAAAATCGAAGATACCTCCTACACGCACACTCAAAGTCATAATGATAGCAGCAACTCTGTGACCACGCCGACATTCACCCTATCTGTTGATCCCGGGATTGCCGATTCTCCAGCATCCCAACGCGAAAAGAGTGCCGTGGATGAATCCCCTTCATTTCTTGCCCCTCCTGACGACTCTGCCCACAGCTCGATGCGGCTAGCAAGGCAGAGAAGACACTCCGATGCTGGTAATTCGCGATCATCTTCGAGGTCAAGATCGACGTCCAGATCCAGATACTCGGATGCTGATTCGAACCATGACAGTGACGCATCCCTTTCTCGAGAAAAGCTTACTGAGCTGGCATCTCTTCCCTCACCAAGCAAAAAATCACAGAAAAATCCAGCCTTGTACGCATGCACTGTTTGCGACAAAAAGTTTACGAGGCCCTACAACCTGAAGTCCCATCTGAGAACCCACACAAACGAGCGACCATTTATGTGTACTGTTTGTGGGAAAGCGTTTGCCAGACAGCATGATAGAAAGCGACATGAGGATCTCCATACGGGCGAGAAAAAGTACCAGTGTAGAGGAACTCTAGTGGACGGAACATCGGTATGGGGTTGTGGTAAACGGTTCGCCAGAACTGATGCGCTGAGGCGACATTTCCAGACCGAGAGTGGAAAGGAGTGTATCCGTCCGTTAATGCGTGAAATCGAATCGGAAAAGAATTCCGGGAATTTCGAGAGTCATTCGTCTCAGTTTTTGAACAGACTGGGAGCTGAAAGCGGTTTGGGGGGAGACGGTCAGGGGGACGATGGTTTTGACTTTGGCCAACTGCTGGAGCAAGTACTTTCCAGTCAGAGCTCGCTTGTCGCTACGTCTTCCACTAGTCCCAATGATTCCGGTAAAGCTTCATGAGAGGGCCGCTTACGATTTCTTTTTCTTCGGTTAACGTTCTTCTATCAAGGGTCTCATGCTTTCTTCGCAGTTTTGACTTCCGTGTCATTACATCTGAGCGTTTTTACTGTATTTTTGATGCTGCGTTTCTTTTCTTTCTAATCGACACTGCGATATTCGCTTTTTTCAATCATACTGTAAACGAGAGGCCCCTCTTCGGGCCATTTGGACTGTTGAAGGTTGTCGTGCAATTCTCAATCGCCTTTGAAAAACCGCCTATTTGGTCATCAAGGCTCGGAAAAAATTAAACTGAAGAATTCACACAAATTAGAGAGCGGGTTGATTAACACAAGCCATTGCAAGTGGATCGAGAGACCCTTTGATTATATCCAGATCAATGACTCCAACATACTGAGAAAAAACTCAAACAAAGTTTTTCCAACAAGTATAGTTTTTGCTACCCCTCCATCTGAGCTGAATCCGTTAGTTGGCCCCTACTGGCGTAACTTCAAGTACAACTACATCGTCAGGGTCTCGATTTCATCCGGAGTGAAGCCGAATCTGATGCCTGAGTGTTTGAAAATCCTGTTGAATTTATTAGTACTACTAGAGTTTAGCAGCGCATCCTCAGCCGGCCAAGTCCAAGAAGTCCACGAAGTCCAAGAGGAGAATAGGTTCAATACCTTGCATACCAGCAGTGGCAAACTCGAGGATACTACATTCTCGGCATTTGCATATACGCTCCTTAGCAAAGTGAGTTTGTTCAATTACTTTCAGAAAGACTGGAACATTGTTCTGGCAGGTGTTATAACAGTCAGTTTACTTGTTGCGTCAACTGGCCATTTTATCCTTGGAAACAGGTTTGGAAAAAGTAGACCGGCAGCCTTCTTTGAAAAACTAATGAACGGGTTTGGCGAGAGATTCAATTCGGCAATAAACAGATCTTCACATGCGTTAGGTTTCAGTAATGTGCCTTCTCTGTCGAGCAATGACCCGTCGATCAAAGCCAACTTCCAACTTGCAATGAGATTGGGTGGCTCTGTCGGTGGACTAGTGAACGATGGAAACACATGTTTCATGAACTCTGTTCTGCAGTGTTTGGCTTCTTCAAACGAGCTGATTGAATTTTTGGAAAAGTTTACTTCTGGAGTAGAGAATGGGTCTGTTCCCAGCGAAGCAGGCTTGAAAAAGGATCCAATGTTCTCAATAGCCCTGAACGAACTCCTGTCCAAACTGAACACAAAGCATGGAAACAGGTCTCCAACTTACAAAACCAGAAGCCTTCTGAGAGCCATGAAAGATGGTCCGAACAAACATTTGTTCTTGGGATATAACCAAGAAGACGCGCAGGAGTTCTATCAGTCGGTCATGAAGCAGGTGGAAAAGGAGTTTGTTGGCGAAGAGGCTAAACCAAAAGAAAATTCTAAGGAAATTAAGATGCAAGACAAATTTGTTGACTTTGAAACAGGCATGATCACCGGCCTCGATAGACTCGGCGAAAATGGCTACATTTACGTTCCCGCAAATCAGATCGATCCATCTTACCCGAACTCAGACACCAAGGTCTTCCCGTTGAAACTGATAACACCGGTTGACGGCTTGCAGTGTGAGAGAATTGGATGCACCCGTTGTGGTGAGATTGGAGGAATAAGGTATTCTGTCATTAGTGGACTGGGTCTAAATATACCTTCAACGACCCAGTCAAGCTACCAGTTGTCGGAGTTGCTTGATGACTGGATCCAAGAAGAGATAATCGACGGGGTGGAGTGTAATAGATGTGGATTGATTGAGATAAAGGCCACATTGATCGAAAGTCTCAAAAGGTATAACGACAAAGGTGACGGCAAGATGGAACGACTCATTGAACTTACGAACAGGAGAATCAAGGAGATAGAGACAGAGTTGGCCAAGCCTATAATTGACGACTCCATCTATGAGAAACTTCACACCAAGAACAAAGTGCAGAAGTCACAAAAGACTAAGCAAATCTATTTCTCCAGGCCACCGCCATTGCTCTGCATACACGTCAACAGATCTGTTTTCGATCCAAGAACTTACACCGTCAGAAAAAATAACGCCAAACTGTTTTTCCCAGCCAAACTCAATCTCACTGACTATGTGGCGGAGCCCAGCGATATAAATATGGATGCAAGAAAGCCATTCAGGAAGCAAGATGAAGCCGGGCAAATCAAAGAGCAGTCCCAAGTTCAAAACCCGGCGGAGGACCTAGAACCAGATGCAGAGGATGCGTCTTCCTCCTCGTCCTCATCCTCGTCTTCCTCGGATGTTGTGTCCTCACTTCAAGGTAACATTGGCAACCCATTCGAGCAGCAAATCAAATCGACCGTCAAAAATAACGAACTGACCTACTCTCTGAAGTCTGTCATTTCCCACTTTGGAACACATAACTACGGACACTACATAGCCTACAGAAAGTACAGAGGTGTCTGGTGGAGAATCAGTGATGAGATTGTTCGCATATCCAGCGAGACAGAGGTGCTGAATTCACAGGGTACTTTCATGCTGTTCTACGAACTGAGCGCTCGCAACGATCCAAAAGATGAGGTTACCCCTGATCAATTTGAGGTGCAAATTCCAGCCGAGCAATCCGATGACGAAGACAGCTCTTCAGAGGATCCAAACACCGAGAAGAAAGATATGGGTTTGGATGAAGAGTCAAAGTTGTGAATGACGACTTCGTCCCAAAACGTTCGGAACACACTCAAGAACTTTTACGTACTCTTGAGTTAGACGTACTGCATTAGATACTATGTACAGGACCAACATGGGTCAAAATCAAGAAGCAAACAGATTTCTAAAAAGCAGTCGAGGGCATTGTGAACCAGTTCCTCATTTACAGGCGTTTCGTCACACTTCTCTAAACTCGTTGAACCCACTCACAGGCTTCTGCCGTTCGGCCTGGTCATTCCGTAGCTCTTCTTCAATCAGCTCGTTGAGGTCATAATCGTAATTGTTCGGATTTTGGTCTATTCCGGCGGCTCCTCTGGACTTGTGATTTCTCTTTTTGAGATCTTGGTCTTGGAGTTGGAGCTTCACAGGAATATCGTCTGGAGTGAGGTTGTTGATCTTCGAGTAAAAGCCCGTGCCGAACCCCTTTAACTTGCGTTGAGAGTTTTTTTCATTGCCCCCCAGTCCACCTTCTTGCTCGTCGGGTGGAACGTAGTTGTCAAAACCAGAGTCCGGCTGCTTTTCGGTTTTTATTTTCTGCCTTTCTTTGGATTTTCTTTTCTCGATGTAGGTCGGATTCTTAGAGTAGGTGAACAATCCCGAGAGCGTTGGCAAAAGAATCACCAACGCCATCAGGACGACCATAATTAACAACAGTGTGATAAACATTTCCAGCAAATGCTTATCCGGGAAAGTGGTTCCAAAGGTAGGAGTGATAACCAGGTCCACTATTAAGCGTGATTACTTTTCCTATCGAAATGAACTGAAAATTATGCCCGAGCTCGAGTGCGGTCGATCGACGTATTGAGCCCCAAAAAGAAAAAAGGGCCGACCGCTTGGGGCGAGGAGGCAAGAAAAATATGTAATCTCATATCATCTCAAATCGGTATATTAAGTGCAAAGGTGTAATTTTGCACAAAGAGCGTATTGAATCCAGAGGAAGACTTGCGATTACAGAGAACATCTATTTGCATTGACAAAAAACTGATCACGTATTTTTGGGACTCTTATACAGCGCAGCATCTATATCCCATTCCACGAGAAACCCCATTACTAAAGATTCAACTCCGCTCAGTTCTCTAGCTGATGTTATAACCTCACCTCAATCTTGTACAAACCCATGCATTTTATCAGCAATCAAAACAGATGAATTCTTCCTCGCCGGCTTCATTTGACACACGATTTCCTCAGGAAACTTCAGACGAAGAGACCGTATCTGAGAGCGATACCCACGCACCATTACGTCAACAGATTGAGAGTATCAGTGAGCGGCTCGCCGATGGAGACTCACAAATTCGCAGCAAGTCTCCCGCACTGAGACTTCGGCTTTCTCAAAGCGAAACGCCAGAGCCTTGCCAAGCTGGCCCCAAGTTCAAAATAAAAATATCGCTGAAGCACATGAGAGTGGTATCAGCAAAGGCCGACGATGAGAGAACCGAACAGGTATTTAATCCAGCGAACACGCCCAGCAGTCTTCCGCTGTCTGGCAATGACGGGAGTGTTTCCGAGAAAGAAGAGAATGAAAGCGAAAGTGATTCTCTTTCCTCTATCGACGGGGAAGAACTCGATGCTATTGTATCTCGGGCTCGTGAACAGCGAGAAAAACGTCTAGCCCAGTCGACAAGCAACAGGAGTTTTTTGGTTACGCTTAAGTTCCCTTCTCGAGTCAATAGAATTGCTGAAGTTTCCCCTACCACAGCTGATACTCAACAGCTCTCGACTGACGTTCGAACGCAACGAAGCACCACTGAGCAATGTTTGAAGCTCAGAGCGTCGGTCAAAGATCACATCAGGTTTTTGAGCAACGTGATTGCCGACCCCTCAACCCCTCACAATTTGAGTGAGACGTTGAGAAATCTTCATACAAGCCTTTGGCATGAGGTCGACAACATGGATGTTACGGCTTTGAGTCAGCTGCTTGACCAATTACAAAAACAAATTACCAGGTTCAAAGAACTCAATGAGAATCTTGGACGCTCTGCAAATGGCTCCGGTACGCGCCCCATGTCGATGAGCCAATTCGCACTTCAACACTCACAATCTCAACCTAATCAATTCTTTCCTACTCCGTTCTCACAAAGCCAGCCCAGCGAAGATAGCGCACCAAGTCATTTAAATTCCTTCGCCCAGAACTATCCGATTGTCTCAGAACAGATGCAAACAATGATCCACTTCCCTCAAAACGCTCCGCCCAATGAAGAACACATGATTCCATTTGTCAGAGAAAACAATCAAGGTCATTCAACATCAGTGTCGCCCGTTCTGCCGTATTTGCAGCAATTCTTGGACCACGACTATCGTCAGTTTGTTGATACAAATTTTCCGGTCAGATCTGACTCGCCTACCGAATTGATGCACTCATCCAGATATCAGAATGCCTTCAGCCCAAGCACTTCTTCCCTTCCCCCATTGCGAAAAATCGGCTCACGCGGTTCGACTACGAGAAAGAGAACCGCTGGCCCAAAAGACAAAGCTTCTGTTTCTCCTGCTTCGACTAAGCTTACGGAGAAAGACGCTGAGTCATCTAGAAGCTTTTTCCACTACCAAGTGCCTTGTGGGGTTGAAGACTTCAACAACGACGACGATGATTTGGCAGAGCAGTCCATGGTTTTGTCGTTAAATGATCCACTTTCTGGGAAGCGCTTGTCGAACCCAGTCAGATCGAGATTTTGCTCTCACGTCGAATGTTTCGAACTGGAGTCCTTTCTGGAAATGAACTTCTTGAAGCCATTCAAAATCGGGATAAGGTCCCAGTCTCGAAAAGAAGGTACTTCAGCTCTTGCGATTTTGAGCGACACAAAAAGAAAACCTTTGAACCCAGCTGTGCATAACAAGAAAACGGTAGCTTTCCAGTACAAAGCAAAACTGAAACTGAATAAGGAACGCTCCTTGCCCAACAATAGCTTGGAGTTTTTCAATTGTCCTATATGCAAACTGGAGTTCAGTATCAGAGTCCCTGGTGATTTGTATATCATCAGAGAGCTGAAAGATATCTTAGAGCAACTTGACTCAGGCTCTTCGATAAGCAAGATCGAGATTTCCAACGAGGGTAGCTGGAAGTTTTATGATGATAAACCCAAAGTCAAGGCGGAAACCGTGGAAGTGGTTGAAATTGATGATATTGGAAGTTCCGGGGAAGAATCAGAGATGAAAGCCAAAAACGTCCCGACAGCTTCAGCTGGTATAGTCCCACGAATAGCTGCAGAGCAGTCAACGGCCATGTTAAGCGACGATGACGATCTGAGTGATGATGAACTTTTCAAGGAAACCGAACGACTGAACGATGAAATTGATAGGATAGTTGATCAAGTCCTATCATCGGATTACGATGATCATACAAAAGACTACAGCATCCAATCGCTGTTAATGGACCCTTCATTCCACAATAGAAGAAACAGAGCCATTTCCAGCCAAATACAAGAACCGGTTTTCTTCTCTGGCAACGGGGATGAAGATGATCCTTTAGTCATTGATTGAAAAGTATTGTGTTGGAGCCTTTCTCCAGACGTGAAGTTTTCAAAATGAATAATCCACATCTGCTATTACGTAGTACTTTGAAGGTGGCTACGCGCATTTAAGGATACCCAAATTGTGTTGAGGGAGACGATTTTCATCAGCAAAATTAGTAGATATCACATTGAACTTCAGCAGAGTAATATATGTATAATACAGGGAGGGAAGCTAAGCGTGAGGCGTCCTTAAACCAAGCAAACAAAAAATCTCAACGAGAATCACGCTGGAAACTACTTTCTCTCAAAAGCGACCTGAGCTAGCGCATCTAAAGCACTAAGTCCACCAGTAGGAGGGCATTGTTGAGGGCTAGCTTCCTTGCCTTGTTGAGATTCGATATTCAAGTGAGCATTGCCAGCAGCTGGTTCTGGGTTCATTAAGTTAACGAAAGCATTAGAATGGAAGGAGCGATTCTGAGGGGGTCTTGCCGCCTCAGATCCAGAAGAACCTTCATCGTTCAGCAGGTTCATGATGGAAGAACGTGGTTTCGGAACAAATGGTGAAGGAGCTGTGTTTGGGGTGCTCAAAGGAGGCAGGTGAGGTTGAGATGTTCCTCTCAAGCTCGGCGGTTGCAATGGGGCATTCAGAAGTGAGCTCATGCTTAAAACATTTGAATTTGCAAGTGGAACTTTCGGGGTTGCGTACGAAGACACCGGGTATTGATTCATTGAGTTAAATCCTCCGACTGAGTGAAGCGAGGAAACAGAGGGTTTTCTGCCTTCACCGGTGCCTCCGTATCCAGTGACTTCCGGTCTGGACACTAGTGAAGAGCTGTAAATCTCTGCACCCTGATTTGTCGTTGCTCTCACTGATCCCGCACTCAAAGAGGGAGCAGGGTAGTATGTATGAAGTGCTGGAAGTTTCAATGACTGAGACTCTCCCGTCTGTGGCTGTGATTGGGTTCTAGCCACAGGAGGTAGTTGGGAACCCGCGCTAGACGACGTTCCAGCTTCATCAACGGACTGACTTGCGGCGCTTGAAGCAAGTTGAGAGGTTCTATCATAGAAATAACCGAGAGGTGGGCCAGTGGTGGTGGCCGATAATCCCTCCGATCCCTGACCCAAAGCAGAGACGGGCATCGGTTTGGTACCATGAATTTGGCCGGAGACGAAAGGGGCCTGAAGGTGTTCAACTTTAACTTTTTGCTCCTCCTTTTTCAAGTCAGCAGCACGAGCCAACTGCTCCCAATTACTATTCTCCGACAGCCCTCTTTGATAATAATTACGCACCATGGTCGAAGTTTTCGATGCCACGTGTTTCGAAATCACCTCCCAATCAGTACCATACTGTTGCAGTAAAGAAGGGAACATGTTGATCTCTTGAACACTCCAGTAGCTTGTAATGTGACTCCTGTCCTTGTGGCTCTTTTCTTTCTTCTTTTCCGACTCATCAATGGAACTTGAGCTGGAATGCATCCGCTGATGAGGTAGAGAATGAGGCTGTGGTTGATTCTGAGCTTGAATTTGAACCAAACCTTGAAGTTGTGGAGTGATTGAAGCGTGAGCGTTGTCTTCTTCTTTGACCTCTTGGTTGGCCGTTGTCTGACTTTGGTCATTCATTGACTCGCCATTGAACTCTTCTTGAGATTTAGGAGTCTCGTCTGCGGACATTCTCTTTCTAGGTTTTTTCAGTTTCTTTGTCTTTGTCTTCAACTGGAGAGCTTGCACAGTAGATCCATCTTGAGAGTGATCTTTGTCATTCGATTGGAATTGCTGAGGCGTGGCTGGGTTGTGGCTGTCATTGAACGTCACAGCCGAGGCAACAGAAGAATCTGCGGACAACTTGGGACGTTTAGGTTCAGGAGATGATGGCCGTATTATTCTCTTCCGCTTTCCAGTGCTATCTGTTTCATATCCCTCGCCGTCACTTTGCTCTGCAGGAGTTAAAAGGTTACCGGTGCTGTTGTTTGCGGAGTCTGCCATGGTTGAAGTTTCAGGGGTGGTCGTTCCATTGCGTGACTTGATATCTCTCGGTTTCTTTTTGTTAGCCGCTGCCTTTCTAGTGGTTCTCTTGTTTCTATTGGAGACAATCTGTTTGTAGTTCACCAACTTTTTGGTTTTGTAATAATGCAACACGCATTCTTCGGGTGTTCTCAAGCCACCCATGTAGTTCGAGACTCTTCCAAACTTTTTAGGCCACATAGAGTAGGCCTCGCAAAACTTTTCGTGCTCAGCTTCGGTAAATGTATCTCGAGGGTCAAGCTTGATTCTCATTGCCCACGCCTCTTTGTCGCGAACTAAGTTATTCGCATCCAAAAACCGAGTTGTGCTGTATTTCTCAACTGGATCAATTATCAGCTCCGGAATAATAGCACTGCCATGTTGTGCACGTACCATTGGGTCTTTCTCTCGCTCTCGTTCCAGGGATTCCAAAATTTCCATGAACTCGGCTTCAGTCCTAACAGTATCACCGTGGTGTCTCCCACGACGACTTGAAAGAGGTTTGTCTGGCTGCCCGTGAATGGATTCCTCAGAGGGCTCGTTCTTGGACTCCCCATCAGCGGCTTTATAAAATTGACTCAATTGTCTATCCATAGATGATGTTTTCTTGTTCCAAATGTATTTTCTCCAGATAAACTCGTCCGTCAAGTTCACTTTCTTCTTTGCAAGTAACTTTTTGAACTCCAACAGCTTCTCCGCAATCTTCGGTCCATCAGCCTGTTTGAAAATCAAGAAGGAAGCTTTATAAAAACTGTACTGATCAAGATTAAAAATCTTCTCAGAAGACAAGTATTTAAGCTTTTCTCTTCTCTCATCTAACGGAATTTGCTTTAATTGGAAAACCTTAGACTCAACTTTGTTTAGCGGGAAAATGTAGCCCCTGGTTGTTGTTCGCTCAAATGGATCTGCGATTTTGTCATCGGAACCATTCGTGATTAATTTTTCCTCAGTCCGTAGGTTGGTCTCTTGAAGTATCTCCGATGAAAGGCCTGTTGTTTTGGAGTTCTTCGCAATTTCTGGCTCCGGATATAAGTTCTCTTTGGATGCAGCAGTCGGAATTGCCATGATCTCTATCTTTGGGCTGATAGTAGAAGCCTCAATTCTTGAAGAAACAGCTTCTGCTTTCTTTTGAACGACACCAGCAACTTCATCAGAAATTGTCTTAGCATTAGGTATCAAGGTGTTTTCTGCTAACTTCAGATCATCTACCCGAGTGGCTTCAACCCCCATCGACCTTTTCGCGTCTTTTTCAACTTCTTCAATGGAAGCCTTGGCCTGGAGATTCATTTCGTCCTCGATAGCAACGAATTCAACTTTCTGCTCTAAGTGCCTGTGTTCAGTAGTCGTTAAACTTGACTTAGAAGCACCTGTTTTGGTCTCATCTGCCGTCGCGACTGTAGAATCCTGTTTTCTGAGGGCACTCGATTGTTCGGATTCGATCTCGAACGCCTTTTTCGGAAGAGGTTTCGATTCCTCGGTTTTCCTTTCAGGCAGCAGGATCGTCTGTTCAGGAGGTTGACTTCGTTGTAAGCTTGTGTTGCGCGCTTTCGATTTTGCTGGGAAAAGGTCTTCCTCTTCTTCAAGTTCCTGATCCTGCTCTAGCTCCTTTCGCTCTTGACGTAAAATCTCATGATTCGGCGACAAAGATTCCGACTTTATTCGACTAAACTCCTGTGAGCTCGTTCGCTCGTAGTCTTTCTTGTGATCGCTACCTGAAGAGCCATTTTTTGCTGAACCTGATCCGAAATTAGAGTAAGATGAAAACTTGTGCGACGGGTGCGCCATTTGGTGAGCTTGTGTTCCTGATCGCTCGTGCCAGAAGTACTCGTCATCATCGCCTCTGTATTCGTCTCTGAATTCATCGCGATACTCGTCTCTATAATGCCTGCCGGAGTATCCACCTGAAAGGTTTCTTTGGGGAGCTCGACCGGTTGCATATGGCTCTCTGTATTCTCTTTGGCTTCCTCGACTAAACCTGTTTTCTTTACTCCCATTGATAATTAGGTCTCCACTTCTGTTGTTTGGTCCTCCAATAAGATCTCCCGATCTTTTGTTGGGTCCCTCTTCGTAGTACCTGTCCCTGCTATTGAAGCCAGATGGACGTCTTGAAGGCCCAGTAGAGCCAGCGTAAGCTTCATCAGTTGCAGAGCTGGTTGCACTGGGCTGTCGGTAACCATTGTCGTTGTATCCCGCAGACGCACCCGACCCCGCTCTGAAGTGTTCGCGGTCGTAGTATTCGCTTGCATAGCGACCATTTGAAGCTGAGCTCGAGTTTCCGTCGCTGCTGTAGCTTCTGTAATATGGAGCATTCGAGACGGCCTCCGAGGCGTTGTTCACGCTGCCATTTCGGCTCTTGGGTGCCGGTCCCATCATAGAACCTCCTCGACTGGAACGATAGCCTAAACCTCTCCGCTGTGAAGAGGCACCGGGACCATATGATCCTCTGCTGTGACTCGGCTCATGAGTATTGTTGGCTCTGTATGATGGATAAGGATCCCCCGTTGAGGGGTAGCTTGCTGCAGAGGAAACAGGCCCGTTTGGTCCTGCCGGTCCAGGTCCTGAAGCCGAACCAGAGGAATCCTGTCTCCTTGACGAAAAGGGGTTTATTGATGGCTGTTGTGAGTAGGGAGAAGGATTTGCTTGATGCGGCTGCGCGCTGTAACTTCCATGATGTGAACTTGAAGAAGATGGGAACTTCCGACTTCGTTTGTTTTCGTCTTTGAAATAGCGACTGCCATGGCTGGGGTTGCTATAACCTGCCCTCGGGTGCTCAGACGGAGACATCCCTCGCCAAAAGTATTGACTAGCAGACTTTCCAGAGCACTGACCAACGTAGGTGGGGACTTATTAGGCACCAACAATTACGTTTAAGTGCTTTTCAAGTAACGGTAAAGTGGTATCTCAAAAGATGCGGTTCCAACTTGTCAAAAACCAATCTTTGTGAGATTGTAAAGTCCGCCCGACAGATGGCCTTATTCACTAGCCAGTTCGGAAGTTTAAATTATTTGAAATACGAATACCAAACCTTAAAGTGAGCCTCAAATAAAACCTCGTCTTTCGTCTTCAATATTTGCAAATCCCCTTTTACTGCTCACTATCTTTTTCAATTACCCGTAAATAGTTCTGACAGTCTCGAATAAGCAGTTTTTTTTTCTCAGCTGTCATTTCAATTTCGTGTTCCTCTTCTTGAACATGGCTGTGTTTTTGTGGCTGGTGAAGGGGCTTGTAAATTTTTTGACAATCGCGAAAAACAGCTCCTTCGAATGATTTTTTTTCAATTTCACCCGATTAGGAAACTATATAACGCGCTGCGAGATCATAAAAATTTTGGATCAATGTTTCAAAACCCTCCTTTCAGACAATTTGGCGTCTCAAACTAAAACTGTGAGTCTGCTACTTAACTCCAAACAGTTTCAAAACCCTAAGAGCCTGCAGTTGAATATCTCGAATCTGCCAAAAACTCAATCGAACTCAGGCTTTTTATTTCAAAAAGTTCTACTCTTTGGCTGCTCGTTTTCCACCATCTGCTCCCTATCCAACGTCCCACTACATTATAATGTCACAACTATCTCCGACGTCGAAACGAACAGTTTCAAGCGTTTACGATATGGACTACGATGTCGAGAAGCCCTTTTGGGCTGCGGAGGGGGGTCTGCTCAAGAAGTCCAAATTGGCCCCTTCGATGAAAGCCCCATTAACGTCTTCTAATTCCTTCATCCCACAAACTGGTCTTTTGTCTCCCCCAGTGACCCCTGAGAAGCTTGACAGAACCATAAATGTCCAAGTCAAAGTTCAAAGTAAACCGAAGATTGCTAGGAAGCTGAACTTCAGCGAATCACCTTACGATAAAGCTAAGCAGCTATTCCTTCGCGGATCGCAATGCTCCTCACCAAACCTGGGATACGTTTTGACATCAAGAGAAAAAGAGGCAGCGTTGTTGAAAAGACACATTGTTGACTCTCTGGTTAGTTTGCAATCAACTTCAATTTATGCTTCGGGACCCCCTGGAACAGGAAAGACAGCCCAGGTCAATGCCATCTTAGACTCGTTGATTGTGGAAAACCTTGAGAACTCAGCCCAGGACTCTGCAGTGCACAAGATCTCTGTCCAGTCACGAGACTCGACAAGACTGTTGACGAGAAAGTTGAGAATCAGCAGAATCAACTGCATGACTGTGCGGAAAGCTGAGGATATCTTTGACGAAGTGCACACCGACTTGTTCGGCAAAAAAGGAACTAAGAAAGCATCACAACAAGATTTGAAGGCAAAACTGACTAACAGCACTGAGACAGACATGACTATAATTGTCCTGGACGAGATGGATAATCTGATGGGCAAAGATCAGCAGTCGCTATTTGAATTGTTCTTCTGGGCCTCGGAACTGGCTGAAAACAACCCTAAGTTGGTTCTCATTGGAATTGCTAACGCTTTGGATCTGACGGACCGGTTTTTGCCACGACTCAGAAGTAACAGAATCAGTCCAAAACTGGTACAATTCTTGCCTTATTCTGCTGACCAAATCAAGAATGTTTTGACGGCAAAGCTCAACAGCTTGAGAGATATCGATTCCCAGCTGACCTCGTCGATGCCTCCAATTGTCCACCCATCAGCCATCCAGCTTTGTGCGAAAAAAGCTGCTGTTAATACTGGAGACTTGCGGAATGCATTCGACATCATCCATCGAGCAATCGACTTCATGCAAGAGCTACAAGTTCAAAGATTGACTAGTGAGGAATTTAGTAACCTCACACTGGCGAACGCTCCAAGGGTGATGATTGCACAAATTGCTAAGGTTTGCAACTCGGCTTTCAATTCCAATTTCGACGCAAAGCTGAAGGCTCTGAACTTGCAACACAAAACGGTTCTTTGTTCTCTGATCAAATTCGAAGAAATTACAAAATCTGACCCAACAAAGAATGCCGTCACCGTCAATTCATTGTACGCATACTACTCTTCGCAACTCCACATCGACAAAATGATCGGAATCCTGAAAAGAAGCGACTTTCTTGAGGTTCTCAGCTCGCTGGAGTCTGATTCGTTTGCCAGTATCTCGGCTGCGTCGGCGTCCAAATTCTTTCCGTCTACCAGAGCAAAGACAAACGTCAATTACGGAGATTGCAAGATAACGTCTTGTGTTCCGAAGTTGGAGGTGTTGCGGATCGTCGACGATATCGGCATTCTCAAAAAGATCTTAGGAGCCACAAAAGTTAGTTCCTGATCAATTCAACTCTCACTCAACGAATCACCCATGGTTATCATAATTTTACAAGATCATCCAAATAAAAGCTCCGCATAACATTAATCAATTTTATAAATCTATTGACAGGAATACATTACCCCATCAATCGAAACCCCGTGGCGTAGCTGGATCAACTGAGAAATGTATTATAAATAGGAAATACCCCGAGTCCCAAGCTATGCCATGGCCTCCACTCTGGAATAAGTCTGCTTTTCCATCGTAACTCCCTCATTGATCTCTTTTTTCAGTTGTTCGGAATAGTTAGATGGATGTAAAGGGTTCGACCAGCCAGTCGTGGCATCAAACTCTTTGATGAAGTGGGCAAATGGGTAAGTAGGCATGGTTTTCACAGGCGTATCTTCTTTTATCAATCCAAGGTCTATCTGTCTCTTGACCAAACCATCGAGGTAGTCAACAATGTGATCTCTGAAGGTGTCAAAGTTCTTGTACTTGATAATGCCTTCCGGTGCTTCGTAGATGATCTTTCTGATCAAAGATGGAACCAATGGTTCATCTTTCATTTCTTCAATCGAGTAGAAAACAGGGTGATTTGTGAAAATGATAGCTTGCGATTTCGGCAGTCTTCTCAGAGTTTGTCTCTCCACTCTAACGTTGAACTCAGTCGGCTGAATGTCCGAGCTCACCTTGTCGCCTCTTTGCAACGCGTAGACGTTATTCAACAAAAGTCTATGGTCCCAGGAGATGTACCAAGATGCTCTTTCCACCAAGTCGGCCGGAGACATTTTAGCAAACCATTTCTCCATCGAAGGCTTCAACTTTGTGGTGTAGTAGGGAACCTCGGTGTGGATAACGTCCAGCGTTTTTCCCAGCTTGTACTTGATACCAAAGGAGCCACCTGGGAAAGGAACGGCAGCAGCCAAAAGTCTGTGCACACCATCTTCACCTTTCAAAACCACATAGAAATCCTCCTTAGCCATTTTGGAAACATACACCAAAGGGTGCTCTTTAAGAGGAAGCGAGAAGTCCAAAATTTCTCCTGTCAGTTCGTTCTTAACGTGTTCTCCGTCGTCCTCAGACGTGAATAAAAGAGGATATCTTTTGCACATGTGGCTCTTCACCATCTCCATCAACTCCAGGCAGGCCTCTTCAGAGCCAGGCAGCCAGCCGATGTTATCGCTCCCGTAGGAATGGTAGACTCGTTCCTTCTCCTTGATATAGTCGTAGTAGTACTTGTCCATGTCCAGCCAGTGATTCACGTCGAGTTTGAAAATAGACATTGTTTGGTGGTATGGGAATCTAAACGGTCTCCAAGGTCTGTCATCCCTGGTCTTGACTTGTTCGGGAGTGATGTACAACGGGGTTGGCTCTGGTGGAGGGGAATTGAAGTCTGAGTGGTATTTACCCTTTTTAGGGACTTTTGAATCAGATCCGGCTTCAACTTTTGATTTGTCCTTGTTGGCTAGAGCATAAATATATTTTCTTGCGATGAAAAGACTCACTCCAACAGCACCTCCTGCTCCCAAGAGGTAGTATAACTGCGAATCGTTGCCCATTTCTCACTGTAAGCTTTGCTTGTCCGCGCTGTTCTGGCAGTCTCAATATACAAGTTACTTCAGCTGATTGTATCAAAGTAGGTGGTCGTTAGTCCACCGTTTCCCAGCAATAAGCCCTTTGACTGAAGGGAGGGTTCATTCCTTATTTATACTTTCTTATCAATAGTTTCCTTGAGATAAAACTTCCTAAATAGGAAAAAATACGAGTATATCCTTATTGACCCGATCTGTTGCCATGTCAGTGTTTATTGAAAATCTTTGTATGGGGTAAAACTACCATCGCGAACAAGCCAAAAAAATCATAATTCAGTTGGAATCTTTATACTCTTTCGGACTGACTTAACGCGGAGCAGGAATAGTGTTTATTCTTTCGCTGCTGCGCAGTAACAAGTTTGCTGATGTTTTGTTGACATCCGGTATTCATTTTGGTTAAATTATGGGTAATCCCAGAAAAAAAAATGGCCTGACTTAAAATTTTATTGGCTCACCCTAGACACAATTCAGAATCCTATCAAGTCGTCTCCGTCCGTATCTCCTCCTCCTCCGTTTTCTGGGTTGACAGCGTTTCCAGTGATTATATCCTCTCCGAATAACACTCCCATCAACTCCGTGTCAAAAATAGAGTTCAACGCTTCGTTCACACTGAAACTGTTAGGAGTTGAAGCTCCCGAGTCAAAGCCCAGACTTTGTCGTTGAGAGTTCAATTGTAGATCCATCGGAGACTGCGACCGGTCAAACATCTGGCTTCGATTGAATATATCCAGTTCCGGGGATTGTCTACTACCGATCTCGGGGAATAAGGATCTGTATGGTCTTTCTGAAGGCAGCGGAGCCTGCTCCTGCTCCGGAATTCTCCCGTTGTCCGTTGATGTAACCTCCGTAGTTGGGGTTACGTTTGAAAGCGAGATATCCTGTCTGCCGGGCACAACGTGATTCCGAGGAGCCACTGAGACTTTTTGCGGTGGATCCTCCGTCAGGTTTTGTGATGATGACTTAAGGGGCGATGGCCTAGGTTGGGCATACTCGACAGGTGGAGTAGTGGTAGCCATCCTCGTTGAAGTCTTTCTCTTTCTCGACTTATTTGCAGCATTTTTGTCGTTGCCTGTTGTCACTTTCATCTTCCTGTAGTATCCTGGGATCCCGCCATTCACGCTGGTCTTGCCGCTCTCGTTCTTGTCCTCGATTTTCCTCACATTGCTAGGACGAGCATCGTAGTCTTTCGCAAGTATTTGAATGATGCCCAAGTCTTCCAGAAGAGTTTCAATGATGTCACTGATTCTTCTCATCGTGCCGTCGATCTTGTGCAGGTTGCTAAGAATCAGGTTCCTGATGAGATTAATGGCGTGCAACAGCTTCGATAAGTTGATATCGTGGAGACTGTCCAGACACTCCAAATCAAGGGCACTTTTATTGTTCTTGGACCCTTTAGAACCTTTGAAGAGCACATAAGTTAGAGTCAGAACCATGATCGCGTTGTACGAGTAGAAAACATCGTAGTACAACGTCCCGTTGAAAAACCCGTTGGAGTCGGTGTAGGTGACTATTTCCGCCGTTCTGAACGACGACTTGATACCATTCACCAACAAAGAAAAGATGGGATCCTCTTTTCTGATGACATAGTTTTGCGTGCTCACTATATGCATGAACATTGGCAACGTCAGCGTAATGAAGTAGTAATGGTACTGAATGTGTAATTTTGGCTTGTACCTCCGGACAGGTAGCGATTTGTAGTCTTTCCAGGACTCGGGCAGGTTGTCCCAGAACTTCTCTAGACTCTTCTGGAAAGTCAGCGACTTTTCAATGGACACCAAGGAAAGAGGCTCCTTTTGCGATTTCTTCTTGTTGTCGAGAATCTGAAATATGATTTTCGTCAAGCTGCAGCTTTGAATGTAGTAGATTTTAAACAACTCGTCGTCAACCTCTTCCATAACGGGTAAATCAATGTCAATTTCCTCCCATGGAATCGCACTAGCACGACCAAACGAACAGCACAGCGTAGTCTCGCTCTTGGTCAGGGACCACATTATTCGCTTCATTTCGTCCGATTTCTCGGCGTTGAACTTGTCCACAATAAGTTTTCTGTGGAGACCCAGACTCTTACACTGAACTGCCGCCATTTGCATCAAGCAGTATCCGCTTTCTCTCACCTTGATGCTGGATAGATACACCGATAACAAAATCAGCAGTCGTATACCGTCCAGAGTCGGAGTCAGCACGATATCCGATAGCGACAGCTTGATTATATCTATGTATCGGCCAATCAACTCCTCGTCCAGCTCGGCGTTCAGAGGCAACTCTCTCGGATTGGAATATAGCTGGAATCTTCTACCCAGGATCCAAACCATATAAATGCAGCATATGTCGGCACTGCCTAGTTTCATGGGCAAAGGATCGTCGCCTGTTGAGTCGTTGTTTCCGATCTCTTCCCAGAACACTTTGTATTTCTCCTCAAACTTAAACTTGTTGAAGATGAAGTAGTAAGGATGCACTTTTTCGAAAAAAACGGTTTTGTAGAGATCGGCCTCCCGGCGTTTGAGAAGGTTGATCAAAGGGAACCGGTCCACGTTGAGAGTGTCCAAATTGTACAGATGAGTTGGGTACTGGTAAACAGGCTCGTTTTCAGAGGTGATGGTTTGAACAGAGCTGTCGCGAATGTCCTGGGTAGAAGTTGGAGGTTTCAAGTTGTATGATCTTTTGATGATGATGTCGCATAGTCCGTTGAGCAAAGAGGCAGTGCCGTAATTTCCAATGAAGTGTGTGTGGCCGAATCTGTCCATAATCAGTCTCTCGCGGTCGTAGCTTGCATTCGACTTGATTTTGATGTTGTGAGGAAGCGAAGGAGGCGTCTGGACGGTTCCAGGAACAAGAGGTGGTTTCTGTTCCAGTGGATCCGGCCGATCTGACTGTTTCCCGCTGGGCTCTGGCGACTCGGACCCCTCGGCACTCACCGCAGTGCTTGCGTCGTCTTTGATCTCCTCCGACTCCAGCTTGATTTTTTTTGTTTGATGCGCATCCTCCTCGTCGGGTCCGTCGTTGAAACCGTCTCCTGAAAGAGCTTTTAATCCTTGGATGTCATCCTCGCCGGACTCCGTTGACGGCATCTCGAACTTGAACGATTTTCCGAGATCCATGAGTTCGTCGATATTGTAAATGTCTTTGTCAGGAAACAGTCCAGTCACCAATGCCAGTAAACACTTGTAGTGCAATGCGATGTTTTCAATGGGTCCAAAAAACCGTTTCTTTCTCGGTATCGTCGTTGTGCACGAAACTCCGGCCTTGCTGCACTGAACGCATGGCGTGATGTTGTCGTACTTCAGATCGTTCTTCTGCAACCTTCTGCACTTGGTTTTGCGCAGTTTACAGCGATCACACGAGAAAAGAGCCCTTTTCCTGTTTTCCGTAGGAACTATTCTCCTCTTTGATTGCAGTTTGGCAGACGGCTGTGGGGTCTGACTTGATAGAATCGATGACATATTGCACTGTTCTTCAATGTTCAAGGCTCTGAAACGCGCCACGGTTCATCAGCTTCTTGGGCTTGGGATTTTCCTGATCTTCAATCGTCCAGCCAACTAACTGTCTGAAGGTGAAGAAGCCTGGCCTGGTCATATATTTCGAGGCAGTCACCCCCGGAAATAAGTACAGGCTAATGTATGACCATTCCTCGGATCGACGCAAGAGTCTCCGCGGCGATCGTCCCGATATGTTATGTCACGTGACCCCCAAGGCGACTCTTTCCCACAGCTAAAAAACACCACTTAGCTTTGGTCACAACCTGGACTTAGCCTAGCTGCCGTACAAGCGGCCACTGCTGAGCAAGTTAGACGCTCAACCAATATGAGCGGCGCCAGCGTGTTTTCGTCGGTTGTGAACACAATCAACACCATCATCGGGTCGGGAATGCTGGTTCTGCCATACGCTTTCAGGACGGACTCGGTGTTGCTGGGGGTTGTCGTGTTGATGGTGGCAGCAATCACAAACAGTTACGGGTTGTTTTTGCAGGCGGTATCGTCCAAGTTTCTCAAAGAAGGGAACGCCACCTTCTTCACTGTTTGCTCGATAACGTATCCGAATCTGAGTGTGCTGTTTGATTTTTCGATATTCCTACAATGCTACGGGGTCAGCATCTCGTATGTGGTTCTGACAGCGGATCTGATGCCTTTGTTGCTACCTATTCCAGGACTCAGTGCAGAACAGATGAGACTGGCCTACATGCTGATCTCCACCGCGATCACCGTTCCGTTGTGTTTTCTGAGGAGATTGGACAGCTTGAAGTACGCCTCGGTGGTGTCCTTGGCTGCCATCGCATATCTGGTTCTGATGGTTTACGGCCAGTTTTTCTACGGTCTGGTTACTGGATTTCGGGAAATTCCCCCTGAGAAACAGGGAACCGTTTCATTGTGGGAACCAGAGGGATTTAAACCGGTCTTCAAAACCCTCGGTGCCGTCATATTGGCGTACACTTGTCCAAACCAGTTCTCCATAATATCAGAGCTTGAAAATCCAACGTTGAAAAGAATATCCAAAATAATCACCATTTCCCTCTCGGTCACAACAGTCTTGTTTTTGACCGTTGGTTTGCTCGGCTACTGCACTTTTGGAAACACCATCACTGGTAACATCATGTTAATGTACAGCGACACCTTACTGGTCAAGCTCGGAAGAGCTTTGTTGGTGCTGATGGTCTTGCTCTCATTTCCCCTTATGTTCCATCCCGCCAGGATATCCGCAAATAACATCTACTATTGGATCAAGGTCCAATACTTTTCAAAAACAAACAACGACGAGGAGTTGAGCCCTATTCTGGGTTTGGACGGCGAACCTCCCGCGGCTGACGTTGTTGAGTCGGCCGTGGTTCCGCTGCCTCACTCGAGGTTTATCGTTCTCACAGTTTTGATGCTGTTCTTCGCTTATTTCGCCGCTTCAAAGCTCAAATCGTTTGAGCTCATTCTCTCCTTTGTGGGCTCCACTGGCGGAGTTCTTATATCTTTTGTTCTTCCCGGCTGTTATGGCTTCAAGTTGATCAACACCAACGACATTCGGATGATCGACAGTTTGCTCAAGTACTCGCCCATAGACAGCGACCATTGGGCTTTCAAGAGCGAAACTCTGAGACTTTGCTCCCTTGCGTTAGTAATTTGGGGGCTGGTGGTGATGGTGATCTGTCTCTACGCGACGTTCTTCTAGAGTGAGGACGAGTACGAAAAGTTGTATAACCACCGTGAAAACAAAACTCTATCAAAAAGAAGGCCTGCACATCCATAGAAAAGAAGCAATGTAGTAAATGAAGCTGAGTATAATAAAGATGTATGCACAAAATAATAATTGACGAACACTGATCCCGGCAGTATCAAACTTTCCAGAATAAACAATTAACTTTATGTTTAGTCATCATCACTTCTCACATCATCGGCACTGTCACCGGAAATAACTTTAACAGCAACTCGAGCAATCAGATAAAACCACAGTATACTGAGGGCCTGTAGTCCACCGAGCAAAATCAAGAAAATGTCAATGGTATAGTCAGGGTAGCACATTGACTTTCCAAGAGCAGCCTGCTCAGTGCAAGAGCCATTCATTCTCCAAGCATTAAGGTAAGCATGGTAGAAGACATAGTTGTAAACCAAGTGTCTCAGAAAAACCCAACTCACCATAAACACAACAAACATGAAGTCGCAAAACTTTTGATATCCGCAATACTTGAGGATCTTGGCAAAGGATAAAAACACATCAATAATGTCCATCATAAGCAGTATAACATGACCAACACGAGTGAAGTAGTAGGCGTAAGAGCCAACGCAGAGGAAACTGGTTATGATGTGATGGAAAAACATCTGGTAATGATCTTTTCTCCTTTCCTCAATATTCAAAACCACCATTTGGTGCAACCAAGTTGAAGTCTGTACCAGATAGTAGAACTTGAAAGCATACGAGATTTGGTTATTTGGCCAAACTTCGTACAACTTGTCGCAATCCATGAAGTAGACAGAGTTCACGTACAAGTACATTCCCAGACCCCACGATGATGAATAATATATGACAGACCAAGCTTGTTCTTTAAACCTCTGAATAGGTTTGAGCTCGTGGATGTCTGCTATGCGTGCAAGGGGTTCGATCAAGTAGAGCATGATAGAGCTTCTTACCAACGTCAAGTTGATAATTGTGAAAATGACGAAGTACAGGTCGTCAAACCCAACATCGTAATGATTGAAGCCCTCGTTCCGGTACTGCATGACGTAGAACTTTTTGAAGAATGGGCTGAACTGTGCGAGTACAAATATGCCAGCATCTAAGAGCAACGTCAGCTTGATCTGAAACCTGTCCAATTTTTCCATCTCTTCCAGTTTCATTGAATCCACTTCGTTGTTGTGCTGGGCAGTGAGGGTTTTTAATTCATTCTGCTTGGCATCGCTTTTCAGTTTTTTCGTCTCTTTCACCTCCTTGTGTCTCTTCACCTCCCTGGTTTTAGCATGTCTGTCCTCTTTGAGCGAGACTCTCGCCTTCAACTGAGCCTCTTGAAACTTGGTAATCGAAGACGTTTCTGCCGTCAAGCTCGATGGTATCAACGGAGAGTTGACCGTCATCGTATAAGCTAGTGAAAAAATTTGTCTCCACGAAACGGTGCGCTGTGATCTAGGTGAACGAAAGTGAAATCAGCGGTTCAGTAAACCGTGATCAAATCCGTGATTCTCAACGTAAGTGCGCCTGAGAATTCTCACGGAATATGCAGTCCGATATAAGAGCAATAACGATTGTTATAACGTTTGCTTTGCAAAAACTCTCAGCCTAAACTGTTGAGTCTTAACCCTGTCTCAAGTCAAACGTTTTTGGTCTCTTAATCTTTATTGAAAGAAAGTCTCCTTTGCTTTCAGTTTATAAAAAAGTCACTGAAACAACCATCAAGTGCAGCAACCTTAACCACTGACGATCTATGTCTTCCAGTCTTATAAACCAACTGGTATACCTTCTAGTTACTCGTCCAGAGTGTGCCTTTTTTCACTAAAAAGCCTCTTCGGTTCAAAGTTTTTTTTCGTGTATCTTTGTCGATTTCTCGTTTGGGCCTACTTTACAGCGCATCATGCTGCGCCACTCTTTATTTTTCTCGAGGCTTGAGGAGCCAGGCGCATTCAGGGTCCCGGTGGCGCATGAAAGGTTTGTAGCTGCTTTGTATTCAACTATCTCTATCTATTCATGCTCAAAAGCATGTGGTGTATTCCATTGCGTATGCAAACCTCATCGTAAGAGTTCCAAGACTCATAAAGCGTCAACATGTCCTGTACCGTTTCGATTATCTCGTCGAGATCAACGTTGGAAATCGCCAAAAACTTGACGAAGTTCTCGATGCGTTGGTTAGCAAAACTCAAAAGCTGAGCCCCCTTCCCTTGATGTGATTGCGATTGTGACTGGCTACTGGAAATGTTGATCGGGTACTTGCGATTCCCTTCCGCAGAAATCCCGAATCCAGGACCACTCCCGTTTGGACTTCCGCTATTCGGGTCGTTGCCTAGAACCAATGTAAGGTACATCGTCCCGAGGGCTATTATATGCGGAGGAAATAGAAGATGCAGATCTGTGATGAAACTGTCATTCACCATTGACCAGCACGTTTGCAGCTCCTCGGATGTCACGTCCAACCTGCTGCTAGGATCCCGGTCCTTCAAAACTCTCACAATGTCCAGTAGAGAGTTGTAAGGATGGTGTATAACAAGATAGCAGTCCAGCTCCTCGATCAAGTAGAACTCAAACTCCGCAAGCTTGGTCAAGTCGTTGGGTATGAACTCTGGCCAGCAGTTTCTCGCCTCCGACAAGATCGTCCGTATATGCTGCGGATTTTCCTCTATCTTGCATGAGATATAAATGCATGTAGTCACCAGCAAGTACACATTGACCTCTTTGATCGAAACTCTCGTGAGAAATCGAGTGAGGTATATTTCGGCGGTCGACAAAATGATTTGCCGGAGATTCAATTTCCGTCCTAGCTTTATAGTTAGTTGGTGCAAGTAAATCCTCATGCTGGTGTCGTATTTGATATTTGTCAATTTCGGGTCGTTTCCAAACAATTGTGCTTCCATCTGGCTAACATTGGCTCTGGCTTTCGTCAACTCCTCTCGAGTAAATTGCCATTTCTTCCGCTGGGAAGACATCCAGTAGTTTGCCGACATCCTTGAACCGTCTCCAGCTCTCTATCCAGTAATTGTGTGCAAGAATTTGGTGACTGTAGAACTCAAAATCTGATAACTCGGCTTGCCTTGAGCACTTCCTTCTATCTCTGTATCAATTAAAATGAAAATCGCAACAGGCGTTGCAGAACTTGATCGCGTGATAAGTGTCACGTTAGCACTTCTGGGGAGATTTTTACCTGCCACAAAATTCGTGTCGGAACGCGACACACGAAATGTTGCGAGTGCTTAAGAAGAGGTCTTACAAGGTGGACAGAAATATAGGTTAAGAGCAGATAACTATTGCCACACTACAAAACTTGAACTTACTCGTAGAAGCCTTTGGAAAAAGGTATACCGCAAAAGAATCTCTTCATCAACTAATTCTTACTAAGACGAGGAATTTAGATCTTTCTTATTGATTAAAAATAAACTTGGGCTCGAAGTTGTTCAACTACAAAGTGAAACCTAGTAAAAGTTTTATCATCAATACACTCATTTTCATTCGATGTTACATCCTACTCAACAAATTATGCTTGACGATCATTCGTTGCTTCCTGTGGCTCTCATGGGATGGACGGGCCAGGTCAAAGAGCGGTGAAGTCGAACTGGCTTTACAGTCGTGTACCCGTGCCAAATTTTTCGAGCGTGCAAATTTTTTCGGTGAAGCAGAGTTGAAGTGAAGCACACTTTTGCATTTATAAACCTCTCGCCCTTTCTTCTTCCTTTTGTTCTTCTTCTTCTTCACGTTCATGGAGGAAGAATCATCTTTCGAGGTTTTCAAAAGGAGTGTCTTGTTTGAGACATTCATCAATGTACCTTGGGGAAAGTCTCCGGCAATAGCTCACAGATGGAAACATCTGGTGGATTATAAAATCCATCAACAGAGGCGAACCTATCTATAGGTTCATGGATGTTGCGTCTCAAGCAACAAGTAACTAGGCTTTTGTGGACAGCGGTTTCAATTCAAGTCGCCCCTCTTGGGCCTTTGATTCGATTTGAGAAACTTCTGTTTGGATTGGCTTACCAGTTATTGTTGTGACGCTTTCCTTTCTTTAGATTTGGGCTCAACCTGTTTGCGTCAGAAAATAGGTATCTACCTCATTTTCTTGAGTATGGGAGACTCTGTTTTCCTTTATTCTGCATTGGATTTCTCTGGAAATCTCAAACCATAGTCATGATGATTATCAACCGTGCAGGTTGATAACCCAATGGAGCTCACTCTTAACTTCATGGACGTCCCAATTTTTAAATAGCTTGCTGGCTTTTCTTTGGCTATACAAAGAAAAGGCCAGGTGCGTTGTCAAAGACGCCAAGCTATCATACTCGTTGTCTTGAAACTCATGTTTCGAAACTTTTTAGTTTCAGTTGAAACTTGGAGGCTGTCGAAGGATGAGTTTCAAAGTGGAAGCAAGTGTTTGTTGGTTTTTTTCAAATGATGAGATCTGTTTAATAGAGTCAAGCTCGTAGTCCCCAAAGGGGACGTGGACGATAAATTAAACATACCTCTCTGAGGATTTCTGACTGAAAAAAACCAACAAACCAAGTGCATTCAATAGTAAAATCATATCTTGGTAAAAATACAAACAAAAAACCTGACCACTAGGTCAAAAACGCATTGAAATAGAGCTGGAATAAAGTTAAAAGATCAATCGTAAAAAGAGGGGACCACCAGGGTTTCGGGGAAGTGAATCAAAAGATGAAAAATAAAAATTGAGAAGCGGAAACGGAGAATGCAGAGAATAGGAATAAGGTGTGTTTGTTCAGCCAATGGAAAGCACTCTATGAGGTCCAAAGTTCAGTCAGCGAGCTGTCATCGGGATCATGACTTATGAGTTCCAAAAAGTAAAGCAGTAGTACACCAAAAATGTTGATCCAGTTCCAAAACTGCCAAGGATGAACAGCTGAATCAATCGAATCGATACCCGAAGAGATCGAACTGCTTCCGTTGCTGATTGCGGAAGGGAATTGCAGCTTATCGGTCAGCCAATTCCAGAAGTGGTTTTGCGTGTCCAACTCGTCGATATACTGGATCATTAGGTTCGTGTAGACAGCCACAATGATGCACGGTGAGTATAGATATATGAGTCTGCTGGAAGTTGACTGTTTCTTCCCACTTCCTTTCTTTGTGATACTGCGGCGTGGACTAGGGGACGATGGAGTGGACAAAGGTGACGCTTTCTGAACGGGTTGCAAGATGGGAATGATCTTGGTTGCTGCAAAAAAGACTCCTATGCGATAGGCCAATTGGAGTAAAATCGAGAAGGTCAGATTACTGATTGAAATCTTGAGGAAATCCCAGAGTGACTCAAAAGACTTGGGGAAATTTTCAGTGACGAATTTGAGCAACACATCGACAAGAAACTCTTTGGCTTTGAGGTACACCAACAAGAACTTGTCTCTTGTTGTAGATTTTGTCAGAAGCTTGAGGTGGACGAAATCAAACAAGTCTTTACCTGTTTTGAAGCTCTTGAAGGTAGTTTGGATCGAGTTCAAAAACTCCTTGTTCAACGAGTTCGCCTGATAGTCGAGTTTCTTGAATTCGTCCATGATGAATTTCAGCAAATAATTGAAGTTTCGTTCTGAAAGTTCCGGGAACAATTCATAGCAACATTTCACAATATATGCCGCCATCAACGAACATTCCAATGGAGAAGCCTTACCTGAGTATATCCCAAAAATGGCTATCAGTATGGTGCACGTAAATGCTGATCCTAGCAAAGACGCCGAGATTAGACCAACTCTTTCCAAATCGATAGGTGAAACATAAATCTTGATGAAGAAATAAGGGCAAGCAGAGAGGATGCACGCGCTTGTTATAAGACTCACTATCGACCAGGAGTCCGATTTGTGTTTGATCAGATATTGAGACATTTGTCCAATCGCTTGGATGGAGAGCAGTGAGCAAAAGCCTTCCAAAATAGTAAAGAGAGGCGTCGAATTCACAAGAAACAGTTTCCATGTCTTGATGATGAAGTTCCACCATATTTTTTTCACAAATGAATTCGCATTGTACTCGTCTGAGCTGGTGAATATCGTGAGAAAAATTGACAGAAGACTGGGTAGTAACAGGTGTTGCAAGTAATATAGGAAGGAGGATATGATGCGATGGTATTTGAGAACCCTCAAAGTTGCGAGAGAGAAGTATATCAAAAGAATTGTGATGGAGTAGCTCAATCCACAATCAATCCCGCCAATCTCAAAACTCAGTGGAATCGTCAGCACAATGTAGAACAGGTATATTGAAGCCAAAATAATTCGTATGAATTGTATCAAAGTCTCATATACTCTTTCCTTTCGTATTGCGGAGGCCTTTTTTAAGGAATCTGATGTACTCAATCCCCTAAGATTCGTTGCAGAAGTGCTTGGGGAGCTGTTTGCAGAGTTTGATCGACTTGAAAATGGAGATCTAGTGCTTGTGGGAGTGGACATATTGAGGTTTCTATTTCGTGTCTCAGTTTGTGCCCAATGGTTCCAAGCTGAAGCCTTCTTTCGGTAGTTCCAAAAAGGCTACAGATTGAAGTATCAGTGGTGTTATTAATGTATTTGCACACTAGTTGTTGGTTCTTAGCTGAAAAGTGTTAGAGCTCGGTTCAAAGTAGCCATATATGAATACTGTTTCAACTTGTTTTAGTGTTCCCTCACTTGGAATTATTTAGGCTTGTGCCTAATAAAATTTTTCTTTTTTTTTTTTATTCTTGAGATGATTTTTTTTTGTAAGATCTTCAACTTATCGTTACCGGGGGACGGGGAGAGAGACAGGCTCAAATAAACGGATCGACAAGTAATGCCTTCAAGCTCAGTGAGAAAAGACCGGAGAAAGAGGATTCGTGAGCCGGAGGAACCAGTGGACTCCGCAGAGACGGGCCACTCCAAAAACGGTGATAAACTGACCAAGAAATCAAAGGTGATCAAGTCAGGAAGAAAAGAGCTGAGAACTGTTACCAGGACCAGCAGAAGAAATATTGGTGTTGAAAACGAACTAGAAAATGATCAGGGTGATGACGATGAAGACGGGGGGCTGTCGACAGGCGAACTTTCTGGTACGGAGGAGCCAGGGATCACTAGGGGTAATGCTACCTATAATGCATTAGTGACGTTGCTGAAAAGTGATCATCCTGATGAGGCGGCGAAAGAAAAGAACGAGAAAAAGAAGAAGAAGAAGAAGTTACAGCAGCAGGAGGAAAGTGAGCTTCAGAACGATATTTTGAACGAAGTGATCAGTGACGGCGAAGAAGAAGACGATAAGATCTCCAAAGAGGAGATGGAGCGTGATGACGAAGACGTTAGGAATCTGTACGATGCATTTAACTTGCATTACAACGACGAGTCAAGAGTGGAAAAAGCTATACAGGATTATGAGACCGGTTTGAAAGAGGGTAAGAAAGCGACTCCTGTTCTTCATGAAAGAACCAGGTTTGACGAGCTGAAGTTTGTGAAGACAGACTTCCGATATGATTCAGGTTCCGATGATTATAAAGGACTAAAGAAGCCATTAAAATTGTTCAGCAGGCTGAGGTACCACAACTTGAAGCAAAAGATTCAAGCCAAATTGGTCGAGACGAACCCAGAGTCCCAGTTGGAGGTGGAACTGATTGAGTCTATTTTCTCCTATCAGAACGTCAACTTCCAGTACCACGGGCTTCCTGCAGACGTTAAGCAAAATTACTCGACTTACTATCTGTTGCACTGTTTGAATCACATTTACAAAACAAGAGACAGAGTGATGAACAACAACGAAAAGAAGGCCGACGTCCAGAGGCAGATCGAGGAGGGTAAAATGGACCCTCAAGACGAGCCTGAATTCAGAGATCAAGGCTACAGCAGACCCAAAGTGTTGATTTTGCTACCAACCAGAAACGCAGCATGGGAAGTTGTTTCTCAGCTAATCGAGCTGAGTGCTCCGGAATCCACCGAATACAAGAGCAGGTTCAGAGATCAGTTTTTCGACTCGTTCGAGGTGAACGACTTGAACTCCAATAAGCCAGCTGATTTCAAAGAGTTTTTCAAGGGAAACTCTAATGATTATTTTTGCATGGGAATGAAGTTTACAAGGAAAACTCTCAAGCTGTTTTCCAGATTTGATCAATCTGACTTCATCATAGCTTCTCCTTTGGGATTGAAGATGACTTTGGAAAATGCCAAAAAGGCTTCCAAAGCAGACAAAAAAAAGTCGGCAGGTCGTGACTTCCTGAGTTCGATCGAGGTTACCGTTCTTGACAAAGCGGACGGCCTGCTTATGCAGAACTGGGAGCACGTTAACGAGATTCTTACAAAGTACTTGAACGCGTCCCCAAAGAATTTCGACGATCTCAAGGTGGATTTCAGCAGAATCAGGATGTGGGCTATCAATGACCAATTCAAGTACGTCACTCAAATCTTGACATTTTCCAAGTACTCCACACCAGAGTTGAACAACTTGGTGATGAGCAATCCTCGAGTTTCGGTCAACCTGCTGAACGGAGTTTCCTTTTTCAAGCCCATGATTGAGAACTCCAACAGCGAGATCACACAGCTTAAACAACGATTGATCAGGTTGGGGTTGATCAACAACAATACCAGGCTCAAACAGGTTTTCACGAGATTTGAGGTCGACTCTCTGATCAGTGAACCAGACAGACGTTTTCACTTCTTCAAAAACGTTCTGCTGCCTCAAATACAGAACAAGGCGTCTTACGACAGCGGTACGTTGGTGTACATTCCATCCTACATTGATTATATTAGAGTGAAGAATTATTTGGACAAGGAGACGAGCATTTCGTTTGTTGGGGTTGACGAGTACTCGACCCAAGCTGAGTTGACAAGAAACAGAGCTTTCTTTGCCAAAGGTTACAACAATGCCAGGATCATGCTTTACACGGAGAGACTGCATTTCTACAAAAGATACGATATCCGAGGCGTGAAAAATGTGGTTTTTTACGCCCCCCCTTCGGACCCCAGCTTTTATTCCGAGGTGTTGAAATTTGTCGTTGATAACAAGGTCAGAATAGACCTCGAGAACTCCAAGTTGCAACTCGACCAAGACGAAGAGGAGGCCGAGGACCCAGTGGACTTGAACTTGTGCATGGTAAGAATCATGTTTTGCAAACTGGACATGCTCAAGCTGGAGAAAATAGTTGGGTTGAAAAACGCCAGTGCTTTGATCACGGGAGCTAACGATATGAACGAGTTTAATTAGATAGAATCACTCGGGAAACGAAGTTAATTTGCACTTCAATAATATACAGATGCCATCTTGGCCGCTCACACCAGCTGATTGAGAGCGATAACAATACAACATATCGAGATATACGGACTCATTCTTTCTCCGATTCTGGCAAACTTCCAGAAAACACCCAAAACACCGGTCTTATTCTTGTCTAGTATAGCTGGCCACGACGAGTGGATGTACGCGGACGTGCATATGAGCAGCAAGATCACCTGGAGTAGGGACGTGAAGTTGAACAAAGCGGACTGCCGGGGAGTTTGTTAGCAATTACAGAATATTGGAAGGCAAATCAAGCTGTACGTACCATAATGTAGAGAAAAAGCGGTTTAGCTTGGGGCACTGATTCAAATTCGCTTTGTGTGTGGTCCTTAAATTGGTTTGACGTTCTTCTATTGAAGCTTGTTATTTGCAATCGAGCCAGACCAAATCAGCGAAAAAAAACACGAACTGATAAAAACATCCGTGCACCGGTTAGGCAAAACATTGACCTGAATAGAGGTGTTTAAAATTGTTACTTTTTTTGAATAGTGATTTACTGAAGAAAAGGTGTGGCTTCATCTTATAGAGAGTCTGAGCTGGATAGTCTGACCATTAAAGTGGCAAACAGGACCGGAATGAGAGGTTGTTATAGTTGTGCTATTAGAAAAGTCATCAGAGAAGAGATATAGCGCGACCGTTATAGGTTCATTTATTGCTCCGCTGTCGACTAATCAACTTAGTGAGCCTTCAATTGCGTCGCAGATTTCGCAGAAAAGCAAGACAGCACCGAGTGACGCACTACGGACCACCATTCTGCTCGATATGGAAGATCAATCTGAAATTTTTGATTTTGAGCCCGAGTTTGAAGGGGAGCTGAACGACGAGTCGCAGGTGTTTAGTGAGGGACACGCTTTGAGTTTGGTGAAAGATCATCGGGAAAACTATGTCACCACGCTGATTCAGCAGAAACTTCATTTGAATGATGATGGAGCCAAAGAGCCCAATCTGACTACAGCAGAGATAGATGATGAAGATGAATATGACAAGTTCGTGCCTACAGATCCCGAAACAATCAAAGAATTCCTCAAAAGACAGGAGGTAGAAGAGTCACAATACCCAAAAGAATACCTGCTTACTGCACCACGAAAGGATCAGTCGAGGGCGAAGGGTCCTCCTCCTATATTGTACACTCCTCCCGAGAATTTTAGTCTTGTCTGCGGACTGATTTACCGTTCCTCATTTCCAAGGGTGGAGAATTTTGACTTTTTGCTGAAGCTCAAACTCAAGTCTGTTTTGTGTCTGATACCGGAAGAATACCCACCTGAGAATGTTGAGTTTTTGCAAAAAAACAATATTGAGTTTTTTCAGGTTGGATTGAGCGGAAACAAAGAGCCCTTCGTGAAAATCAAGCCGGAGCAGGTGGATGAAGCATTGAAGATCATCACTGACCCAGAAAACCATCCGTTGTTGATCCATTGCAACAGGGGAAAACATAGAACCGGGTGCATTGTTGGTTGCATCAGGAAGTTACAGAAATGGTCGCTGAGCATGATATTCGACGAGTATAGAAAGTTTGCGTATCCCAAAGAACGACCGTTGGACCAGCACTTTATTGAAATGTTTGACGACTCTCAGATACGGGAATATGCCGAAGCGCGAAATTGGCTTCCATTACAATGGTGAATCGACGGCATTGACAGTACTATATACGGACCGGCTAATTGGCCTGGCTGGCTACTGATATAACTTACTACGAGATGAACTATTAGATTAGGTTGATTAAAGTGTAAACACGGGACTTAGATGAAACCAAAAAATCGGCCTCCATAAATAACGCTGTTCAATCCGGCTCCAACAAGCAGAAATTTCGGATAAAGTTTCCAACTCCATATAGCTTTACGGGTGTTACCGAGACAATACAATATGCTCCAAGCTCCAACAAGACCAGCCCCGTTCACGGGATCATTATCATAGCACATGAAACCACCCAGACCTATAAACGAACCAAAAAGCAGCGTCGTGACCCCGTTAGGATACGGAGACACTGGCTTGGACGGCTTGAATATAGACGGCAGAAGCGATGACGTTTGAGCCCGCGAAGCCGCGGCCAATTGGACTTCAAGGGACGGCTTGACAAGATTGGTCGCCAAAAGGGAAGTGGAAAATGCCCACGCTGGCACTGGGGAGTTTGACAGCTCACATAGCTGTGATTTTGCTTTATGCTCTGCTGCTGAAACGTCAGTCATGGTAGTTAGTCAGATATGCGTTCTGGAGAGGTGTACTGATAGTTTACTGGAAAAAGCAGAAGAAACGTAGGCATGGCGCCAGCAAATAGCAACCCCGTCCCCGAACGAAATTCCGGTCGACTCCAGCAATCTTAAAACTACGGAAATCGAAAAAATAAGGATTACATAAGCGAAAGCCGCTACATTAAAAGTTATACAGCTGAAAGTACAATATGAGATAATCGAAATAAATTTCCTAATATACACTTATCATCAGAGATGAAAACGCCGACCACCCCAATAAGACTAAAAATATTAAAGAATCATAGAAAAAGGTACAGCGAAAGAACCGTCCAAAAACGTAATCAACCGGCGAAGTCGATTACATTTAAGATCTTTCACCTCTCAATCTTCTAGCGAGTTGAATATCCTTCTTTTGGATAGTAACTCTCTTAGCGTGGATGGCACACAAGTTGGTGTCCTCGAAAAGGGAAACCAAGTAAGCCTCAACGGATTCTTGCAAAGCACCGATAGCGGAAGACTGGAATCTCAAGTCGGTCTTGAAGTCCTGGGCGATTTCTCTAACCAATCTTTGGAAAGGAAGCTTTCTGATCAAAAGCTCAGTAGACTTTTGGAATCTTCTGATTTCTCTCAAGGCAACAGTACCTGGCTTATATCTGTGAGGCTTCTTGACACCACCGGTAGATGGAGCCGACTTTCTGGCGGCCTTAGAGGCCAATTGCTTTCTTGGTGCCTTACCACCAGTAGACTTTCTTGCTGTTTGCTTGGTTCTAGCCATTTTGTTGAGATATAGAAGGGATAACAAAGAGTAAAAGATAAGAGCTCAACTGCAACTTTAAAAACCTTTCAGAGGGATTGTCTCTGTTTAAATATACAATTAGTCTACGCTACTTTTGAAGCGTGGAGCGATTATTGTTTATCGCAGAACTGAAAAAAAGGTAAACAATTTTGTACACAATTTTACGCAGCGCGAGGCGTAAATTTAGGAATAGAACTTCAAGTTAACTAGTACCAAAATTTACTCAAGGGTCGCGTGTAAACATTATCACTAACATTATCACGGGGAAAACACGTCGCGGCAGGCACTTTTTTGAGGACGTGTTTACCGGTATTCGATAGAGGGGACAATAGCCTGGATGCAAGAGGGAGTTTTGTTTCACCCCGAGAGCCAAAAGGTCCAATATATAAATACAGGATAGGATCCCCCTAGATGATAGAGCCTTTGAAGAGAGTTTAGCTTTTTTCTCTTTTTCTCTGTTCTGTTATCAGTTTAAGTTTATTCTAACTCGATTAATTATACATATACAAAATGTCCGGCAGAGGTAAAGGTGGAAAAGGTCTAGGAAAGGGTGGTGCCAAGAGACACAGAAAGATTCTCAGAGATAACATCCAAGGTATCACCAAGCCAGCCATCAGAAGATTGGCAAGAAGAGGTGGTGTTAAGAGAATCTCTGCCCTCATCTACGAAGAAGTCAGAGCCGTGCTCAAGTCCTTCTTGGAAAACGTCATCAGAGATGCTGTCACTTATACCGAGCACGCCAAGAGAAAGACCGTTACTTCTCTCGATGTCGTCTATGCATTGAAGAGACAAGGAAGAACCTTGTACGGTTTCGGTGGTTAAAGAAGAATCAGAAAGAGATTCCGTCTTTTTTCTTTTTGTATTCTAGTTTCGGTTGCAATCATGTCTTGGAAGAATTAACACCTCCAATGGCTAAATCGTTTTATTTTTGTTTGTGGTGTATATTAGAACTTAGTTTTTCTTCCCAGTATGAAACTCCGATGATGTAATGCTAATAGTAGGGTTATTGGGTTAGAAATAGGATCATCCTTTGGTCGCCAAAATTTGCGCGTGCCTAAGATCACGTGAAGTCCGTTTCGATTTCGATGATTTGACAAGCTCGCTTAAATGACGCAAGACATATTTATGGGAATCTCCAGACCAGATTTTTTAATTTGTTTTCTGGTAATCGATTCAGAACCTCCGTAGACGCAGCTACAGAAAAATGGCTTTGAGTTCTGCATTGGGTGGTAAACTAAGCCACCGCTCTGGAGGGAATGAGAAGGAAGAGGCGTGGCGCATAGGAAGAGGAGCTGCTCGCTCGCTAACAGAATACCTCGATCGCGTGCTATAAAAGAAGGATCGAGCGTCCCTCGGAACCTCAAGAACCAACATTTCAAGATATTGAATTTTTGAAGGGTAGACCGATCGAAACAATGATTAGGGTTTTTGCCCCCTTGCTTTATATATTGTCATGTGCTTCACTGAGATGTTTGGCAGCCCCGATCTTTCCCGGAGAATGGAATACCACTTCGTATTATCCCATTGAAATTTTCATCGGATCAAAAAATTCCTCATTTGCTCTACAAGAGTTGAACTCGATCAATGAAGGTCCTGGACTAGATTATTTGTTTTTGGCGGACACTGGTGTATCGAATTTGCGCCTGACCTACAATCCAGCGACAGGGATCGTTAACTCGTTTAGTACCGACCAACAATTGGTTGTACTGGGAAACTTCGTGGCATTGTCATCAGGGTATTCGCTTTACAAGGTTTCACTGCTAGAGCCTATGCATGAAAGCGACTCATCAGGAAGGCGCTATATTCAAGGTGAAGTCGTCTTCAATGGCTACAAAGACGGTTCCTTTTGTGCTTGCCTAAATACAGGCGACCCTGGAGAATACTCTTCCGAACTTTGGGAACTTTTATACTTCACCGGCCCTCCAAGTGCCAATTGCGTCAAGATTGACGTCCATGCAAAAGTATATACCTAGTTGAGAAATCGCTGATTATTGTTTTTTTTGGTCAATTCAGTTTCGCCCATGACGGAAAGGGAGACTCAAATGCGTACTCGCCGACAGTGTATCGAAGCGAGTGTAGCCATATTTCCAAATCCTCCTTTGACGGATCGTTGTACAGAGTACTCAAACAGTCCTTACAGGCGGAACCTGAGTTCATCTTGTCTCTGTTGCGCGTGGCATGCTGCTGGATTTTCTCCATGTACCCCGGGGTCAAGTCTGAGTCTGATCGAATAATATCCTCATAGATACACGATGGTGAGTAAAGAGGGTCGTTGGCTATTGGGTGGCACAAATTGCGAAGATGTATGCGGATTTGGTGCGAAAAACCGCTAATTGGCTGGCATCGAACTATGCTTTCGTCAGTTTCTGAGTCATACGAAAGTCGCTTGAACACAGTCTTAGCACCTGTGTATCTCTTGATCAGATTTTTGGCTGCGTATACGTAAAATATCGGGTCTTCATTCACAATTTCATTGGCTGGGAATTTGCCCCGAACCCGAGCTACATATTCTTTGGTGACTTGGTCAGTTTTCATCATACGCTTGATGTATGACGTGGAGGAGCTGTTCTTGCCAAACATCAGTATCCCTGACGTGAGCTTATC
This sequence comes from Ogataea saltuana, assembly GCA_030674545.1. NCBI lineage: Eukaryota > Fungi > Ascomycota > Pichiomycetes > Pichiales > Pichiaceae > Ogataea > Ogataea saltuana. Next base: position 192,531 of record JAKTYV010000014.1, read on the forward strand.
GAGTCTGTGACAAGGAAAAGGATCCGGGATGGAGAGATCATGCTTGAGAATCTCGGTTATCGAGTTGTAAAAGAAAGTGTTGACAGGATGAACAGGTATCCCAGCTGGCTTATCGACCACTAAGTAAGATTGATTTTCAAAAACTATCGGTATACTCGACTTCTGTCTGTTGGTGACGTACAAATCGGACTCTAGTTTGATGTTATGCAGCACCGGCGGTTCGTGAACATGCTCTTCGTGGATCACTTTATCGCCAGTCTCTATCGGAGTCGAGAACAGCGCCTCCCCTTCCACCACTTTGAAATTGGTTTTCGAGTTAGGGTTCTTGATCAGCTTCATCTTTCCCGTTTTGATCTTGTTGTAATGGTACTCGGGAGGTTGGTTTCTAAACTCGTTGGAATACACCTGGAATACCGTTTTTCCGAACCATCTCCCTTTGGCACAGGCAACGTACTCGTGATAGTACGGAATCACGTGTCTCAATCCATTTTCAAAGTTGTACCTGGCCGCGTTCATTGGATTTCGGGACGAGCAAAGATCGCTTATCAAGTAGGGCCCGATAATCACTTCTCAGATTTTCTTGAAACTTTATTTGAGCTATTTTTCAGGGGTAAAAAATTTAAATCGACGCGACGACGACGCATGGTGTCACGTTTCAAGATTAAACCGTACGGATGATGTTGTGTATATAAACGAACCACCAACAACAAAAAGATTATATTGGCACTGCCAGAACAACCAGAAATCATGCACCCAGAACCTTCGTCAATCTCTTTGACACCGACTCGATGAATTCTTCAGTGGTGACGTAAGAAGATCTGTCAGTCTCACCTCTAGCAAGAGCCAGATCTTTGGTCATGATACCATCTTCTTTGACTGTGTCGATCGTCGCCTTTTCCAACTCCTGGGCAAACTTAACAACATCGGGGGTTCCGTCAAGTTCACCTCTTTTCAAAAGACCCCTAGTCCAGGCGAAGATGGAGGCAATGGAGTTGGTGGAGGTTTCCTTACCTTGCTGGTGTTGTCTGTAGTGTCTGGTGACAGTACCGTGAGCAGCTTCGGACTCGAACGTTTTCCCGTCCGAGGAGACAAGAACGGAGGTCATAAGTCCCAAAGAACCAAATCCTTGGGCAACAATATCTGACTGAACATCTCCATCGTAGTTCTTCATGGCGATGATATAACCACCTTTGGACTTGATCATCTGCGCAACCATGTCGTCAATCAGTCTGTGTTCATACCAGATTCCCAACTCCTCAAACTTCTGTTGATACTTGGCTTCATAAATCTCCTGGAACGTATCTTTGAACAAACCGTCGTATTGTTTCAAAATGGTGTTTTTGGTGGACATGTACAATGGCATCTTTCTATCAACTGCCAGCTCAAAGGAGCTGATTGCGAACCCTTCGATCGACTCTTTAGTGTTGTACATGGCTAGCGCACATCCCTTACCGTCGTAGTTGTAGACAGGATACTCCAGAGGAGCTGAGCCGTCTTTCGGAGTGAAAACCAGCTTCAATTCACCACCACAATCGGGAGTGACAATGTTTTCGCACTTGTATTGGTCCCCGAACGCATGTCTCCCAATAACAATTGGCTTCTCCCAGTGGCTAATGATTCTTGGAATATTATCAATGATGATTGGTTCTCTAAAAACAGTACCTCCAAGAACGTTTCTGATCGTTCCATTAGGAGAGAGCCACATCTTCTTCAGACCGAACTCCTTAACTCTGGCCTCGTCCGGAGTAATGGTGGCACACTTCACGGCCACACCGTACTTCTTGTTTGCAAGAGCGCTTTCCACAGTGACCTGGTCGTTTGTTTCATCCCTGCTCTCCATACCGAGATCATAATACTTGAGATCGATGTCCAAAAATGGCAGAATGAGCTGGTCTTTGATGAGCTTCCAGATGATTCTAGTCATCTCATCTCCGTCCATCTCCACGACAGGAGTTTTCACTGTGATTTTCTGAAACGTCATTCTCGGTCCAATATCGATGCAATTGTCCAACTTAGATAAGCCAGCATTGAATTCAAGTTGATTGTGGGCTCACACCCTATTTAAAGCGCAGGACTCCGCCACATGAAAAAGAGATGATTATCTTGTGAGGAAAATCAACCTCGGACTCGACATTTTCAAGCCAATCACAATTCGTCTCTTGCTCATCAACTCTTGTCCGCCCGGACTTTGTCAAGTTCCGTCAACGCACAACCCAAAGTTTTACCGAACGCAATCGCGTCCAGGAAAAGACTTCGATCCTTTTCTCCGGGCACAGCGAGCTCGCAAAACCCCGGGATTTTCTTTGCGGGGTACATACCTGGTGCAAGGAAGTTCTTTGTACCTCGAAAATTTTGGCAAGATATCAAATCAAAACATTGCTATCATAGCATAGAGAACACAAAATATAAAAGTACAAACAAGGCATCCCGAGCCAATTCGGGAGACTGTTAAATAACAGAGCAATACTAGTTACCACCTAAGAGACGTTCATCAATATTGAAATGCTCTTCCTTTAAAGGAGCGGAGGAGTTTGGGCCTGCGTTAGCGTAATGGTACTGGCCTGCAGCCTGGTATTGATACTGCTGCGGATTTTGGGGCTGGGCCGTTTGATTAGCAATTCCCATACTCTGATGATGGGGTTGCTGAAAGTGTTGCTGGTAAGCCTGCTGCTGTTGTTGGCCCTGGACAGAAGCCTGCTGGTAGTGCTGGTAGTGCGGTTGTTGCTGGCCGTGGAAATCTTGTCCCTGTTGGTGATTCACTGCAGCAGAATCTTTCAGAGCCTGCACAGCCGCAACCGCAGCCGCGGCCTGTTGCTCAACCTCCTTCTTGTTATCAGGGTCAATTTGAGGATAAGGTTGAGTAGCCCATGCAAGATTATCGTGCACCTGTGTCGAAGCCTGAGCACCAGAAGTTTGATGGTGTAACAGCTGCTGTTGGCTGGACACTGGAGTGGTTTGTTGATGATAATGCTGGTTGTTCGCAAGATCTTCCACTGCCACTTTCCTGTTTTTGATTTCAGAGTTGGTTGGCACCATTCCTTTCTTCTTGAGAATTCTGATCTCGTTATAGATATCCTCTCTTTTGATCACGATATCACTGAAAATAGCGGTCAGCTTCTGATGGATCACAGATGGCTTGTCACCAGTAGAGTAAAGTTCTTTAATCGTCGAGTTCACCCTATTGGATCTCTTTCTCAGCATTGGAAAATCTTCCAGTGGATTCAGCTTGGCGTGATTGTGCTTGTTCTCGGTGATCTTCAAAGTCCAATAGTTCTTTTTCTTAGAGAAGTTGGCAACCATGGCAAATGGACATTTGATTTTCTTAGTTCCAATCTTCTTTGCCTCGAAGCTTTGCTGCAAATCGCCGCCATCGTTGAAACGAGCTTCAGCCATCTGTTTCTTACTTCTCTTCTCTCTATACGAGCCTCCGAGCTCACAAGTGAAATATATGGCCTTGTTGTTCGAGTGGGCAATGGCAATTCCAAACTCATTTTTCTTGCCAAACTCTTTCACAAACTCTTTCAAAACGTTAACATTGTCAAACGCTTGCTCTTCAATCATCGGGGTCACCAGGTACTCGCTTGGGTCTCCTGCCTCCATTGGACCTCTCGGAGACTGCTCGTGTCGATGTCCAACTTGTTGGTAGTCAGACCCCGAAGTTGGTGGAGGGGGCAAGTGAAACTGTTGTCCGGGCTGACCTGGCCCCATGTGGGCAGGAGGGGTAGGCAGTTGGTAGTGTTGCTGTGCTTGACCTTGTTGTGGATGGGGAGGATGCTGCTGGTAATCATACTGTTGTTGGTGATGCTGCGGGTAATGGTATTGTTGTTGCTGTTGTTGAGCAACTTGGGCAGCCTGAGCGGCAATTGTTTCATTCACGAGTCTTGTCGTCTCAGCATCTGAAGCGTTCTGATCGTTAGGACTGGCATCGAGCTTGCGCTGTTGCTGTGATGTTGCAACCGGAATGGCCTGTTGCGGCGATTGTTGAGCTTGTTGCGTAGCCTGTTGCGTAGACTGCTGCGGCTGATTATAAGCAGGGATTTGTAGGCCTGCTAGATCACTGTGGTACTTGGGAATAAGCTCGTGTATTTTAGACTCTGTAGATTGTTGGTCAAACTGCAATTCATGAGTTTGTCCCATTAATTCCTCGTCAATCAACGAGTTGTCAACCTTTTGTCTCTTAGCCCTCATTTTGAAAAAACAAACAAACTTCTGTTACCGCCACTACTGTTCTTCGCAGGTCGTGTGTCCCGTACCTAAAGGAAGTGCTCAGAGTACAAAAAAAACATGGTGGGAAACAAGAAAAAACAAGATATCCAAAAGGAAAAAGGTCGCTGGGCAAGTTGAAGCAGACACGACTCCTGATTGGCTGAGCCGCGCGCCCGAGCGACGCGCAGCAAGCGTCGTTCGGCGGTACACGCCCAGAGAAATTCGTTATTTTGCTGACATAACGAAGCCAAAAAAATCTTTTAAAAGCCGCTAACCGGCGCCGCTGAGGATTTTTTTCTTCCCCACCTTGTGCTTGCGCGCCATACTGAGGGAATTATTCGCACAACGGTGCCAACCGCAGACGACCAGAGTCCGATCTGGCCAACAAGTCGACGTATTCACCAGGCGAAAAGTCCTTGGATCATCAAGCCTGTGACCCACCGCGAGCTAGATAGTCTCCTGTCCATTTTTTTCTGAGGATTGGCTTCTCACTCCGTATCTCGCCTCGAGCCCATTTTAGATTTGACCCCAAAGGTGGAATTTTACGTTATTTTACTTTTTTGGGGTTAAATATTATATCCCTCTGCATGAGCACAGCCCGGAATAAATGACTAACCGGACTTTTCAGGAGATGGATTTAACAACCTGTTTCCGTCTATTTCAAGCTTCTTTTCCCTTAAAGCTCGTCTAGTAAGATCTCGACATGTCTAGCACGAATAATTGGACAGAAGGTGGTGATGAGGCGGACCGTCTGCAGTCTCCCGGGTTCAAAGGTCCAGAGCTTGGGAATTTTGGTGGCGGATTTCCAGTGCTTGGAAGAATACACATTTGGTACGAGCAGTACATTCTCCCGAATGCGGGGGTGTTACTGATGCTGTCGAGCCAGCTTCTCAACTCGCTGATGATCACTTTCTGCAAACTTCTTTTGATGGACAAAGATTTTGAGAAACCTCTACACCCGCTACAGATCGTCTTCACCCGCATGCTGATCACCTATCTGTTTTGCTGGATCGGTCTTCGCCAAGAGCCTGGTTTTCCCCTGGGACCTAAAGGTTCGCGGCTTTTGCTGGTTGGAAGAGGAGCCGCTGGTTTTGTTGGTCTCATATGCCAGTACTGCGCGCTCATGTACCTGAGTGTTTCGGACACTGTGGTGATCACGTTCTTGGCCCCCACAGCCACTTCTCTCGTGGCGTACTACGCTCTGAAAGAATCGTTCACCAGGGTGGAGGCCGTATGTGGCTCGGTAGCGTTTTTAGGAGTTTTGCTGGTGTCGAGGCCTTCCTTCCTATTTGGAATCGATGATGATTCGGGACGGTCTTTGTCGGATCACTCGGGCAGCGGCAGAGAAGTTGAGGCTTCCTCGTCTCACTTGAGGTTCATTGGCACAGGGTTTGCTTTGGCGTCATGTCTGGGAACTGCTTTCGCCTTGTGCATTGTCAGGAAGATAGGGTTCACTCTGCAGCCAATGATGACGGTGTCCGCGTACGCGGGAGTGTCTGCGGTAATTTCATTTTTTTTCATTTTGATCATTCCTGGATTCTCGTTCGAGATCCCCCATACTTCCAAGCAATGGCTGTTGATGGCGGGAATTGGTGCCACTGGCTTTGTCATGCAATACTTAGTTACAGCAGGACTGCAGAGGGTCAAAGTCTCACGTGGAACAGCTATGCAGTACACCCAACTACTCTACACTCCTATCATAGACTACGTACTGTTTCGCCATCTCCCCAGCCCTCTCAGCTGTCTGGGCTCCGCCATTATCTTGAGTGCAGTCGTGGTGATCATCTACAGCAAAGAAAAGATGGCCGATGCCGGCTTCACCGACGCTTCCGGAACCCGACTTGCTCTCTCTGATCTTGAAAATTCTCCACAATTTTCCGCTCCGGCGGATCTGGTCACGCTAGACTCTTTAGACTTTGACATTGACGCGCAGTCCCTCAACGACAACGAGCTCGACAAATAATTCGTTACAACAACCTGATTGGCTGTGCCCCCACTCTTCACATCGTTGACATCTACTACTTGTCCGCCTGACGACTTAAAACAATGTGCAATATTGCACCGATCATCTCTATTCAATAAATTTAGCTTCCTATTATTTTCGCACTCGGCTGTACTCCTTCGGTAAAACTATTTTCATGCGCGGAACATTCTTTTCTTGCGAAAAAACAAGACTCTGTTTCTCCTTTAAGCAGGTCATCTGTCGATAGAACAGAACAGATCAAAGGAAAAACCATCTCCAGTAGCGTGGAAAACGAGCCACAAGCACTGCAGTGACTAGTTGATACCCGATATTGGTTTCTTGGACCTTGCGCTGTCTGAAATCAACGCAAACTTTGTCTAGCTGATAAGCGTACTGATTGTCGCTTTGCCACCTCTGTCATTTGATCTCGACCAACAACGACGAACTCGAACGTCGCCGAATGAGAATTTGACTTCTTGCCTAAAATGACGTCCCACGACAACCTGGTATTGAAAAAAGTGCGGAAAACACTGACCAAGTATGGCTCCATCAACGACCTCCTCGAGTCGAGCCTGTCGGACTCATATTCCAGCAATCTGCCGCATTTCTCGAGGAGCTTGTTGTGGAGAGCCGCTGTATTACATATTGGGAAGGCTGGCTTGGACGACCAGAAAATCGAGCTCAATCTGACCCCGCTCAGAAACATGAGGAGGGATTACGACATCTTGGTGGAGGAATTCAATGTCCCCTGGAACCAGCTCAAAGAAACAGACGAGTTTTACTGTGCGATTGACCAAAACCCCGAGTCGGACATCAGCGAAAACTTCGGCAAAAAATTGAAACTGTCTAGAATCAGAATTCAGCACGACCCGTTGTCCTCTGAGTCCGGCCATACAAGGAACTCGGACCTACAGACTTTGGAGAGTCTGATCACAGACGTCGACCGCTTGTTCCCGCAGCTCCCAGACTACTTCGTTACCAACACAGACAACAAGCGACTGCTCATAGAAATCTTGTACCGATGGTGGAAGTTAAACGGAGGGTCATACTACCAGGGGCTACACGAGCTGATAGGCTTTGTTTTCATAGCGTTGAAAGCTGAGCTTATTGATTCCCAGAAAATCCAAAAGAATTCCGACCATCTGGAGAAGTTGGATTTGCAAATCGTGGAACTAATGGATGAGAAATACCTTGCTCATGATGTTTTCAGTGTGTTCAACAAACTGATTGGGGTAATCATGGACAAGTATTACGACGAAACGTCGCTTCTGCAAGAGACGATCAAGTTTGACCTGAAACTGCGGCTCGTTGACAAGTTTCAGTACCATTTGTTCAAAAATAAATTGAGACTGGAATCGGCAATCTGGTTGATTCGCTACTTTCGATTGCTGTTGATCAGGGAAATCGGACTGTTCAACTCATTTGAGCTTTGGGATAAGATGCTGTCATTTGCTTATTTCCATAGTAAGGAAAAGATGGATATGAGTCTGTTGTTGCCCTATATCACCATTTTGCTGATATCGAAAACCAAACAAAGACTCATGATTTCCGACTACGGAGAAGCGTTGTTTCTCCTGTTGCATTACCCCATCGACGATCGCTCGAAAACGAGGGTTCCAGTTTCCTCGACCGCAATACTTGTCAACGACGACATGGACTCTCTCACAGAAGACCTCAACTTCACGTATATAGAGGAGCACCACCAGTCGAAGTATTCGCATTCATTCGAGCTGGGCGAAAAAGACCCCGATTTAGTGGATATCGACATTCCGCAGTTAGCATTGGATGCCATGACTCTATACGATCTCTCCGATCAAGACCTGGCTGTTCAGGGCTCCAAGCTGATAGAGTCGTACTCCGGTCTTTTGAACGAAGAGGACAAAAAGGGGGTTCTGTCTGCGTCTCCCATCAAAAAATCAAAAGCCTCTCCCTTTTTGGGCGACATCTTGAAAAGATCTGCTTCTTGGAGCAGGACTCCCACCAACACAAGCGATCTTTCGCTATCCAGCTCTTCCAACTCCAAGCCGACTTCAGATGCCCCTTTGCAGTTCCGGAAGCTGTCGGTAGGAGAGAAATCGGGACGACCGCTGTTGAAAAATCACGATGTTCACACTAATGGGGGACAATCAAAGCTGAAAACCAAAGATTTTGACAGAACTAGACTGGAAATGAGGCTACAGAAAAAGGTTTCTGACGCCCTCAAAAAAGACCGAAATCAACAGATTTACGCTAAGCAGTGACATTCGTTTTTATTTAGTAGTTAAGTTCAATCAAACATACTATTATAAAGCAAAACGGAAGCAAGCCATGCTTAAACTTCAGTTTTCACATTGGGCGCACCTAAACGTTTGTTTTTTTCATCGCATTAATTTTCTCTTGTAGCAGAATTTCGTTCTTCTCAATCCAGTTCAAACTTTCCAGGTGGTTGTTGAGCAACTTCAAAATGTCCTCTAGTGATGTTTTGTCCTCCAGATTGTTCGAACTTGTGGACAGAAGAGACTTATTGAAAGAATCGCTCACCTCGTTCACTTCCGAAATTAGGGAGGAAAAGTTGGTTCCCAGGGAGTCCAGCTTGTTTTCAAGAGTTTCTGCCAATCTGTAACATTTTTCTCTAACTTGATCGTTGGTCAAAACAACTTCATTTCCGTTGTTAGAGCTACCGACCTGTTGAACAGAAGCCAAAAGAGTCTCCGATTGTCTTTCGTACCCCGACAGCAAACCGTCCAGTTCCTCTTGTTGTTTCTCAATGTAAGACAGGGTTTGATCGATCTTGTTTTGCTTTTGATCACACACCAGCGAGTCGTTGTACAGTTTCGAAATCTTGTCTGAAGAAGCAACCAGGACCTGGTCCCATTGGTTGATCTTGCCGCTATAGTTTTCAAATATCTTTGAAGACGAAGACAATTGGTTTGTCCACTTGGTGATTAGGTCTTCAAGAGTCTTGTTTTTGATAGAAATCGGCTGAGGTTTGATGTCTTCGAGCTTGATTTTTGGCTTCTCGCCGACATCCGCGCTAAATGTCACTTTCTTGCCGGTAGCCTCTTCAGTCTTGCCGCTTGAAGTTGCCTCTGGCTGAGATTTCTTGTCCGTTGGCTCTGTCTTGGACGATGACCCGAGCGAAAATCCAGTGGTTGAAGGTTTCTCGTCTGTTTTTTTAGTCAAACCTGATCCGAAAGAGAATCCACCCGCGGCGGGCTGGCTTTCGGTCTTGACAGCGCCAACCGAGAATCCTCCGGTCGCAGGCTTGTTTTCTGCTGTTTTGGCCGAACCAAAAGAGAATCCTCCGGGAGCTGGCTGAGCGGGCTTGTTCTCGGTCGCAGGGGCTCCAAAGGTCAAACCAGTAGCTGCTGGTTTGTCCTGGGACTTCGGCGTGCCAAGAGAAAAACCTGTTGCTGCTGGCGTGTCTGTTGGCTTTTGCGATCCGGATGAGAACCCTGAAAATCCTGGCTTATTGTCTGCTTTGTCGGTCGATCCGAACGAGAAACCACTTGAAGTAGGTTTTGCGGTAGCTGCAGGCTTGTCGGATCCAAAAGAAAACCCTGTAGCTGCTGGCTGTTGCTCCGCTTTGTTTGCAGCTCCGAACGAAAAACCTTTAGCAGCCACCGGTTCTGGTTTTTCCTCAGTTTTGCCTTTCCCGAAAGAGAACGTAGAAGGAGCTGGGGTCGATCCAGAATTGTTCGACGACCCGAAAGAAACTCCGCCCGTGACAGTGGGCTTATCTGAGGCAGATGAAGAAAACATCGATCCCGCGTTCTCTTTTGGTTGGGTTGAAGCAGCCGAACCCCCGAACGAAAAACCACCAGGAGCGGGCTTGTTATCAGTGCTGCTTGCTTTGGAGAAAAGTCCAGTGGACGCAGGTTGACTGTCCGCTTTCGAGGCAGAACCGAACGAGAACCCTGTGTTGCTTGCAGTTTGAGATGGAGGCTTTGCGGAGGAGCCGAATGAAAACCCTGTGGAGCCAGCTGGTTTATCCGCATTTCCAGAGGAGAACAACGAAGTTGCGGTAGTCTTATCAGCGGAAGAACCTTCGAACAAACCTCCGGATGGCTTGTTAGTCAACCCTCCGCCGAAAGAAAATGCAGGCTTTGGTGCTTCTGACGAGCTAGAGCCAGCTCCCGAAGTTGAGAACGAGAAACCAGACTTGGCAGGCTCATTGGTGGAGGCACCTCCAAACAGACCCGATGGCGTGCTGGCCGTGTTTGAAGAAAAGGCTGAAGGTTTTGCTGCAGTGGAGTTGTTCTGGCCAAAAGAGAAAGAAGAGGTAGAATTCGGTGCCCCCGATGAAAGGCCCGAAAAGGCGCCACCTGCTGGCGCCTTTGATGTTTCTGTTGCTCCTGGATTTGCTGTGGTGCTGCCGAAGACACTGCCTCCAGAGAGAGCCCCACCCTTGTTGGCAGAACCGAATTGAAAGGTTCCGTTGGCCGATGAATTTGAGCCACCAAACATAACGTTGCTGCTGTCAACTTTTGAAGCGGTGAAAGATGCAAACTATCGCGTTGAGTTAGCAATTGAAAGGTTCGAGATCACGTGGACCGTAGGGGATGTTCCACAAAAAAGTCAACACACCTCTTGGAATGTTCTTGGTTGAAAGAGACGAGGGCAACCGGAGTACTTGCACTTGTAAGCTCAATCAGGTACCAAACAAGAATGGTTCCTTCCTGTTGCGGTGTATTTGTCGGTTACGAGATTTATCGACGAAATCGTTTCGGTGCTCTACTTGTGGTTTTTTTTTTAATAGAATACAAACTATAAAGTCTGAAAACCGAAACAAGCAAGAACCATCCGTGCACGGCCAAGTAGAAAAAAACAACAACACATCTGTACACCACTAGAAGATGTGGCTGGGCTCCTGGGTCCCGGGACTCATCCCGGGAGCGGACGGGGGGCGGCCCTGCGGGAGCGGGAACATCATAAAGTTCGGAGTTGTAAATTCCTGAATGACGTGAGCGAATGCGCACCGCGAAATGATCGAGACCAGTTTATATAGATGAGGGGATCGGACCTTCTGGCTTGTACTTTTAATTTCTCTGCGGTTCCACCACACACAACTCAAATAATAATCTAAAATGCCTAAGTTGATTCTAGTCAGACACGGTCAATCCGAATGGAACGAGAAGAACCTGTTCACCGGTTGGGTGGATGTGGTTTTGTCCGAGATTGGTAGAAAGGAAGCTGCCAGAGCTGGTGAGCTGTTGAAGGAGTCTGGCTTGAAGCCAGATATTCTCTTCACCTCCAAGCTGACCAGAGCTATCCAGACTGCCAACATTGCATTGGAGAAGGCCGACAGACTGTTCATTCCTGTTGAGAGATCTTGGAGATTGAACGAGAGACACTACGGTGATCTCCAAGGTAAGGACAAGGCCGAGGCTTTGGCCCACTTTGGTAAGGAGCTGTTCCAAACGTACAGAAGATCGTTTGATGTCCCTCCTCCACCAATCGCTGACGACTCTAAGTTCTCTCAATTCGGCGACGAGAGATACAGTGACGTTGATCCTAGCGTTTTGCCAAAGGCCGAGTCCTTGTCTCTTGTCATTGACAGATTGCTCCCTTACTGGCAAGACACTATTGCTAAAGAGCTGTTGGACGGTAAGACTGTCATGGTTGCTGCCCACGGTAACTCTTTGAGAGCTCTGGTGAAGCACTTGGACAAGATCTCCGACGCCGACATTGCCGACCTGAACATTCCAACCGGTATCCCACTGGTTTACGAGTTGGACGAGAACCTGAAGCCAACCAAGCCTTCTTACTATTTGGACCCAGAAGCTGCTGCTGCCGGAGCTGCTGCCGTTGCTGCTCAAGGACAGAAGAAATAGACGTCTTCGGACGGGAGCTTTACTTTTAGTTGTTGATTCTGTAAAGTTGATTAACTGGCTTTGACAACGCTGAGCTATTATGTTTCAAAGATGTAGATTGGTGAGATTCTCACCAGCCACTTAAATTGCACCGCCTTAAAAATCTCCAGATTTTCTGATCACGCAAAACATTTGTACTGAGTAGATTGAGAAACACTGGGATCCGAGATACTTGTACCGTTCGAAGCTGTAGAAAACCGTTGCTCAGTAAAGCGTGCCGAGGCTTCTCTCACTTTCAATAATGTTAGAATGTCGACGGTTGAGATGTTTGAAGCTCCCCCTGGTTTTGATACGCCAACGCCAACACATATACTCCTACCGATCTTCAACAACTACTCTCAACCGCACGGTCGATCGAGACCGACGGGAGTACTCCACTGGGAGATCACCAAAAGGACTTACGGAGTCCATTATAGAAAATCTGGGGGTTTTCATACATGAGCGGACCCAGCCCGCTTCGGATCACAAAGCAGGAGAGACTTTATTGCCGACGAAGGACGAGAATTTGAGGAACAAATTTGTGATACCGAGCCCCGAAAACCTCATCCTTTACAACCCGGGTGACCATGAAAAGCTCAAGTCTTTTTCCTCTGAGTCTCCAGCTATGAAGGAGCTTATTTCAACCACAATCGAGGATAGAAGTATAGCGGTACATGACACCTTGAAGCGATTCTTGTCACACACCGGATGCAAATCATTTAACGAAGTGATTGAGACGCTACTGAAAGACCGCTGGTACACGAATGCAACTTTTCTGATTGACGCAGCACAGTTTTCCTTTGCGGAAACAGCCGAGACGTTGGAGTACGCAATATCGACCATTGAGCCTAACTGGTCCAAGCTGGAGTTTCTGCGAACTTACGCTAAGCATTGTCGCAATCCCATGATTTTGAGGCAGGTAAATTTCCCAGTGGAAGTCGAATTGATTGAGTTTTTGAATGCTTTCGAGTCCAAGTACTCAGAGCTTCGCTACACCTCATTGACGGAGCTCAGAGAGGCCATGGACGAAGATTCGCTTGGATACCGGGACAACGAAAACTTGAAGCTTTTGAAGCTTTTCACTGCTATAAAATGTGTCCAATCAACAGCAGAGAACGTCGATATCCAAATGGACAGGATCTCGCAATTGGTTACCGACGATCTGGAGCTCCTGGCGCGAAACAGAGAGTCAGTCGGACTGGTTGTTTCAGGTGCGATATCTCTGTCTCCTCACGAAGAAACACTCGAGAATCGAGATCAAATACTCGAACAGAAGAAGAGGATATTTTGCAATTTATTCATTGAGTCTGAGACGTCTTTTATAGACGACATGGCTCCAAGAGACGTACACGTGATTCTCACATCACTTCAGCTTTCGGCTACTGCCCTCGGACGCCTCTGGGAGCGAATGCCTGTCAAAGACGATGAGATATTGAATCTTTTGTTTGCTCGTGCTTTTGGACGATTATCGTCAAAAAAACAAGTTTGGTTGCTGGACCAACTTTACAAAAGGGCGATCAATGATATCACTGACTTGAATCTCATGAATTTGTGTTTAGAGCAGATTCCGTTCAATAACAAGGGCTATGTTCTGTTGTATCTGATGCAAAGTGTGTTGAAGACTCCCAAGCCTACTATGGAACAATTTCTTGAGTATATCTCGCGACTGCCCGAGGGCAGCGTCCCAATACATTTGGTGCGTGAGATTCTGCTACTCGATGATTTTGTCGACATCGCCGACCCTCTTGCACTCACCGTGCTGGTTAAACACCTCTCAGAAACGAAGAAAAAGCCCAGCTACCGGTTGGCTGTGCTGCCTAGTATTTTGAAAAGGTTTGGAAAAGTTTATGGGGTCGACCGCTTGGGAGACCCGGAGGAGCTCAAGAAAGTTGGTGAACTGCTCGCTAACAATCTCTTTGAAGTTAGAAAGCTGCCGATGACCAAAGGAGAGAAAAAAAATCGGCCGATATCAAGCCGATTTAGAGTGACCGACGCTGAGAGCGTTAAAGTGATCGGCAATGAGCTGTTGAAGCTACCCCCAGACGTGATTCGGTATTATCTAAAATGTTGGATACAGGTGATCATTTCAAAGTCACCTAGCGACGAAAACAGTCTTAAAAATCAGATTTGGACTTGCTCAATAGTTTTGGGTTTAATGGTGCGCAGATACGTGAAAGAAGGCGATAATTACGATTGGAACGTGCTGTTGGAGTTGAACCACATTTTGGACAGTGTCACTATATTCGAGACCCGCAAACTCGGAAAAGATCAGCCGCCAAAAGCAAATCAGGTCTTGATCAACGACGCAGTCGTGAACGACTCGTTTGACGTTTTGCTGGACAACAAGGATTACTTTCCGTTCTTGTTGAACAAGAATATCGAGGACAACGAAAACGACGTCTACAAACGACTTAACATGCAATTGAGTGAGCTGAAAGATTCAGGACTTGTCTTGCTCCAGTATCCACGTATTCCCCACGAAACAGAGCTTTCAGAGTCCAAGAAGAAAGAACTGGTGTTGTTGCTACTGGCTATTCGAGCCAAAGCAGGATTGATTGCTCAGTTTGTACCTCACAATTGGGACCACGCACTGGAGCTGATCCACAAGTACTACCGCGACTACAAAAGAGATGTTCCTGTTTTGTTTCTACACGAGATCGCGCTTGCATTTCTTGCTTCGCCGCAACACGAGCTGAGCGAAAAACAGTACATTTTCAAGTACCTGGAAAGACTTTCGCTGCACATTCACACAGACACCACCGACTTTGTCCCCTTCCACCGTTTCAAGAAACTTTACAGAGAGTTTGTCAACGTGATCATCCAGGACGCGAAGGAAAACGGGGGCGACTTCGAGACCTTGAACTGGGCTCTCAACAAAACCAAAAACATACACATAGATGAACAGTACGATAATTGGAGCAAGATCCTTACACAGATGAAAACAGAAAAGTCTGGTTTTTGGAAACCATATCAGGAGCGGAAGCTGAACTAGATTCAGCGGAAAGACAGTCTAACTCACTCACATATTTATTCGATTTATTTATTAATGAGTAACATGAACATAGATCACAGTTGAACATTTTTCATTACCCCAGATAACTGCACAGCCCGAGGAAACGAGTAGAGCTCCTCTTCGCAGACATCCTTGCACCGAACACATTTGGAATTTTTCAGTCCCCATTATAGGCTGTCAGTCAGGAATCAGACGACTTTTTTTCCAGCGAGATGAGCCAACGACAGCGCAGGTGATGCTAATTGGTGAAAGATCCGCGTGAACGGAGGGAAACCGAACTGTGCATCTCTGTTAGGTTTGTGAAAACAGGCGATTCTCAATAGGGGCAGGAGTAGAGAGTTCTAATGATAGCAATTGTAAATTGTAGCGGCGACTCACCTCGGGAAGGCTTACGTAATATTGGACGGCGAGCCACCGGGAGGAATCCCTGAAAAGAAAATTTCGCAGCGCGGAAAGCGAAAAGAAATTTTTTTGTCCAATTATCATAGTGTTAATTTTAACGCTAATTGGAGTCTGGCTAAATTTTTGCAGAGGATAAGCAGCTGTTGAAACCAAGATTTGAATCTTTTTAGTTGTGGCCACGGACTCTCGGGGAAATATAATAGAATATCAAAGGAATCATTATCAATTTAGGATGCTTTCGAACGTTTTCAGAGCCACGTTGAGACAAAACGCTAGAGTGTTAGCTGTTCCTACTGCCAGAGTGCAAGTGTTGAGAAACACCCCTAGACTGGTGACCATTAGCAACATCAGAAAGTACTCTGACCACCATGAGGAAACTTTCGAAGAGTTCTCTGTTAGATACGAAAAAGAGTTTGACGAGGCATACGATCTCTTTGAAGTCCAGGTAAGTGTTGTTTTGAACATAATTGATGACTCTCTGTTACTAACATTGATTGAATTTTTAGAGAGTCTTGAACAACTGTTTCTCTTACGATTTGGTTCCATCTCCATCTGTCATTGAGAGAGCTTTGAGAGCCTGCAGAAGAGTCAACGACTACGCCACTGCCGTCAGGGTCTTTGAAGGTCTGAAGCACAAGGTGGAAAACAAGGAGCAATACCAGGCCTACTTGGACGAGCTCAAGGACGTCAGACAAGAGCTTGGCGTTGACTTGAAGGAGGAATTGTTCACCGAAAACTAAGTTCACAATTACGATTAGAAAGAAGAACACAGGAGAACAAAGGAGGATTACAGAAAGGAAGCGAAGAGGTGACAAAAGAATAACAGATTTATCAAGTTCGTTTGTGCCACTATCGAAAGACAGTACTCACAACTGGATTAAAAAGCTGGTGGAAATTTGGAGATGGACTAATGGTTTGGATATCGTCAGCAGACCTGACGCTGGTTTTTTTCTTTGACGTTTTTTCACTCCCGTTTACAACCCTATTTTTATCACTTTTATCCCAAACCCAACATCATCACTACTATATACTCTTACTAGAATACTCTTGGCGACTTTTCCTCGTATAAGGTGTTTAGGTGAAAGGAAGCATCAAAGTTTATTTCAAGAATTTTGTTTACGTAATTGTTGTCGTATTTGCGTGGTTCAGCCAATAGCGTGGCTTGATTTGCACTCTGGTCCCTGTTCCAGCGAATTCTTTTTCATCAGCCCCAAACGTCTTTGGATTTTGTGGCGATGCAGAGACATTGGCTGTGCAAGGGGCACCCAAGCCCTGCTGTCCCAAAAGGGAAGTTTGTAAACAGACTCATCTATAGTTGAATTTTTCGAAATTTGTTTACGTTTGGGCGCGATGTGCAAAAGCTGAGAGTGTTTAATAGATAACGGAGTGTAACTAAAAGAACACGATCCTGGCCGACTATCAAATCAGCCTGGACATCAGAATTCAACGATGATATCACCGGAAGAAGAAACGTCCTTTTCCGAAGGTCTCGTCTGGCTTCCAGATGAGAAGGAAACCTACTCTAAAGGTCGTATCGTCAAATCCCTGGATGGGGGACAGAAGTTCAAGGTACAGCCCGAGAACGCCAAACGGGCCGTCGTTGAGGTTGGCTTGGACAAAATTGAGAGATGCAATCCTCCTCAGTTCGACAAGTGCGAGGATATGGCTTCGTTGACCTATTTGAACGAACCTTCAGTGATCAACAATCTGCTTTTGAGATACAAGGATGATTCCATCTACACCTGTTCGGGTCTTTTTTTAGTGGCCATCAACCCGTATAAGGAACTCAACATCTACGATCAGAGCTTTGTCAATCTATACAAAAACAGTGTCAGAACCGATAAAGAAACAGGAGAAACCACAAAGAGACTGAGTGCTGTCAAGCCCCATATTTTTGCCACCGCAGAGGAGGCTTTTCAGAACCTGACACGGGACGCTAGAGATCAGAGCATTTTGGTCACCGGTGAGTCGGGAGCGGGAAAGACAGAGACAACAAAGAAAGTCATTCAATACATTCTATCGGCAGCTTCATCAGAATCCAATCAGAAAAAGTCGGCGTGCTTCGAAAACCAAATTTTAGAGGCCAATCCTATTCTGGAGAGTTTCGGTAACGCTCAGACAGTGAGAAATCTGAACTCTTCGAGATTTGGAAAGTTTGTGAAAATTAAGATCCAGCCGTCCACAAAGGAGCTGTGCGGTGCCCACATTGATTGGTACTTGCTTGAGAAATCGAGGATCGTGTTGCAAGATAGTTCCGAGAGAAACTACCATGTTTTTTATCAGTTTTTGAAAAGTGCCTCGGATGAAGAGCTTGAGAGATTCAATCTGAATAAATCCGTCTATGAATACGGCTACCTCAGAAATACCAACCACTCGGTCACGGGAATCGATGATAAGAAAGAGTACTCCAAGCTGATTAAAGCGTTCAATACTATGAATTTTTCAAAAGATGACATCTCCAAAATTTTCAAGATCATCGCCATTATTTTGCATCTTGGCAACATCAGCTTCAAGAACTCCAAACAAGATACCAGACAAGCTTCTTTCTCGGCGGACGCTCCGATCAGGATTGTTGCCGAATTATGCGGCATATCCGAGAGAGATCTCAACAACGCTTTGCTGACGTCCAAGGTCAAAGCCGGACGAGAGTTTGTGACTCAGCAGAGAACACCTTCTCAGGTCAAATTTGCCATCGACGCTTTGGCGAAATCGCTTTACGAACGACTGTTTCAATACCTTGTGGACAAAATCAACGAGAACTTCAGCAGTAACTCTACTCTTTCTTTGGAATCATCAAACTCGATCGGCATCCTCGATATTGCAGGATTTGAAATCTTTGACAAAAACTCCTTTGAACAACTGTGTATTAACTACACCAATGAGAAATTGCAACAGTTCTTCAACCACCACATGTTTGTTCTTGAACAAAGCGAGTATCTCAGGGAAGGTATTAGCTGGAACTACATTGACTTCGGACAAGAGTTGAAGCCTACAATTGAGCTTATTGAAGGTTCTAACCACAACAGAGTCGGTATATTTTCGATTCTTGACGAAGAATGTGTTGTTCCGAAGGGTTCAGACCAATCGTATTTGGAAAAGCTGCACAAAGAGCTTGAATCTAAGGAGAGCGGTAAGAAAAAGAAGGCCGGAAATAACAATCTCAGGTACAGACCAAACAAATTGAGAGATGGTTTTGTTGTCAAGCACTATGCTGGCGAAGTGGAGTATTCTATCGAGGGGTGGTTAGATAAGAACAAGGATCCGCTCAGCAATACGATAGTTGAGTTGCTCTCAAATTCCAGCGATATTTTTGTGCAAGATCTATTCAGCCCGTCTGCTCCAATAATGGTGAACCTGTCTGACTCTCCTGTGAAAGGCAAGCCTTCGAGAAAAAGTGGAATGTTCAGAACAGTGGCGCAGAGACACAAACAACAGCTGGATAACTTGATGACTCAATTGTCTCTCACGCATCCTCATTTCGTCAGATGCATTTTGCCGAACACCAACAAGCAACCGAACGAGTTCGATAAACAATTGGTCTTAGATCAGCTAAGATGCAATGGTGTTTTGGAAGGAATCAGAATTGCTCGGTCCGGATACCCAAACAGAATGGACTTCCGGCAATTCGTGGAGCTGTATGGCATTCTTTCCAAAAATTACGTCTCCATGAAGGCTGCCAGCAGAAACTATAAACAGCTTTCTGAAATTATTCTCGGAGAGCTCCGTCTCGATTCTGACGTGTACAAAGTCGGTACGACCAAGCTCTTTTTCCGCAACGGTGTGCTTGCCAGTCTTGAGAAGGAAAAGAGCCGCAAGATGGCTGCTATTGTCACTGAGTTCAATTCCATCGTCAGAGGTACGAGACTTAGAGCCCAGACTCAACAGAGACTGGCCAAGATGAGGGCCTCCAAAGTGATCGCCAAGAACTTCAAGGTTTACAACGAGCTCTCTAATGATCCTTGGTTCCGATTGGTTTCCCAGTTGAAACCCTTGCTTGTTGATACAGACTCCAACCAGTCCTTCTACATCCAGAAAATCAAAGAACTCGAGCAAGAAATATCCGCTCTCAAAACACAGAAGGAAGAAGAGAGACTGCTGAAGGAGAAGCTGAATCTCGAGATCGAGTCGATCCACGCAAACGCAGAAGTTGACAAAAGACTTCTATCCGACAAGACCTCAGAGCTCGAGAATACCAGGAAAAGACAAGCCGAGCTAGAGAAAGAATTGAATGACAGAAAGCTGGAAATTCAGCAAATGGAAGAGCTACATCAAGCAACCAGCGCTGCCAGCGACAAAGAGAAGACCCAAATGTTAGAGAAAATTCAAACTCTCTCCGACGACGTCACCTATAACAACAAAGGAGTCAGCTCTTTGGAGGAAGAGATTGGAATGCTCAAAGCCTGTGTTGAGCAGAAAGATAGAGAAATCTCGAGCATTCAAAAAAGAATCGCTGACAACAACAGTGAATTGGATCAGAAACTGCAAGAAACAGTAAGTATTTTGATGTTCAAGGGCACTAAAGTAATCAACACCCCGCGCAATCTTCGGTTTTTTCAATGATCACCGAGCAACTACTAACATTCATTTCACAGACCAACGAGCTTCACTCTGTTAAGGAGCGCATGAAAGCCTTGTTGCAAGAGAACAAGAACTTAAAAGAGTCATTGGACAAAAACCAATCTGCGGTAGCTGAGTTCAGCAAGGCAGCCAAAACCAAAGAGGCCGAGCTTCGAGAATCTCGTGAGCACTCACTCAAGTCTGATTTGGAGAGATTGACTGCCAAATACAAGCAGCTAAAACACGAGTCAAGAGAGACCAAGGAACTGCTGGAAGCAAAGATTTCTGATGAGATCAACTTCGATAGAGGAAAGCAAAGGTTCGACAAGGAGCTGACAGAATTGAAGTCCACCATTGAAGGAATCAACCAAGAATTGGAACTCGAGCGAAAACAGTCAGCAAGACTGAGCCAGGATCTGAAAGCTGCGAAAGCCGAAAATGAGCAGCTTTCTAAGTCAAAAAAGAACCTCGACGTCAAGTACGCAGAGCTCAACTTCAAGCTCTCTCAAAGACCTGATTTGTTGCAACCGGACATGAGAATCATGAAAGAGGATATGGATTTGCTTCAAACGAGATTAGCTTCTGAATCGTATGAAAACAGACAACTTCGTGCCCAACTGAAGAAGTTGGGTACGGAAGGGGGTTCTTTGTCTTCTTCCCGAGGTGATTTAGCCGCGGCACAATCCTCCGGCTCTTCGTTCGACGGTTTCAACTCTCAGTCCGAGCTATCCGTTGAAAGATCTGCCAACAAAAGATTGGAAAGACTCAACATTGAACTTCAGAAGGAGCTATTGCAATACAAGAACAACGCTCGGGAAGCTAGAGGAATGGCTCCGATTGACGTCGATTATAAGACGAAGTACCAGTTGGCAGAGATCCAAATACAAAACATGGAAGAGAGACTGAAACAATCGATCTCTTCTACATTGCCTTTGAAGGATACGACTAGACGGGTCGAAAACACTACCAACATCGAAAGCTCAACTCTGCAAAAGGACTCAATCAACACCAAACAGGAGAATTTGAGATTGAGTTCCATGTTGAATGAGTCGCAGACGAAGCTGAGAAGACTGCAGACTCATAACTCAAGCAATTTTGCCCAGCAAGAACAGATTACGCAGTTGAGCTCGAGATTACAGGTTGTTTGCAATAAGAACGAATCTTTGCAAGAGTCTGTTGAATTCTACAAAGCTAGAGCAGAGAACTATTACAGCAAAATTGAGGCGGCCGAAGTTGCAGTGCAAACAGCCAAAAGAGCAGAGGAGCTGGTGAGGAATGAACTGAATCAAACGAAGCAAAGGTTGGTCAAAGCCCAACAAGAGTTCAAGGTTTCCGACTTGACGGTTGCGAAACTCAATACCACGATCAGAGAACTTGACAGAGATTTGTCGGACAGGGTCTTTGAGTTGAGAAAACTTCAAGAAAACTACAATTCACTGAAAGAGAAGTACGAGAATGTTGAAGAGCTGCGGTCGTCCACTTCGTCAAGTCAGACTGAATCGCGTGATAAAGAGTTGAAGATTTTGAACGACGATCTAGTCTCATTAATGGAGAAAGAAACAGAGCTGAACAAGCAGATAAAGAACGTCACCATTCAGCTCGAGGCTTCCAGAAAAGAGACGAGGTCCATAAAGTTTAGCAATGGCGAGTTGATCAAAGAGAACGAGCAGTTCAAAAAGGCCTTGACCGAAACAATGTACAAGAATGACAAGCTTTTGACCGACAGACAGGAGCACTTGATCAGACTATCGACGCTGAGCTCCCAGGTTAAAGCTTTGAAGGCCACGAACGAGGACCTCATGCAAGAAAGAGACAGTCTCTTGGATTCCAAGAGAGCCTTGGAGCTGAAGGTTGCTGAAATTTCTGCTGAGTTCGATAAGCATTTGGAGAAGGCTGAGGCAGACGCATCGAATGCCGCCAATGTGATCCAATTGATGGGACAACTGGAGGAATCCAACAAAAAATCTAACGATTTGAAGATCAAGCTTGCTGAGTTCGATACCAAAATCCATGACTACGAGGAACGGATGGCCAAGCTGCAGAAAGATTCTTTAATGATTATTGAGGAGAACAAAGCCTTGACCAAGTTCAACAAACAACTGAAGGGCAAGATGGAGGATTTGCAAGCTGAGTATCAGTCTGAGAAGGAGACTGAACGCAAGCATTGGTCTGCCAGAGTGCAGGATCTCGAAGAGAAAGTATACATGCAAAACGCTACCCGGCGCGAAGAAGACCAAAAACTGTACAACCTGGAGAGACTGGTGAAGGATTTTGAACACAGAAACGAGATACAGGTTTCCACCATTGACCGGTACAAGGATGAAATCAAGACGTTAGAAGACACGGTTTCCAGACTTGATACTGGTCTTGGACAGCTCCAACAGAGAGAAGCTGAAGCCACTCTGAGCGCGAAACGAGCTAACAGAGAACTTGATAACTACAAGGAGCACGCGTTGTCGATGGAGAAAGAGCTTTTGGACTGGAGAAACAACTCCACGATTGAATAATTTAGTTTGGTAATTTTGAAGTTTTGTATAAAATACATATTTTGGGGTTCCCCACAACAGCAAAGTATCGTAGCCGGGACGATCGACGCCTAACGACGCAATGAGTCAGGAGTTGTCGAAAGAAAAAAACTAGAGAAAAAGTTTCTTCCGGCCAAAGTCACCGATTTGAAGAAGCTGATATCAGTGCGGGTCAAAGCTTGACGAAGATCGAAGTAATAAACTAACCGTTCAGTTCATTCCATCATGTTGAGTAGCTCGGTGAGAATGGGATCGAGGAGCCTGATCGTCAAATCGATGATCAGAAGTTCCTCTTCCACCTCCGCTTTGACTTACAAGAACTTGCACAGAAACAGAAAGAGACCTGCATTGCCAACTCTGGACCCTCCTAACTGGTCGGCAGGCGCTGCTGTCTCCTCCATTATCTATGAGACTCCACTGCCTTCTAAGGCTCCAAAAACCCAACATGTTTTGAATTGTTTGGTGCAAAACGAGCCTGGTGTCCTGTCGCTGGTTGCCGGTACGTTGGCAGCCAGAGGTTTCAACATCGACTCGCTGGTGGTGTGCAACACCGAGGTGAAGGACCTTTCAAGAATGACGATAGTTTTGGATGGCCAGGACGCGGTCATCGAGCAGGCCAGAAGACAAATCGAGGACTTGGTTCCTGTGTACGCTGTGTTGGACTACTCGCACTCCGAGATCATCAAGAGAGAGCTCTTGTTGGCTAGAGTGTCTCTGTTGGGACCAGAGTACTTCCAGGAGCTCATTGCTCATCACAACGAACAGGTTGACGAGCTTCCAGCCGAGCACACCGAGACAAGCTTCCACCCAAACAACCTGCCTCCATCCCAGGCATTGAGACAAAAGTACGAGCATCTGGATTCCATCACCAAGCTCACCCACCAGTTCGGTGGTAAGGTCCTTGATGTTTCTGACAGAAACTGTATTGTTGAGATTTGTGCCAAGCCAACCAGAATCAGTGCCTTCATTGCGTTGGTCCAGCCTTTTGGAATTCTAGAAATTGCTAGATCAGGAATGATGGCTCTACCAAGAACTCCTCTCGAGGCCTTCTCCGCTGAAGACGGTACAGATCCAACCAAGGACGCTTCCGATGTCGTCGATGCTTCGCAGTTGCCACCAGGTTAGTGAGCCCGGCATCTTGTAGGATAGCTAACTAATGATTGTTTTCAAAAATCAAACTCCAACTACCAACTACAATAAAGTAAACGAGTAACCCTCCGTCCTTGTCGACAACATTATCCAATTGGCCGTACGACCCATATGACCAGCCCATAAATGAAAAGAAAAATACAAAAACAATCAGTCCACCAACCAAACTCAAACCTTGAAGACGGTTTCGCCTTTGACAGCGACATCGTCCACTTCAAACTCGCCCAGTGGAGACTCAATCAGAAGATCGATCCAGGCATTGACTTCAACCAACGCCATACCATCGGCAAGAACCTTCGCGACAATCTGCTCAAACAGAGGAAGATCAGTAATGTTCAAGACCAAGTCTTTCAGCGGCGACTCAATGCTGTAAAAAATATCGCCGGCTTCTACTAACTTGTTGGTGTTTGCGTCGTTCCAGTTTTCGATGACAGTATCACTGAAAATGTTGCCTTCGTAAAGCAAGTCTGCCCGTCCCTTGATACTTTTCACGTTGAGCTTGTCGATGTTCACGCTTTGCCCAACGTCAATGAACACCTTTAGGTCTCCATTGATGATCGGAGTAGTTGAATCTTGCAGCTGGAAAGTGAGGTCGTCGATTGTGACATTCTGGACTATCTTGGACGCAAGGGAAGACGTTTTCAATGGAACTCTGAAAGGCAGTTGCACCTTTCTGAAGAGCTTGTTCACAAATGAGGAAACGCCGCTGCGGGCTTGTTTTCCGGCAATAGTCACGGCCGCAAAACCCTCGTTCATCATCTGATCGACCAGTTTCGACAACGGGGTAACAGAATTCGGCAGTTCGGGGCGGCATTTCTCGGTCAGTGAGCTAGTTTCTGGATTCAAGTCGATGGAGACTCCGATGCTGAGACCTGATTCTTCAGTATCAGGACCTTTCAACTGAAATGTTGAACTCCTCAGCGATGCCAGACCGATTTTAGGCTCATTTAGGCAATCGTTGACTAGCAGGTTCCAGTCGAGACCCGGAACTTCAAAAGAGCTTATGCTTATGAGTCGCAGCAGGTTTTCAACGGGATTTTGGCTCATCTTGAGATCAAAATCGCAATGCAAATTCTCATTCAAGGGCTGGGATAGCTGAAAATTTTCAATTGCAACATGGTCAAACGTGATTCGACTGAAAAGAGAAGTGGGAATGTCCAAATCAAGGGGAATCACCAGATTCGAAATGGGTATGAATCCGTTGAAGACCAGAACCTTCACATTGGCATCCCCTTTCAGCCGCAGCTTTGATCCTGGGGACAATAGCAAGCGTTTTATAATTCCAACCACTCCTTCAGATTTGGGGAATACTGTCAAAAGTAAATCTAATTCACTTTCTGCTCCATCAACGATGGAGACCGCGAACGGAGATATCTCGATCTGTCCCAGATTTTTGTAGTCCTTTTTGGCTTCGTCAAAAACAATGAGATCCAACTTATCAATCTTTAGATTCAAGTGTCTAACAAAGAAACCAGTTGTTTTGAAGTATGCTCGGCCATAGGCGGACTCGATGTTGGAAAAGTTGTTCATGTTGGTACCCTTAACCTGCAAATTTATGCCTCTTTCCGTAACACCCAAGAACGAGACCTCGTCCGAATCAAACGTTGAACCCTCCGCAATGAAATCACCAAGATTTGGCTTTACTTTAAGAAGGAAAATAACCACTGAGGAGAACATCAGCGTGGAAATAACGACGATCGGAATCCATACATCGAGTCTAACTCTCCGCTTTTTTCTGTATCCCTTTGGAAGTAAACTGGACAACGATTCCTGGGCTTGGCCCAACAACGGAGTTGTTTCCTGCGCATGTGCTTCATCCGACGCCATCTCCCAACACTAAACAACTGTAAAGTATGCGAAACAAACAGCAGATTATTATTGATTATTTGTTGAATCAAGGGCAAATTGATTTTAAAACTATCAAATTGATCAATAATATTTAGTTTTCGAGGAATCTGGAGAAATCGGGTGGCGGTGCAGTTGCTTTGCCTCTTCAGATAAATTTATAATTTTTTTAATTTTATATTTTCATTTTTGTGAAGTGAAAAACTTCTTGGAAAACGGTTGAAGAGATAGTTAATCAGTAGGACATAGCGACAAGAGATCAAAATGCTGTATTTGATTGGACTGGGATTATCCCACGAAAGTGATATCACGGTGAGAGGCTTGGAAGTGGTGAAAAGATGCAAAAGAGTGTATCTGGAAGCGTACACTTCGATCTTAATGGCTGCCGACAAGGGGTCTCTCGAGGAGTTTTACGGCAGAGAAGTGATTTTAGCAGACAGAGAACTAGTCGAGAGTGGGTCAGATCAGATTTTGGAGAATGCACAAGAGGATGATGTTGCCTTTTTGGTCGTTGGAGACGTTTTTGGAGCCACAACTCACACAGATTTGGTGATAAGGGCCAGAGAGCTTGGAATCCGTGTGGAGTCGATCCATAATGCATCTGTGATGAACGCTGTTGGAGCCTGTGGATTACAACTGTATACTTTTGGACAAGCTGTTTCGATTGTGTTCTTCACTGAGAACTGGAGGCCAGACTCCTTCTACAACAAGATCATGGAGAATAGAAGGATAGGACTGCACACTTTGTTGTTGTTGGATATCAAAGTGAAAGAACCTAGTGTGACCGAGCTAATGAAGGGAAGGTTGGTTTATGAACCTCCGAGATACATGTCTGTGGCAACATGTTGTCAGCAGTTATTGGAGATTGAGGAAAACAGAAAGGAAGAAGCGTACACTCCTAACACCCCATGTGTGGCTGTCTCAAGACTGGGATCGCCTAGTCAAAAGTTCAAGGCTGCTACTTTGGAACAACTTGCTGAATATGATGCTGGGGAGCCTTTACATTCTGTGGTGATGCTGGGTAGACAAGTCCACGAGCTGGAGTTGGACTACCTGCTCGAGTTCGCTGACGACAAAGAAGCTTTCAAAAAGGCTGTGGAGGCGGACCAGGAGTATTTCAAGCCCGCCCCCGTCACTGTGGTTGATCATTATGGAGATCTCAGCGACTGAAATATTTAGAGTGCAATTTTTGGCACAAGTCCTGAATTAATAAAGTAACTTCAAAACATGAAAAATTAAATTGTAAGTTTCGGACTTTTTTGTGCGGCTCAGATATACATATCCGGGGCAGTAAAGGACGGCAGGATCAGACCTCGAGAGATCGTAATGTAGTGAGCGTGAACGAAATTGGGAAAATCAGAGCGAAGAGAAGCTCATTCATTCTGAGCTCTCGTAAGAGAATGATGGTTAACTATCAGCTTGAGAGGGAATTAATCAAAAGTAGAGGCTTTTTAAAAAAGTGAGAGATCATTGTTACTGGTTATCCAGTCACAACCTGTTTCCTCTCTCAACACAAGAAAATCGTGCAGTAGCCAGCCTCCGATCTCTGTCATTTTTGAAAATTGAAGTCTCATGGTATTGGCCTGAGAGCACCTCTGATCCTTTGAGTGCTCGAGGAGGCCTAAAATCAGGCTGTGTTGCTTTGGATAAAAAAAAATATTCATCAAGTAACTTGATCCTGAAAAAGGGCCACTTAGGTTGTTCAGAAGCCAGCACGATACCCTTTCCGCTGGGAATTCAGTTGCGATACACGAACTGCCTTTTGACCAATAAGTTCATTGTATCCCGCTTGAAATGAATGACGATCGATGTGTCACCGAATCTGATACGCTACGTGAGTCGCTTCTCGCAGAGGCTTCAAATAAAGAGATCGCAGTGTTCTACGGCTCGCAAACGGGGTCGGCACTTAGATTGGCCACACAATTTGCCAAAGAGTCCAATTCACGGTTGAAGGTGGCCACAAGTGTCAATGATCTGGGGGATTACAACATTTCAGAACTCAACATTGTGGTAGGATTTAAAGTTTGTGTTTTTTTCATTTCCTCGTACGGTGAGGGTGAACAGTGCGACAATGCTCTTGAAGCTTACCGCTATTTGTGTGATTCGGAGTCCATTTTTTCTGATGGAGTCATCGCAAAAGATCTTCCATTGAGCAGTGTGAACTTTGCCATGTTTGGGCTGGGAAACTCTGCCTACGAACTCTATCAGGGAGCTGCCAGAGACTTTGAAAAGAGTCTGATTATTTTGGGGGCAACCTTGATTGAGCCCTTCGGAGAAGGGAACGACGAATGGGGCACATTGGAAGAAGATTACATAAGCTGGAAGGACGAGATGATTCCGACAATTGCGACATTGCTTGACGTTGAGGACGTCGAGGATTTCACGTACGAGCCGTCGTATAAGATCACAGAGACTGATGCCAAAAAGTACTTGAGCGGAGAATTGGTTTCGTCCATGCGAGATGCTGATTTTCTCCTGAAACCCCCATTCCATCCCTTGAAACCTTTCATCGCACAATTCACCAACATGAAGCAACTCTTTGGTTCGGGGGACAGAAAGTGCATTCATGCCGAGGTTGATTTAACCGGCTCTAGACTGAAGTACGAGACTGGAGACCACATTGGGGTTTACCCCTCAAACATGAATGAGGAGGTTGACAAATTTCTTCATACTTTTGGACTCAATTCGGAGACGGTAGTCACTGTCACTCCAAACGATCGGTCGACGTCGCTGTGGTTCGTTTCCCCGGCGACTTACAGAGCAATTGCACAATATTACCTTAGCATCAACGGTCCAATTTCCCGACAAACCCTGAAGCTGCTGAGTTACTATGCTCCCACTGATCAGCTGAGAGAGCTGTTGTTTGCCCTAGTCGCCGACAGAGCACGGTTCCGTCTTGAGGTGACTGAAAAAGCGTACAATCTCGCCACATTCCTCATGGAGATTTCGAAGGGCGAACAGTGGACGCAGGTTCCGTTCTCGATTCTCCTGGAGTGTCTGGGTAAGCTACAGCCTCGTTTTTATTCGATATCATCGTCGAGCCTCCTGCACCCTAGCAAGGCCCACATCACTGCCTTGGTTGCCAAAACCTCCTCTCCAGTCAGCGACATAACAAATAATGGAGTGTGCACAAATTACATGGAGGATCTTTGTGACGGCGGTGAGCGATATGATCTACGCGGTCCAAAAGGCCATTATTCGGGCTGCAAAATGCCTGTTTTCATCCGAAGAAGCAACTTTCGGTTACCGTACAGCTCCAACAAGCCAATACTCATGATTTGCATGGGCACCGGAGTGGCCCCATTCCGGGCGTTCTTGCAACACCGTTCACACCTGGCCAAAACGGGAGCCAAAGAGCAAGGCAAATGCGTACTGTACTACGGGTGTCGATCTCCAGAAGAAGACCTGCTTTATGAGTCTGAATGGAGGGATTACGAGAACTCATTGGGCAGCTGCGTTGAACTGAATTTCGCATTTTCCAGAGCGAAAAACCAACCGTCGGAGTACGTCCAAGATCGACTAAGACGGGACTCCGCCAAACTGGGCAGCTTGATTGTCGAGGAAGGGGCCTACATTTACTTGTGCGGAAGCACGTCCAAAACTGCACGTGGTGTTCATCCGGTTCTCAAGGAAGTAATCTCGCAGAAACTCTCCACGAGCCCCAAAGAAGCTGCTAGTTATCTCAAAAGATTGAAGAGCGCCGGTCGGTACCAAGAGGACCTGTGGTGACCGTCGAAAACGTGCTGCGATCGACGCTCCGCCGACCTCCTACGCTTTTCCGTTCTGAATAGTCGGTATCGAGACAACGGTATCTCTTCCCTGCCCGAACATCTCGGCCCAAAGGGTTTTCCCTGGCTGTGGAACGGCTTCGGATAAATTTGGCGAGTGATCTCACGTTTTATTTCGATGTATTAGTCAGAAATCAAGAGGAGAGCCCCTGCATCCGATTACCGTCCAAAAGACGTCGAAGATGACTCAGAGAAAACCGACAGCCGAGACTGACGCGCATGGTGTGCACTTTGCCGCCCGCTCTCATCTCTCGAGTCCCCAATGGCGGTTGATTCGGTGGCTGACGGCAGAGAAATCGAGGCGGTGAAGCGACGGATTAGCAAATTTTTCGAAAAGCCATATCTCTGGAAAAAAGAAACGAGCGTAATTCGGAGCTACAACTCGAGCTCGATTTAGTACTTGAGAACGAGGTTGCGACTTCTGCTTCGAAAGAAGAGCGATCAGGGCGAAGTAAGGGAATTTTGGACTTTGTTGAGGGGCAAAGCACACGGGAACGAAAAAGTGCAGTTTTTCCTGGGCAATTGAGTCAGACCTAAGTGTTTTGGTGAAGTCGGACGTAGCTCCGATACAATTTGCAACACTAGGGCAACCGCAGAGAAACGGCAACCGAACAGCGACAAATACGTCACCATGTCCCGGAGGTCGTCGCAATTATCATTCCACATCGACGAAGAAACGTCTCCGTTTCTGGAAGAGGCGTTGAACACGGTAGACTCGGTGCTGGCGAGCCAAGGGAAGGCCATAGCACATCTGGTGAGACAGTACCGGAATTCGAGATGGTCGCAGGATCAGATGCGAACATCGCTGAAAATCCTCAACAACTCTTTGAACGGGGGCGGTAAGGTGGTTGTTTCGGGAATAGGAAAATCCTACAAGATCGCCAGCAAGACGGTGGCCACTCTGAACTCCCTGAGCGTTCATTCGGCAGTGTTGCACCCTTCGGAGGCTTTGCACGGGGACCTGGGAATAATCAGAGAGGAGCACAACGACTCGTTGGTGCTGATCTCTGCGTCTGGAAACTCGCCCGAGCTGTCAACGTTGTTGCAGCACGTTCCAGCAGGAATCCCTGTGGTGCTGGTGACGTGCGCCAAAGTGTCGACCCTGGCGCAGCACCCACGGGTGAAGTCTCTTTTCTACGCGGAGCTGCCGGCAACTTTATCGGAGAAGAACTTATACGGCCTGAACGCTCCGACCATTTCGACCACGCTCTGTCTGACTTTGCTGGATGGGATTTCCATTGCTCTTTCGGAGCTACACATAAAGGATCTCGAGGTGAGAAAAAGACGGTTTGGAGACAGACATCCGGGGGGTGCTATCGGACTTGACTACCTGCAAGATCTGAGCCAAAGACGCAGTTCCAGCCGCGGGTCCAACGCCGAGTTCTCCCTGATGGATAAGTCTGTCTCGGACATTTCGAGCGACGTTGGCTACGAGGACGACAGGGTTCACTTGCAGCATCAGACTGAGGAGCTGGCGGTGGACGATGAGGAAGACACCGACGTTCTGGAATTGCCTGACTTGAAGCTGTTGAACAGCATCAAGCTATCGGACTCGAAAATTACATTACTAGCTCTGCCGGACAACGAGCTGGATTTACTCAGCCACATTACTGTTTACGACTACCTGTTGGTTTCGAATCTCGACTCAACCGGCGCGGTGGAGTCGAAGACAGTGCAGGAGATTTATAAACGAGCCAAGCTGCAAAACGACTCTTGGGACGACATCAAGTGGAAAGTGAGCGAATGCCTGGTCAAGATCTCTCTTTAGTGAGCAGACGCGGGCGCACCGGCCGAATTGGATTTATATGTTAATAGACGATGGAAAGAGTTGTTCGTAGAGTCTAGATTTCCAAGCAACGCCAAACAGATCGGCGTGGACGATCGACCGCATTGTTCATCACCTTTCCGAATCGGGAAGCATAATTTTTTCGGCCAGAAAAAAAAGACTAGAGCTCAATTTTCGTGCTGTTCAAACGAACACAGGGCTAAAAATAATATGTAGTTAGAAAAGGGGAATGAGAGGTGTGTCAGATTTGTATTCGCCGTTGAAGGTTATTTTTTTGCGCACGAATCAACCTTCGAGGGTCTCAGTTAGGTAAGTGCCGACCGCAGATTGAAGTAGGCACACTTTGAAACCGGAAACCGTTCTTTTAATAGGTTTTGAGGACAGGAAGCTCTAAAGTACAGGTAGGAAACTGCAGTCGCGTGCTTTAGCAACAACGTTCATTAACAGCAGCAAAGTGGTCGCGTCATGTCTTCAATATTCAAAAGAGCATCCCGGGAAAAAGACAAGAAGGACAGAACGTCAAAATCACGAGTTTCGTCTGGTTCATCCGCCTTTTCAGTCAATATACACGGCTCCAGTTCAAGTCCCAGCAGTTTAAACGCTCCTACCCAGGTGATACAGGCGATCGGTACACACACTGCCAACGGCCCGGGCGAACTCAGTTTCAAGTCGGGTGATTTTTTCTACGTTCACAACTCAACTGACGTGAATGACCTGTGGATCGAAGCACACGACCCAGTGAAAAATATCAAGGGAAAAGTACCATCTTCGCATTTCAAGTTCTTTGACAAGACTCACAAGCCCAATGCAGAAAAAGCTCCGAGATCCAGCAGCACGTCATCGACGTCTAATGCCAGTCCCGTGGCATCCACACAGCATTTTTCGTCGCCCACTCTGGCTGCAAAGAAGGTGTCTCCCCAGCCGTCGTTGTATGGCCGGTTGTTGTACGACTTTAAGGCAGAGCGACAGGACGAATTAAACGTTTCTGCAGGTGACAGTATCATCATTTGTGCCCATCACGATTACGAGTGGTTCATTGGCAAATTTTTTGACAAAATCGGCGAGCCTGGATTAGTTCCTGTCAGCTACGTTCAGTTGTTCGATATCACCACCAAAGTTCCGTACTCATCCTCTGCCAAGCAAATAATTGACTCCGAGAGACTGCCAACAGTGGATGAGTGGAAGGCTATCAAAAACAGACACAAAGCCAGCGCAAGAACTGTTGGAATGGCTGCAAGTCAGCAACAGCAACAGCAAAACCACCATGACTCCCTGCGCTCGTCGTCCTCAAACAAGTACAAGTCGTTGGAAATCGCTCCCGTCTACGCCATCGACGTGAATATCGAGTCATTCTCTTGTACCAGTGGTAAATACTGGTACTTGATACGGGTTTTGCTGAGCAACGGCATTGTGAGAAGTTTATGCCGTTATTACGAGGATTTCTTCAACTTCCATCAGAATGTGCTTAATACCTGGCCTAGGGAAGGGGGTAGGTTTGATTCAAAAGAGAGGAAGGAAAGAATAATACCTTTCATCCCCGGACCCTTGATGGAAGTGAGCGAGAGTCTTTGTCATAAGAGACTAGGAGACCTCGACGTGTACTTGAAGGCTACCATTCAGCTCCCGGAGTACATTTCAAGAACTGCGTTGGCAAACTCCTTTTTTGATCTCTTAGACGGAGACCAGGAATTTACAAGCCAGGATGCGTTGCAAAAGATACCAATTCAGCCGCACAGATCGCCTCCCAACATGATCATATTGAACAAAAGTGAAGGATCAGCTCTTCCCCAAAGTGAGTCCAGCGGTAGCTCAGTCCCATACCAGCCACATAATACCAGACACTCGCAGTACCAACAAGACAGAATGTCGCAGTACGAAAACCTCAAGACCAGTTCGGTCAGCGCCGGACTCGGAGCCCTACACATTGCCCCACAGCAGCAAAAGAGATTGTCGTCCGTTTCATCATCTTCTTCGTCGATCAAGATTCATCACACGAGCACCAACGGCACCAACGGAACCACCGTGACCGGTGAAGAGGAGAATAGTGCTAAATTAATCAATGGAGAGTCTGATTCCAAGTTGAAGCTCAAGTTTTACTATAGAGATGACATTTTCGCGATCATTGTGTCAGAGAAAATCTCTCTAGTCAACTTGAAGAGGCTGATAGTCCCCAGAATCGACGAATCCAATGATCCTGAGGCTGAAAAGAAGATCAAGGTGATACCGAAAAATAGTCAAAACATCGACGAAACGTCGTTTGTCGCAGAGGACGAGATCGTAACCGATTCTCAGCTCTGGCATTCTTCTAACTTTGGGGAAAAAGGAAAATTCCTGGTGATTGTGGACTGAGAGGAAAGTTTAACAGTGTCTTAAGATTTGGACTATTCAGATATATTCAAGAGAATGTTTGCGATAGAACCCCTTTCAGTAGTTGGTTTCTAAATTATGTACAATTATTTTTGGACTCTGTGCGACTTTGTTCCTTCTGCATCAAACCGAGCCTCGTTGCTCCTTTAGCACTGTATGCTCGAAGAAGTCTTTTATACTTGGAGGCCTTTTGATCGTTGTACTTGTCCTCTTCAGTTTCGTAGGTGGTGTTGGGAACAAACGAGAGATTCTGCTTTGCTACCTCCGAAATCATCAGGTTGTACCAGGAGCGGAATTGTTGGTCATCAGTCTCCTTAGCAGATGGCCAGACTTGTTTGATTCTGTACGAAATATCCCAAATGTAATCAGAGTCTTCGTCCAAAATCTCGAGTGATGGAGTAGGATAATCGAGATTGCATGGAACATTATTGAAGAGATGGACAGTTTCGATATCAAACATGAAGCAGCCATCAGGCTGGTTCAATGAGTTATTCAAAATGGATTCGTTGAGTTCAACAAACTCACCTTTTTTCTGGTTCTTCGTAAGAATCAAGTGCTTGATTCTTTCAGTCAGCGGCCAATTTTCAACACCCTTGGTTCCCTCAACTTCCTCCGATTGCTGAGTCACTGCCAGATCTTCACGTTCAAGACTCTCTTTTTCGTCTCCTAGCGCACTCAATTTTCCGATGGTTTCATCGTCGATCACATTCACCATGGCCCGAAGACCCTGTCTGTTTTTTTTTCCTTTGGTCGCCAGAACCAGTCTAAAAGCCTTCCCTTTGGTTTTTTCCACAATCACGTCCAATAAATCCTCCCAGATCTTGACACTGGCGCGGAACTCAAAGTCAGCCATGAACGTAGACAAAGCTTCCCGTTTGTTCTGCCAAGGGCTTCCAATGTCGTTAATCAATGAAGGATAATTTACTCTCGGGATAGACCCTGGTTCATGAACATTCAGGGGAACAATCTCCTCATCAAATCCATGAAAAACGTGGTCCATCTCTGTCAAGGGCAGATACTGGAACCCAAACATTTTCTTCACGTTGTGGAAAGCAACATAGACACCGTCCATGTTACCGATACGAGCCTGCATTGTGTACTTCCACATGCCAGTCCGAACCAGGTCGAACAGCTCTCTTTCGTAACTCTCAAAAAGTCCATGGGTCTTGCAGATTTGGTAGCTGGTCGGGAAAAAGTTGGTGTGGTCCAGATCATGTCTGACAGAGCAAACGGCTCTTGTTTTCAAATCAAAAGTTCCTGTTCCCGGAAGCTCGTGGTTTACAGCATCTAGTTGAGATCTCATCAGAAATTTGCCCAGCTGGGCATAATGGTATGAGGTTTCAGAAAACTCAGGTTCGGGTAGATTCGATGATTTCAGATACTTGGCGAAGTGTTCTTTGGGTGTTGTAAGAAAAAGCTCGAGCTCTTGCCCTAAAAATGAGAGAGATGTGCTGTGATCTGCAGATCGATCATTATCAACTGAAAATAGCCTTTCAGAACCGACACCTCTCGGCACCACCACCGAAAACGTTGGTTTGACGGCTGAGCTAGCAAAATCAACGCAGGTTGGAAATATGGCAGAGAAGTTGGCCGTGTTGCAAGGTCGTTTTTGACTTAGTAAAATGTGGAACTGCTGTAATACATTGGTCATGGACGAGGTCGAGGAATAGTACCTGATTTTGTCCTCCTCCCGCGAAGCGGAACCGTTGATCTTGCTGCTGATGGAGCGCAGTTTGACGTCTCTCGCTGGAGGAGTGAACCCGCCTATGGCGTCAAACTTGAAGTCGTCGATGCTGGGGATTTTGGAGATATGCTCGGGAAAATTGTAATGCTGGGTGCGCGGGTCCTGTAGGTAATGAACTCCTGGGGAGAATAATGCCCGATCGAGTCCGTGCTTTAATTCAGGTATTTCAGACGTTGGCGAGTTGAACTTTTCAAGCGGTCGGTAAACAGGAGGTGTTCGAGAGCTTATTTTAGAACTGAATGTGTGCTTTTTAGGTTCTTGCGAGTTGTCTCCCCTGAGGATGGTCTCTACCACTGTTCGCAACTGCTCGTTGTCATCCGGAGCAGCTATGGACGTCAGACTCCGCCCAAAACATCGCTTGGCAACTGTGTGAGTCCCCCTTACGTGTTTGTGAGTCAGCATACTTGGATCTGGCCTTGGTCAACATCAAATGGGTCTGGAGATTGGCTCAAATCTGCTTGAATTTTTCACTTTCCGAGGATAATAAAATTTTTTTTTCACTTTTTCATTTATCAAGCTGACACAGCCCGGAAAACAGAGACATGTCTACAACCGTAATCCGCAGATGAAAGAGTAGGTAATTTGTCCAGTATGTAAGGTTTGAATAAGCACAGAAAGAAAGTGGCTGGAGTCCAATGGGGACTAATCACTTGCAGCCTATGTATTCAGAAAAACAAAGAAATAAAGGCCAGGAATGACGGGATACCGTACAGCTGCGCTGCCTGACCCTTCGACGAAGAAGACTTAGAAGAAGAAGATGAAGAAGAAGAGGATGATGTTGATGCAGATGAGACAGCAGAAGCACTAGAGGTGACAGTGGAAGCCCCAGAGGCAGACGACGACTCCGAAGTGGTTTTTGTAGAGGAAGCAGAGGCAGAACCCTCGATAGTTGAGATGTAGACGGCATCGTCGCCACAGAGCTCTTGAGTTTCTGCTTCAAAACCAGATCCTGCACCGGCACCATCGTCAAAGTAGATCTCCGCACCCGAAGGCATATCTGGGACATCAGTAGTGAAGTTCCAGTCTGTTGGACACTGTTGGATAGAATTTGAGGTGGAGTAACCTGCGTCTCCTGATGGGTTCGAGGTGGAGTTGAGCTCAGATTGCAGGTTGTAGAAATCTTGCAGTTTTGTGACGGAATCGCCAGAGAGCTCAACCAGACCGAAATCGGAGGTCTCCTGTGAGTATTCGTACACGAGACCTCCGGAGAAGACCGAAGACATCTGGGTGGAGTAAATTGATTTGATTTCGGTGAACGGTCTGTGCGAAACCACCTCGTTACAACCGAATTCGGAGAGGAAGAAAGGAATGTCAAAGTTCTTGTAAAGAGCGACTTTTTGACTGTAACCGGAGGTGGTAAACGAAGAGTCTCCACACCACGAGTAATCGTTGACTCCGAGCATGTCGACTCTGGCGTAAGAGTCGTTGCCACAGCTCAAGTACTGAGCCAACTCGAGTCTGACAGAGGAGATATCAGCTGCTGAGTAACCGACTGGGATTTGTCTGTAATCTCTGGCCTCAATGTACTTTTTCATGTCCCTGACAGTTGCCTTGACGTACGGAGCAGTGAAGAGAGTGGCCTCGTTGTTGATCACCTCATTTCCGGCAAAAAATCCCAGAACGTTGGTGTAGTTTGCAAACTCATCAATGGTTGCAAAGATGTTTTGCAAGAAATCCGCATTGTAAGAGCACCCTGGGTCTCCTCTAGAAATCGAAGTACCAGGAGTAGTGACATCCAAAATCAAGTAGATTCCGGCATCGGCCAAAAGCTGCATACATTTGGAGTGGTCCAAGGTGTTGTCGACGGAGTACACTCTGATGGTGTTGAGACCAAGATCCTTGAAGTATGGGATGTCTCTCGAGCAGATGCTAACGTCTCCAAGCGGGTCGGTCAGGTTGGAAGATCCACCAGGCTGATAGTCGACACCTCTGATGAAGAATCTGTCGCCTGTTGCGCTGTCGAAAAATGCATTTCCAGTCACATTGATGGTGTTCAAAGAGGTGGCAGCATAAGCCGTTGAGGCCAACCAAGCGAGTCCCAAAGCAAACTTCATTGTAAAGAAGGCTTGAAATTAGTACTGGGGCGTATATCTAAGCTTTGCTTTGCTTTGCTTTGCTTTGAAAGTCGTTATACATTCAAATCTCCTATGAAAAAATGTAAATACCGGATGCGTTGGTCGAGAAAAAAAAAACAGATCTTCAGATCGCGAATCTCAGCCGTTTCAATCTGCAAGATCTGCTGATAGCAGGTGCGTTTTGTAACCCGGAAATACAAGATAGCAGGGCCCGGAAGGGCTTAGCTGGCGAGATCAACGGTCTCGACGGAGTCAACAGAATCCGCATGCTCGAGAGAACCAGTTGGCTCCACCAAGATCGTTTTTTCAGCAACATCGTCGGTCTCAGCACCAGCCTCAGGAAGCCGTATCAGATTTTCCTTCACAGGTTCTTGCACAGCCTCGAAAATTAGATCGGACGGGTCCGAGTTCTCAAAGACTTGGGTGAAGTTTTCAGCAGGAGTCTTTTGCGAGGGCTCTGAAATTTCAGTAGGGGGATTTTGAGGAGGCTCTGAAGCATCTGAATACGTTGGTTTTTGGGCTTCGTCGTCCTCGCTCCCTGCCACCGCGGCCTCTTCTGAGGCTGGAGCTGAGATTTCCAGCTCACGGCCTAGGTCCTCCTCAGCAGGCGGTTCAGCAGTGGCTGGTGAGGCAGGGGAACCCGGGTCCTCCAATGGGAGCTTCACTGACCACGACTGACTCACAAAAACATCAAAGTGGCGGTTGTTTCCCAGACTCTCGTCGTCCACAGCAATAGTGTCTTGAACTTTGTTTGGCAATTTTCTGCCTCTTGGACCTTTAACCCGACTTTTTCTCACATCTTTGACCAGAGTGGCACCAGGTTCATCGTCCTCGTTCGTAGTAGCAGTCCGGCCCAACGCCATTCCTGGTAACGCCATCCCCGGCAACGCAAACCCAAGCATTCCGTTAATGTTCTGGGACAAGGCCGGATTCAAACTGCCCACCTTTCTTGGCGCCGCCGGAGCAAGCTCTTCGTCCTCCGACTTTTCAGCTCCGATCGATGCATCCCCGCTAGAAGTGTCGAGGGCCTTCCTTGACGGTCTCGTCTGAGGGACGTAAGGTTTCTGGCCTATCAATCCAGTGTCTTGTTGCTGACGCTCGGCCAACATTTGCTGGAAGGCAGCTATTTTTGAGGAAGGTTTTTTGGGCATTATTGGCGGAGGGAGTTTCTTTGGTTTTCCAGCCGCTGGGGGGACTGAATCCTCGTTGTTGGTTTTATCCGATGCTTTCGATGCGCTGCTTTCTGCCTGGCTGTTTTGACCGCTCTCCGTTTCTTTTGAAGATTCATCCACCGGTTTCGATGACTGATCTTCAGCTTGCACTGCAAACTCAGATTTCGTCTTGTCCAAGAGTTTCTCGTCTTCTTTTTCAGGTAAAACAACTTCTGTTTTTCCTGAGTTGTCTGAAAGCTCAAATCTCTCCGTTAACTTTGGCTCGGCCCTGTGTGACTCTGGGCTCTGCTCGGCATAATCGTCCAAAATCTTCCCGTAAACTGGAGTCTTTGGTGTCTCTAATGACTCGGCCAAAATGGCTGCGTTGGTATTGATAGGGGTAGGATTGCCGACCGCAGGTCTTTTTGAAGGGATTCTCGGGCCACTCTCCTCACTGCCTGTCACATCACTTTTTCTTTGAGGTCTTCTCGAGGGAACAACTGGAAGGTCTGCTGAGGAGTCTCCTGATTTTGCTTTCGGCCGAGACGAGGGGATGGCCGGCTGCGCTGGCTCGCCGCTCACACTTCTGTGGGGTCTAGATTTTGGCACAGCAGGCAAAGACTCCATGGGGACGGCAGGTGCAGCAACTGTGGGGTTAGACGATTCCGGCTCGGCTTCTGGAGAATTGTCCTCAAAGAGAAGACTCTCAGTAGATGGTTCGACAGACGGCGTGCTGGAGTACTCGACGATCGGTCCATCCGTTAACTCGACAGGCCGTTTATTTGGTGAATCACTGGAAGACGCCAATGAAGGCGCCTCCGGCATATCCACTGTGAGCTTTCCTGCCAAATCAGTAGACTGCTTTCTATGTGTATCATCAGCCAATGGCCCCTTCAACGGTTCATCATTGGTTGATGATTTCTCAGTTCCCCCAACTTTATCTGATTTGCTCTCATCTTGACCGAGCTGAGTGACCTCACGGACAGAGCGTTCAGCTTTTTCTGATGGCCCTTCTCGTCCTGTCAGACTTTCAGCCGACTCGCCGGCGTGTCTCCTGCCCGGTCTGGTTGAGGGAACTTTAGGCAAGTCAGGGGTCCCCGCACAACCGTTTTCTTTTGAAGAATCGTCCCCGATGGGTTTTTCGGCCGCTTCCAGGCGTTGCTCAGAGTCCGAACGGACTTCAGAGACTTGTCTGTGTACAGCAGTCGGTCTCTGGGACGGTTAGTATTGACCAGCTGTCAAGTTCGATAGGACATGTGACTCACGTGTTTGGGCACAATTGGCTGGTCCATTGTTCGAGGATATCAATGGACGAAGTGAAGGTGTTTTTTCTCGAAAGTCTGAGACGAAGTGGGCAGTATATGGGAGTTGTCTTTGGCGTCAATTAGATGTCAAACAGTAATTTATACACGGGAAACAGATTTTGCGCGAAACCGGTACGAAAATCACCTTGAATCAGGTACTACTGGGAAGCTTACCGGATTACTGTTTGATTTGTGCCATCTATCGGCGTGAGTCGGCTGCAGAAAGGAGCATAATACAATAGAGGGCCACTGTGCCGGTCACAAGCCTCTACAGCAGATATCAAGAATCATTCTGACGAGTTATAGAGATATAGATCCGTGGTGTAGAATGTCTCGACCAAATCGGTCAACAAGAAGGGCTCTTCGGCTAGCAGCAAAGTAGAACGTCTCGAGTTCTGTGCAAAGCTCTGTTCGGGCTCGAGAAAAAGTTTCGTCACCAGTGATTAAGCGTAGTTGAGTCTGAAAATGTCGTTCAGAACATAATAAGAGCCCGCCTCTGGAATCAGATGGAAAACTTGGGAGTATCTTTGGGAGTTCTGTTCCTCGTCAATCAAAAGCTCACCGGTGACCATCACCAAAACATCGCCATTTTCAGAGGCAGGCTGAGCGTCTAGTGTGGAGATTCTGTGGGCCACCTTGGTGAAACCCAACGCGGTCAGCTTCTCAATGATGTTTCTGGCGCCCTGAATTTGTGAGGACTCGAACGTCAACATGGAGTGATCTCTCTGTGAAGTTGGCTTCTTGTTAGTATCCAATTGTAATCACAAACCTGTGAAAGTACACTTACGTAAAGGTTTCCCAATTGTGCTCTGTCCTGGTCAAACTGGTCGTAGTAGAAATTGCAGAATTGCTGCGCAAGGGCGTTGAAATCAACCGACATTGTGTGTGTTGCTGCTTCTGTTCAGGCTAAGAAAAAATCTCTTTCAAGAGTCAGTTCTTGTTGTTGTTTTGAGTTCACTTCGATAAAAAGTTCCTCAATGTTCTTCGGCTGGCAAATTTTTTTTATTTTTTCTGCTCCGGGTAGCTAGCTCTATATCAGACAGATTAAATTCACTTCTCCCTCAATCTTCTTCACCATGACTCGCCCAGCAATATTTTGCGTTTCACGTGCTCTTCGTTCAGTTTTTTGTAGCTGGTGCACAGATCTTGCACCAAGAAGTTTGGACCCCTTCCCTGTGTGTCGCCTTTGATCACCCTTGAGAACGCGGCCACGATATATCTCGATGGCAGTTCAACCCCATCCTCAACTACACAGCAGTCTTGGATCTCAACCCCTTTCCCCAAAATACACCCGCAGCCCAGTCGAACGCGGCTGCCAAGTCTGACACCATCGTGCAGCTGAGAACCAGCACCAATCTCTGTGTACGACCCGATCTTAATTGCACTGGAATTGGCCTCGATACGAACCTCGCGGTCTACAAAGCAGTATTTACCAATAGTAATTGAACATTTTTTGTCCAAACTGGAGATCCGACTCTTGCCGCTGATGGTGGTGTTCCCAGCAATGACAATGTGCGCAGACCCTTTGATATCGCACGTCTTATGTATCCTGTTTCCCGACGACGTTTCTAGCCATTCCTCCGTCATTGGAGTCCTCGCCGTCCAGATTGTGGTGTCTCGCAGGGTACCTTTGTAGCTCCAACTTTTCTCAGCCACCCCTTGCGCGTCTGAAATTTTACTCCAGTGTATCGCTTACGTAATCTAAATTGTTTGCGTACACCCCTATAAAACCCAGTCGATGAACTTGGTCCACCAGTTATCGTCTGTCGATCCAGTTTTAGCCAAGTTGGCGTAATACTCGGCCTCGTGCTGGTCGATTTCAGCCAAGCCAGTGGTTAAATCGGCCTCTTCTGCTTTCACAAACTTGGTTTTCTTGATCAGTTTCCAGGCGCAAAAGAGGAAAACGTCAACAAAGAACATCAGATAGTAGTACAGGAAAGAGTCCGAGTCAAACGATGGAGTGAAGGCGGAAGTGCCCAAAAACATCACAATCAACGAGGTGCACACAAGACCGAAGTACGCAGGGTATGGTTGCAACTTCGTGCACCACGATTGCAAGGGCATGGAAAATCTATCCAGACCTTGAGCATTGCAAGCTCTGTAGAACCCAAGATATGTGATCATCATGATCAAATAGTTAATCACCTGTGCACCAGTACACAGGTTGATCATCCAGTCAAGCGCCACTGAAGCCGACGAGCCAAGTTGCAGCAGGGAGAGCATCGAGAAACAGATCGCCAGAACCAAACAGCCAATTGGAACTCCGTTTGGAGTGGTGTAACTCAAAAACTTTGGAGCAAATCCTCTTTTCGAAAGAGCAAACAACGATCTCGTGGAACAGTACATGTATGAATTACCCGCTGAGAACGAAGAGGTGATACACAAAGCGTTGACAATATGAGGTAGCACTTTGATGTTCAAGTTCTTCATGGAAATGACGTAAGGAGAGACATTTGCGCCCGCAGCACCTTCTGCGATGGCCTTGACAAGCGTTGGGTCGTTGTACTTTAGAACAATACCGACGGAAAGAGCGCCCAAGACGTAGAAGATACTGAGCCTGTAGATGATGGAACGGAAGGCTGAGCTCATAGTCTTGCGGGGGTTCTCGGCCTCTCCGGCCACCATTCCCAAGTACTCTGGAGCCACTTCGGTGAAGACAGCTTTGAGATATGCGGCCCAGAACGCATTGGCTCCATTACCGAGCAGCGCAGGGAAAGCATTGTGAACTCCTTCAAAGTTTCTGAATCCAAATCTGTCGTGCTCCGGATTACCTCCCAACATGGTGATAAACGTATAGAAGAGAAGTCCAACGGCAAGCATAAGCTTACCCATTGCGAGAACGAACTCAGACTCTCCATACCATCTCACGGCAAAGATGTTGAGAAACAAGTACACCACAATCTGGGGGACGAAGGCATCGGCCGGCGAGTAGTCGTCTCTCCAATAGTGGATCATGGAATTCACCGAAGTGATCTCGAACGGAATATAAAGTGAAACCATGATGTAGAAGTTGTAGCCTGCTGCCAGCTCCAGAGCAGGGTCTACAAAACGACCGGCGTGCGAGATGAAAGGAGAATCGGTGGGAAGGTAGCAAATGAGCTCGCCGATCGTGAGGGTGACGACGTAGATGATGAACGCGTGAATGGTAAACGAAACGAGCAGATTTCCAGGCCCTCCACTGGCCAGTCCACTTCCGATCGTAACGAACAGCGCAGTACCAATCGAACCTCCAATACTGATAAGATCGATGTGGCGTCTTTTGAGCTTTCTCTTTGTGTGACCGTCTTTGAGGACCTTCGGTCTCAGCAAACCGCCACCAGTAATAGTGTCATCGTGGTCTGTGTTTGAGCTGACCTCAAACTCCTCAACAATATCCTGATTCTTTTCGGTTTCCTTTGATCTACCAAACATCTTGGAGGCTTGAGAAGTGGTGAAAGTACGGGGGATAATTTCATTTTGCCCCAGTCGCACTCCAATATCACAACCTTTTTATAAGTAAATTTAGGGAATCCTGGCTTATCTTCAGAGCTCGAGAAAAAAAAAGTCGCTTATCATCACGCATAATCTGCTGTTTGTCCCAATCGGGAAGCAACGAACTATTTTTGGCGGCAGGCGCCGCGGGATGACGGGCGCGCGGGTGAACTCGCTCGTCACTGTCCTATCTGAACTGGATATTAGTTCCCGAACGGGAAACCAGGGTATTTCATGACGCATGTGCATCCCCACCTCTAATGCTGTGCTATGTCCAAATGGGTGCTATCGCTGAAAGACCCTTCGTGCGGCCACCGCTCGGGGGCTCGAACATCGAAACAACGCTAGCGGCTTAACTGCTCCTATCTCTTGCTCCGTTATTGAACAATATCCTTGATAATGAAGCTCCAAACAAGTGATCGATAAGGGTTCTCTTGACGACCTCGGTCGTTCTTTTTGTCTTGAATCAATAAAGTTGAATGCCGCTTGTAACTGCTCTGACTTCTGCTCACATCTCTGAGCCGTCCGCAACAGGCTTCACGTGAGTACCAAGCCAAACTCCCGTTTGACGTCATAGTTCATTTCGGCCCATCCGTCGGCCCAAGCGAGGAGTTGTCTTCGCAGACCTCTTAGCATCTGCACCCGTGCACCGGTAAGATATTCTTTTTGCCTCGCCCTGACTCTTCTCTGAATGCGCGCAATTGCGAAAAATTCGAGAAATGTGTAAAAATGATCACTGGCACGGTCTTTTCCCCGGAATCTGTTTCTATTGAACCCCCAAAACCCCACAATGGGAGGCTTTAATAACGTGATCTTATCGAGCAGCCACTTTGTGCCGCACTACAATGTGTCGGTGGGCATTGAGCGACTGACGGTGCTGCTCAAAGACAAAGAAACTACTGCCACCATTTATCCCATCTTCAATGCTGATGAGATCCCATTTGAACTATTACGGTTTCTGACCCAAGAGTACAACGACGAAATCGCACGTGGCGACACCCAGCCCTTTTTCGAACCCCTCAGCATCGATGAGTATCGCGACTATTGGTTTGGCCAGTTTGGTGCCGTCATGGTTCTTGGAGACCAACCGCGTCTTGACGTGGAATGGACCCACAAGGACTGGGCTAAGAGGTGTTTAGGAACCTTTTTCATCAAAGCCTGTTACCCTGGGCGCTCGGCCCACGTTGCAACGGCGAATTTTCTTGTCAATGCCGGTATCAGGGAAAAAGGAATTGGAAGAACGTTAGCCGAATGCTTCTTAGCATGGGCTCCGAAACTTAGTTACACGTACGCCATGGTGGAGCTCATTTTTGATACTAATGTCCCGGCCAAAACCGTTTTGGAAAGTCTTCATTTTAAGAAAGTGGGCAAGATCAAAGGCTGTGGACTGCTGAAAAACAACAAAAACTATCTCATCGATGCTATCTCGTACGGAAAGGAGCTGGAGCCCTTGGAGGTAGAAAACAACCAGAATTCCAAGTACGACAAGATCAAGAACTTCATACTCACGAGGACATACCCGGAGGATGCTGACAGGCAAGAGAAGTCCAGACTGCGCTCTTTGGCTTCTCATTACACCGTTGAAAACGACAAGCTGTACCTCAAGGGAAAAGAGGTCATTTTCAGCCCCGCCGAACAACTCCAAATCACTAAAGACGCTCATCTGCAATTCCACGGGGGAATAAACAAAACCACCTCTTTGATCTGCGACAAGTACCACTGGCCCAAAATCAAAGAAATGGTGTCTCAGGTGGTTCGTTCCTGTCCCGATTGCAAAGACCCTGCTCGCTCATCCCTCA
This sequence comes from Ogataea saltuana, assembly GCA_030674545.1. Lineage (NCBI taxonomy): Eukaryota > Fungi > Ascomycota > Pichiomycetes > Pichiales > Pichiaceae > Ogataea > Ogataea saltuana. Next base: position 237,507 of record JAKTYV010000014.1, read on the forward strand.
AAAGATCTGAGGTCCCGGCTCTCAAACTGAAAAACAAGTCATTAAAAACCTCCTCGGGCTTTGCTCTGCCCCAGGGGTCAGCAAGTCCACCGGAGTCCCATCACCTCCCCGAGCTCTCTCACATTTACTCAGAGAATTCCAATTCCTTTGGTGACATCGGACTCGATGACACTGGAATCTCAGCCGTCGTGGAGATGGTCCAAAGACACCATCGCAACGACCAGCGTGTCGACCTTGACCCCGAAACCGCACCTTTACCCTCGGTTCAGGACCCTTCTCATCATCAGCACAGCCACAGCCGACGTACCCAGCACAGCCACCCAGCACAGCCACAACACCACCCGTTCAACGGTTTCCAATTCGGGCCGCAAGCTCAGTATCCGCCTGAGCTCGCACACACGTTCCAGTACGGATCCGGTCCCTCGCACACACATGAGGTGGCCGGGTCAGGTTTGCGAAAGCTGGCACCCACTCCGCCGTCTGAGCTCTCGCTACACCACACGGCCGCCGCCAAGCCGTACCAGGTAGGCCAGCACGTGGCATCCGACATTGAGATGGCGCGTGCGATACTGCAGGCCAGTCAACGTGGTCACGACGACCATGGCGAGCAACAAGACGTCTCACCGCATCACCGTTAACTGTGATGGATAACAGCACGACTGACGTAATACCGCGCGCAAGCGGAAACGTTGCGCAGTAACTAGTATATTTGTTTTGGCCCCCCCGGCCCCTCCTGACACCAGAAGGAAAAAAAAAACGGTCTGCAAAAATGAAATGAAAAGCTGCAAATTCAATCAAAAAGGGAAAGTAATCCCTGGAAACTTGAGGTATACTTGAAAGCCTAAGATTTAGGGAACTCTCAACGACGAACCATTAGGGAACGTGTCAGTAACGCCTACCGCTCATCCCAATTGGCAATCCCTTGAACGCCTATAAGACAACACCCCCTTCAACGGCGACTCTGCTTCCTCATTTGACACCGACCCAAACGTCCATTTACAGATTAGTATGTCCATATAGCGTTTAGAAAGACAGAAGAGGACACCATGCATCTCCACATAACAGAAAGAAAGGTACCGCGCGCACGGCGAAGCATCTCCTTCCACAACGACATAAACGTGAGGTTCAAGGAGACTGTAGGGTACAGGATACGAAAACGATTATACAAAGTGCAAGACAAAGTGGGTCCTATCGCTCATAAACTGCTCCCGAACTTTCTGGCTGCCCACTATGCATACATCATCACTTGGGTGATGATCGGATCGATTCTGATCTACCCGAAGAAGAACATAGCATACATCGACTCGTTAGTGTTTGCGGCTGGTGCGTCTACCCAGGCCGGTTTGAATACGGTCGACGCCAACGACCTCACATTGTTTCAGCAGATAGTGATCTACATAATCGCGATGTTCACCACGCCCATTTTCATTCATTCGGCCTTGGTTTTTTTGAGACTGTTTTGGTTCGAGAAGTCGTTTGACGACATTAAGGAGCGGTCGATGCGGAACTTCAAAATGAGAAGAACAGCCACATTGGCTGCGTTCAGAAGTCAGACGATGGACACGACGGCGACTAATATGCGCATGACCAGGACAAACACAACTAATTTCAGAGGCCGCTCGACAACGGGTGGTTCTCAGGGTGAAAGGTTTGATACTCACAATGCCTCCGAAGACCTGGGAGCGAGGCTCAACAAGTACAACAGAGGCAGTGGGGGACGTCGTGAATATGAGGAGCGTGAGCAGAAGCTCGATGGAGTCCTGGAAGACCAGGAGTACTCGGTTCCAGTTTCCTCGAGTTCAGGCGATGCTTCGCAATCGCATACGGACGATAAGCACCCTGAACACATTGAGATGAAGTCCATGAATAGAATGCCTCATATTCAGGAGGGCGAGAACGACGATGCCGGCTCTGGTCTTGATCATGAGGCCTACAACGATGTTATACATTACAGCGAGCCCAGCGACGATGAAGCAGATGCTCAAATCCCCCCGCCAAGAGACGTAGGATTGCCTAGACCGGGAGGAAAAGATATCAAGTTTGCCAGTCTGCCGAAACCCTCCCGCAGAGGAAACGATGAGTTGGATCCCCGCGACCTGTACATGTCGATTTCGATGATGCAGCAGAACAGACAGCAGAATCAGAACGATGACGAGTCTGGTCCTGCTCTTGTGATCAAGGGACCTGCCGAGAGAGATAGGGGTAAGCTTCCAGGTCACATCAGCAAGCATAAAAAAGACATCAAGAGACGCAAGTTGAAGAGACTTCAGAAACAAAAAAGGAAGATGGAACGCCAAAAACGACAAGATCATTCTCACGAGGTCGCTCATGAAGCGTACGACCAGTCAAGAGCACCGCCCCGCCAGACTTCGATCCAGTTTCAAGAGCCACGACCACGCAAGGGACGATCGCTCTCACCGGTCGTTTACTCGCCCATTCCGTTGGCGAACGAAGACGAGAGTGATCTTAGTGCAGAATTCGACTCGGACGACGCTTCCACGCTGGGCAGCAAAGAAGAGAGCGAAAGCCCTGAAGAGAGACAGAACCACAGCGACGAGGAAGAGAGTACTGTCGGGTTCAGAAATGTTGGAAGAACCCAGTCTCATGTTGTGACATTGCCGACCGCCAAAGACACGGAGCACGGAACAAAGCTCAACAAAAGAGCACACACTGTGGACGTTGTCACCGGAGAGGACCACGAGCACACTTACAAAAAGAGTGCCAACTTTGTGAAATCGCCTACCTTCGACAAGCTTCTGCGAAAAAACATGACGGGCGGTGGTGGCCGATTCTCCAGACTGGGCAGAAGATTGACTAATACGATTGCAGGCCCAGTCAGATCCCACACGACAAACTACGACGATCTTGAAACTCTTTCAGATGACGGTCTGGCCAGTATGTACTCCCGGACCAGCAGAAATGTTCAACACAACTATCTCTCGTGGAATCCTACTATTGGAAGAAACTCCACGTTTGTGGCGTTGTCAGAGCAGCAGAAAGACGAACTGGGAGGGGTTGAATATCGTGCTTTGAAGCTGCTCAGTTTGATACTGATAACCTACTACATTGGGTTTCATATTGCCGGATTTACGTTCTTTCTTCCGTTTATCACCCACAGCGAGCACTACAAAAAGATCCTCAGAGAAGACGGAGTTTCGCCAACTTGGTGGGGCTTCTTTACCCCACAATCCTGTTTCAATGACTTGGGGTATACCTTGACACCGAATTCGATGATTTCGTTCAGGGAAAACCCCTATGTGCTTATCTTGTCATCATTTTTCATCATCATCGGAAACACTGGATTTCCTATCTTTTTGAGATTCATTATCTGGGTGATGTACAAGGTGACTAGACCTCTCACGCTGAGAAAAGAGAGCTTGGCTTTTTTGTTGGCCCATCCAAGACGTTGTTTCACGCTGTTGTTCCCGTCTGGTCCTACTTGGTGGTTATTCTTTGTGTTGATCATCTTGAACTCAATTGATTGGCTGCTCTTCATCATTCTCGACTTCCATAGATCCTCTGTGAAGGACATTTCAAAAGGCTACCGAGTTCTGGACGGACTTTTTCAGGCTGTTTCCACCAGAACGGCTGGTCTTGCCGTTGTGGATCTGTCCAAACTGAGCCCTGCAGTTCAGGTCAGTTACATGGTGATGATGTATATCTCTGTCATGCCATTAGCCATCTCCATTAGAAGAACCAACGTTTACGAGGAGCAATCTTTGGGTGTTTATTTGGACTCTGAGGGACCTCACGCGACCGACAAGTCCAAAAGCGAGCCTGAAAAAAGGTCGTTTATCGGAACGCATTTGAGAAGACAACTGTCGTTTGACTTGTGGTTTGTTTTCCTGGGGTTGTTCGTTATATGCATTGCCGAAAGCAAAAAGCTGACGAAAGGCGACAATTCGTTCACTATTTTCAGTGTCCTGTTCGAAATTGTCTCTGCCTACGGTACTGTTGGATTGAGTCTTGGGTACCCTACTTTCAACTCGTCGTTCTGCGGGAAGTTCACCCCGTTGTCCAAGCTTGTCATCGTGGCAATGATGGTGAGAGGTAGACACAGAGGTCTTCCCTATGCAATTGACAGAGCAATCATGCTGGCAACAGACAAGATCAAAATGAGAGACGACTTGCAAGCAATTCACACTCTGCGAAGAGCGCACACGTTACAAAACCAGTACACTATGAACTCCAATTTCTCCAGAACAAACACGCAAGGAACTTTGCTGAGAATAAACACCACTATGAACGATAACGAGTATCCGTGGACCGACTTCCGGAGACGAGCGTCCACTGCAGCAGAAGAGGTCAAAAAATTCTTTGGCAAAAATGAGCCTCGTCGGCACGCTGGTTTTCCGTCGTCCGAGACGGATTCTCTCAACCTCGAGGGTTCCAGCGTGGGATTGCATCCTGATCGAGGCAGCCCGATTCGACGTGGTTCTGGGTTACCTCCGTCATCTCGCCAATACGAAGATCTGATCAGCGAAAACGCTGCCGAGTCAGACCAAGACGATAGCGGAGACTTCCACCGAAAAACCCCTGGAGCCCCTACATTTTCAATTGACCCCCATCCAAACACCCACCGTCGACAATCGTTTTAATCTACAACGCGCGCAGTAAATGGTTGATCAAGTACAAAATCAACTACTCAGATCTGACAATTCAAAAACAGACTTTTTGGTCGGGAGAGTGAAAAACAAACACAATGGTGAAACAGATTAGACAGCTGACCTAATATACAATATGAATGCATTATAGATTAAATCCGCACTTGAGAAGCTTCTCCAAAGACACAGTGTTACCATCCTCTTCATCTTCTGTACATGTAATTCATTGGGGAAGGACCGTTATTTTGTTGTTTTCCCCATCCGCACTTCAAAGGTCTACCGTTGATTGTGAAGCCAGTCAATTGAACAATTGCCAAAGCTGCCCTTTCGTGCGAATCGTATCTGACGAAGGCACATCCCTTCTCTGGGTGGAACTTGAAGTCGACAATGTACCCAAAGTTTTGTAGCAGGGGAATCAGATCGTTCTGGGTGGTGAAGTGAGCCAAGTTTCCGAGATACACGGTACATTGCCAGTTCGGAGCCTGTCTGAGGACAATTTCGTAAGATTGAGGCCCCATGATCGGGACTTTGTTTTGACCTTGTATGGCACCACCGTTCAGCAAAGCCTGGTTGACGCCGTTCAGAGAGAGGTTTCTGTTGTTCAAAATTTGGTTTCCGCCGTTGTTGTGGTGGTGTCCAGCGTTGGAGATGTTGAGGCCCGGAGCAGGTGTTTGGTTTGGCAGTTTGTAAGCAGCCCAATTCAGTCTAATTGCGCGTCCACAAACCACCTCGCCGTTCATGGTCTGGAGACACCTTTCCGCGTCCTGGGCGTCGCGGAAGGAAACAAAGCCGTAACCTCTGGACCTTCCGGTTTTCATGTCCCACATCACGTTTGCCTGAACAAATGACGGGAAATTCTTGAATGTGGACGAAAGAATCTCGTCGTCCACTTCTGGCGAAAGATCGCCCACAAACAGATTGTACGCGTCGCCAGCCTTCAATTGCTGAGTTTGATAAGCCCAAGAAATCTTGAGCGGATAATTAGCCAAAATCGTACCATTGAGAGCCTTGGCAGCATTGTCGGCAGCGGCGTTGTTGGCATATTCGATAAACGAGTAATGGAACCCCGGTCTATTTTTGTCATACAGCAGCTTGATACTCTGAATTGGCGATCCGAGCGACGAAAACAGGTCTCTCAGAACGTCTTCTGTCACTGATTTGTGGATTCCTCCGACGTAGAGGACAGTTTTCGAGAGCTCACGACCGCCGTCGATGGCGCTGGCCGGGTTAATGGCGGGGTCTTCAACCTGCCCTTGTCCTAGCTGTTGCTGCGGCCCAGTCTCGTCACCTGACCCAGGGTCCGTGGAGACAGGGTTGGAGGCAACGGGACTTTGCGGAACAGTAGCCTGAGAGCTTTGCGAGACATGGGAGGCTGGACCATTTTCCGATTCTTCTGGTTCCGTGGCTGAAGCAGGAGCTGGGGCAGTAGTTTGGGTGGCGGCCGGTGCAGGAGTTGCGGACTGCGCTGGGACGTCTGTGCCGGCACCTGTACCGGACTGTTGTTCGGCAGCCGAGTCTGCGGACATTGGAAGCGTATCTTGCTGATTGATGTCTGATAAAAAGCCCTGAGAAACACACCAACCCACCGATAAACAGAGAAATTAAGAAAATAATCACCAATAAAAAATAATCGGTCGCTCAACAATGTTTGAATCAGCTCGATGAGGCTGGTGCGCCCGACCTGCGCACTATTAATTACCCCACAAGGGTCCGGTCACGGAGGCCGCACAGACCCGGAAAAGAGAACAAGGACGTTTTATAGTACTTTACAGCGTTGCATGTCACGACTCCTAGGCGGTGGAGGGTACGGCGGGTGCAGTCTGAGCAGACGGGATAATCCGGTGGCTGGTGAAAACTGGGGGCTAGTACGATCGCAGAAGAGAGGAAACCAGGCTGGGTTTAGCGAGCTCAACAGACTACACACCAGAAACACTTGGAACTGTCAGGTCGGGTATTGGCCTCATATTGGTGGGGAAGAACACGCTCAATGCAGGGAGAAATGGCACGAAAGCTGTCTTGTGATGGCGGATATAAACTATCGTGCTTGGCGGCGAGTTTTGTTGCGCCACTCCTCTGCCACTGGGGCTGGTGCCCTGAGAAATATTGATTCGATGTCGGCGTTGGCCAAAACAATCATCGTGGTGTAGAGATGTACGATCACAGCCCGGCAGATCTGTTTTGATTATATTACAAAGTCTAGTCCACAACAGGGAGATTTTGGCGGTCGGTGTCGGTAGAGATGCACTGCCAGTGCTGTCTGGTGCTCACATCTCCCCACAGTTAGCGATGCTCACCTCAATCGAAGGGCGGTCATTTGGTCCCGTTGAAACCCTCGAAATCACCTCCACGACGTCCTGACCATCGACAACGCGTCCGAAGACAACGTGTTTGCCGTTCAGAAACTCGTTCTGAGCCAGGTTCACAAAAAACTGACACCCATTGGTGTCGGGCCCAGAATTGGCCATGGATATCGTCATCGGCGCGTCTAGGTTTTGCGTTAGTAAATAATTGTCCGTCTTCTTAACCAGCTCCTGCTTTATCTCCGGATACTCACTCTCATAGAAAAACCCCTCGTCTTCAAAACTGTCGCTACCAAAAATGGTCTTGCTTCCCGTTCCGTTGCCCCGCACAAAATCACCACCCTGGATCATGAATCCAGGAATCACACGGTGAAAAACACTTCCCTTGTACCCAACAGGGCGCCCGTCCTCACGGTACTCTCCAGTGCACAACTGACGGAAATTTTCTGTAGTTTTTGGTAATTTCTCAGTGTACAAAAGGATCTGGATTCGCCCCACTTCTCGTGGTCCGAGCTTTATGTCCAGGAACACCACCGTCTCATCATCTGCAGCCTCATACATCTGTTTAACGTTGATTTGTGATGGCTCCTCTTTATGAAATCAGATTCACTCGAAAAAAATACAGCAAAAAATGCTTGTTTAAATATTCATGTAAATAATCGATAGAAACAAAAATTACTCTCACCGAGTTTTTCCGTCCATAACCGTCAGCGCCTTGATTAATTACCGTACAGCGATGTCGCCAGACCAGCCAGCGTCACATGCTCCTCGTGTGCACACATCGATTCCCGAAACAGGCTTTGCAATTGACAGATCTATCCCTGAATTTCCTGCTGCCAACCCCATTGACGAGGACAACTACTTTCGTCTCCACAAACCCCCACCGTATCTATCACAAATATCGAGCGACGTGGCCAAATTTATCAACTTCCATCACATAAGAAAAAAGAAGATTGTGTTGGTCACATCTGGTGGAACCACTGTCCCGTTGGAGAACAACACTGTTCGATTCATCGACAACTTCAGCGCAGGAACCAGAGGTGCAACGTCGGCAGAGTATTTCCTTGAAAATGGCTACGCCGTTGTGTTCCTCCATAGAGAATTCTCTTTGCTGCCATATTCGAGACATTACAGTCACACAACCAACTGCTTCTTAGATTACATGACCGAGTCTGCAGATGGGAAAGTGGAGGTGGACGATTCATTCCAGAAGGAAATGCTCGTGGTGCTGAGGAAATACAGACACGCTCAAGAAAACAATCTGCTTCTTCTTGTTCCGTTCACAACAGTCCATCAATACTTGTTTACTTTGAAGCTAATTGCTCAAGAGCTCTCGGTAATTGGCTCCGATGCGTTGTTCTACCTGGCTGCAGCGGTGTCGGACTTCTTCCTGCCGTCCTCTAGAGTCCCGGAGCACAAGATTCAGTCCCATGAGTCGGGAGGAAAGCTTGTGGTTGATCTCGAGCCTGTGCCGAAGTTTCTCAGCCGACTTGTGGACTCGTGGGCTCCTATTTCAATGATTGTTTCGTTCAAGTTGGAGACGGACAGCTCCATTCTGATCAAGAAGGCCAAGGGAGCCCTCGAAAGATACAACCACCAGCTAGTGATTGGAAATCTGCTGCAGTCTAGAAAACAGGAAGTGGTTTTTGTCACTAATGACAGCGAAAAATGGATCCGACTCTCGAAAGACCAGCTCACCGAAATCGATATAGAGTCCGTCATCATACCCGAAGTGATCAAACTGCATTCTCGTTCCATCGAGGAGAAGAAGAAAATGGGTCTATAATGTGACCGTCTTTTTTAACGAATACCACACATCTGTCTATATTTACAAGAGGTCGTTTAGCCTACATAAACGACAAGCCTATGCCGTACTGTAGTCCTTTTCTGAAATCGTCTCCTTGGTGGACAGCGACCGGAAGCGTGAAGTTAAGCTCGAATCTCGCGGCTGGGTGGGCGTAGACTATTCCAAAACCAGCAGAGACATTGATATCCCTGAAGAGTTCTTCAACACACTGCGGTCCTTTTCCGGAGTTAAGATTGATCAACTTTCCTGAATTGACGAAAGAATGCAGCTTGAAGTTCGACTCGTCAGAAGTAAACGGCAGTTTGTTGAAAACGCTGACTCCCGTAGCAAAAAAAGCGTCTCCGCCTATGCTCATCCCCATGTTCTTCGGGCCCACTCCCGAAATTAAGAATCCTCGGAGGTCGTTCGGTCCTCCAAGTTGGAACTTGTCCATAGGATGCAAAACTGCGCCGCCCAGAGACTTGATGACTCCGGAACGCGCACTCAAGTTCAGCGTGGTGGAGGCTGACAGCTTGCAAGCTTTGGCGAGCTCTAAAGTGCCCTTCACGAAACTAGAGCCTGGAAGAAACGAGTACTCCATAGTCGACTTGAAAAGATGACCGGAGGTCGGCAAGATAGCAAAGTTCCTTGAGTCGTGCGCCACTGAGTAAACAGCACTAGCCTTGAGAGAATCTCCGGCGCTGAACAGGTGGAAGTCGTTGATTAATGAATTGTTTCTGTAAGTGTTCGGGGATGGCTCGAGGGAGATCGAGCGTATCAAGGTCTCAACAGAAAGCTCGTGGGCCAATTTGTTTTCGAAGGGAAGGTGATTAGAGGAAATCTTATTTGTAAAGCCATTTACGCTTTGTTGGTGATAAGTTGTGTAATCAATGAATCTGGAGGAGTGGTAGTAAATAGAGTCGAATCTGTAGTTGGGGCTGTTGTTGATCGGAGTGCTGAAATTCAACAGGTACTGGGACCTGTTCCGGGTTCCGATCTGGTTGGAGGCCATATTGGTGTCAAAGTTCAAATTCTCTCCACCGCCAAAAATGTTTTTCCATTGCAGGGAAAGATAACCGTCTCCCTCTCCATTTCCGACGTTAGTCCCCACTTTCATAAATAGTTTCTTGACCGGGAGTACCTTCAGGTGCGCCGCCACTTCGAGCGTGTTGAGGGAGGTAAACGGAGATTTGTACTGAAGCGGCTCAACGTTGGTGGAAACGTCCTGAACAGCTCTGGTCTTGAGGAAGTTGTAGGACGTGAGGTCTAGATTACGGAGAAAGTCCTGGAGCGTAAGATGATCATTCTTGGTGAGCAACAAATCAAGCTGTTTCTGCAGAAACGAGTCCCGGAATTCTTTCCCTGCACCACTGACGCTCACCTGCGAGACCCTGACAGGTCGCGTAGCATTCTCTTGTAATAAGTTATCCATCACTTTGCGGTTATAGTCAAGTATCAGTTCCTGACGTTCAATTTCAAGCTTTTCGGCACCCGACGGCGCCTTCTGGTCCTTCCCGAACGTCTCCATAAACTTCTCATTATGGTCGGACATGATTGGCGGGTTAATTGCACAGCTGCCGAGCGTAGTGAGTTTCCTTGGTGATCTTCAAGCAGACAGGGGGTCCTGGATATTTTTTTCTCTCTGATGGTTTCGAACTCCACCGATTTGAATAATTTTCTCCAAACAGTTATCAAGGCAGTGCAGAGACTCGACCCGTCGATCGGCGAAGAGGAGTCACTCTGAGGAAAAAGTCAATTTTCTGTTAATTTATTGAAAATTTTCACTTATTCTAATCACGGATCCAGACAAAATAATAACAATAGAGCTGAATAGAATCCGCGCAGGGTGACAAAGGGCCGTGGGACGGAACAATCGAGATATTCGAAATCGCTACTGATACCAGACGGAATCGTTTACAGGGCTGGAGAAGTGAGGAACTTTTGAAGGCGATTATTAATAACAATCATTTTCAATCTTGGTTCTTCTCTTCGTAGGAGGTATCACTCATTAGAACAGGTGCAAACAGCTCGAAATGTGTGGTATATTGGGAATAATCCTGGCTGATCAGCAAGCAAATTGTGCCTCTGAACTATTGGATGGCTCTATGTACCTCCAGCACAGAGGTCAAGACGCTGCCGGTATCGTGACCTGTGGAACCAGAGGCAGATTGTATCAGTGCAAAGGTAGTGGAATGGCATCAGACATTTTCACCCAGCAAAGGATGAACGGTCTGGTTGGTAATATGGGTCTTGCTCATCTGAGATATCCGACTGCTGGATCAAGTGCTTCTTCTGAAGCACAGCCATTTTACGTCAACGCTCCATTCGGAATCACTCTCAGTCACAACGGTAATCTGACCAACGGTGATGAGCTGAAACGGTACATGGATGAAGTTGTTCACAGACACATTAACACCGACTCCGACTCTGAGTTGCTGTTGAATCTTTTCGCCAGTGAGCTCGCAACTTACGACAAGTCGAGAGTCAACAACAGCGATATTTTCAAAGCTCTTAAAGGAGTGATGGAAAAGGTGAAAGGTGCGTATGCTTGCGTCTCAATGCTGGCCGGTTACGGTATTATTGGTTTCAGAGACCCTCACGGGATCAGACCTTTGTTGATTGGTGAGAGGCTGAAGGAGGATGGAACTAAGGACTACATGCTTGCTTCAGAGTCTGTGGTGCTCAAGGCAAACAAGTATCAAGTTTACCGAGACATTTTGCCTGGTGAAGCGGTGATAATACCCAAAAACACGATGCAACCTGAATTTAAGCAGGTAGTTCCAATGCAGTCGTATACTCCTGACATCTTTGAGTATGTCTATTTTGCTAGACCCGACTCTGTTTTGGATGGTATCAGTGTGTACAGATCCCGTTTGGAAATGGGTACGAAGCTGGCCCAAAATATTACGGAGCAGTTCCTAGCAAGGGGACAGGACGTGCGAAAGGAGATTGATGTGGTGATTCCGGTTCCAGATACGTCGAGACATTCGGCTTTGCAATGTGCTGTTACCTTAGACATCCCTTACCGAGAGGGTTTCATCAAAAACAGATACGTCGGAAGAACGTTTATCATGCCTGACCAACATCAAAGACAATCTTCTGTGAGAAGAAAGCTCAATGCGATGGCCTCAGAGTTCTACGGAAGATCTGTGTTGTTGGTGGACGATTCTATCGTGAGAGGTACCACTTCAAAGGAAATCATCAATATGGCTAGAGAGGCGGGTGCCAGAAAAGTGTACATTGCTTCTTGTTGTCCAGCTATCAGACACAACCACATCTACGGTATCGATCTTGCCGACAACCGTGCTTTGGTTGGGTACAACAAGAGTGACGACGAAATCTCTGAAGCTATTGGTGCAGACCATGTGTTTTACCAAAAGCTGGAGGACTTGGTTGCATGCTGCAAGAAGGACAGTCGGTTGAAGGAGAACGAAATGGAGTTAGCCTTGACTCCTGTTGTCTCGAGAGACGACACTTTGAACTCGCAAATCCTCAACAATCAAGTTGTCCCAGAAATCGACGCTTTCGAGGTCGGTGTCTTCACCGGTGCGTATGTCACGGGTGACGAGACCGAGTATCTCTCTTTTGCGGAGAAGGCCAGAGCCTTGAACGAGAGATTGAAGGGTAATGGTTTGAGTAAGGGATTGGAGAGTCTGGACATCGAGGATGTCAAGGCTGCCGTCGACATCTCCATCTTCAACAGTGGTGATTACTAATTTAGCATATAAGGTCCGTTGTATAGAGCTTATTTGTATTTCAAAATAGATACTTGGGGTCCATAATAAATGGGAGCAGAAAGTTTGGGTTTGATCTTTCGCACCCCTGAAAAATAAATCTGTACACAGGCAAAAAAATTCCAAAAAATTTTTTTTGTAAGAGAAAAACGAAATTTGGTGATCGATAAAGGTACTCTGTTGGAAAGCGTGGGAGAAGACGGAGTAGCCGCCTTGATAGAAGACGACCACTCAACAAATTAGACAAAAATGACGTCGCAAAAATCATTGTCTTCCGAAAGAGTTGCAGACTCTGACCTAGAGTCTTCCGGAGAAGAAGAAGAAGTGTCCTTCGAACCTCCAAAGTCCTACAAACAAATCGCAGACTTGAAAAACATATCACAACTTTCCGCCCACAAGCTTAAGAACAAACAACTATGGCTGGTAAAGTGTCCCAACGATCTCAACCTGAAAAAAATGAAGAAGCTGCCGGTCGATTTGAGTCTGGGGACGGCAACACTGTTCAAAGTCAAAGGCGCGACTTACACTTTGGAGGAGGACCTCAGGGCAGCAGAGGAAGCAGCTAACAAATACAAGGTTTTGAGCGCAGACGCAGACAAAAAGACACTCAAAGAAGTTCGTGGTGTCAGGTTTGACAGATTTTACAGTGTCTCTGAGCAGGTGACCATACCTGAGATTAACTACTCGAAAGTTGTTGAGGCTAGACAAGACGTGGAACAGCAAACTGATTTGAGAATGAGGCATTTTCCAACGGGCTACGGAATTAAGGATTTCAAGGAAGCCAAGGAGCCAGTGACGAAGAGAAAGCTCGACACAGAGGAAGCGGACGACGGAAAAAAGAGAAAGAAGGAAAAGAAGGAAAAGAAGGAGAAAAAGGAGAAGAAGAGCAAGAAGGAAAAGAAGAACTAGAATTACGTTGTGTTTATAGTGCTTGTTGAAAGTGTATTAAAATGCGATAAGAAGAAACGAAACCTTTTAGTATACAGAAGAGCATATTTGGAGTTGTCTCTATACTTTGCTCGAGTAATCTTTGAGAATACCCTTCATGTGCGTGTTTGTAATCTTTCCTCTTCTTGGCTTCCTCTGTTTTCTCTCCTGGACAGGAGTGGACTTTTTGTTCTTTATGCTTCCAGGGTCAACGTTGGTTGGCTTTAGACCGTTATCCAATAACTTCAGCATCAGTTCATCGCCCTTAGGAACCTTCACTTTTGTCCAAATATCAAAAAACTCTTCATCTACCATTCCTTCCATGGGATAGCTTCCGATATTGAGCCAGATATGTCTCGGGGAGTTCTCCTTTTTGGTCTTGTGAACTATGATCTTGTTGTCTCTTTCTAATTCTGCAATCGTCTCAATACAACCGTTCCAACCATCCTTGAGCTGTTTCACGGAAAGACCCTGGAAGGTTGGCTGATTCTCCAGCACTTTGAGTAGATCCTCACCGGTCTTGATATTGTGTAACGAGAGATATTCTAACGTTTTATGCACTGGATCGTATTTGATTCTGTCCACATTTGAAAGACATTTCAGCAATTTCGGATCCACTCGCGTTTTCATGTATCTCTGCAACTCCTCCACCCTAATCGGTCTGTCGGTGCTCTTGATGAAGTCCGACGCCATCATGAGTCTGATCGAAAGATTCGACCCCGGAACGTCCTCGGAATCCATTTCCCCGTCGATCCCAGTTTCTCCAGCTCTGCTTGAGTCCTCGGATGCGTGTTCGGATGTCAGCTTCGAACGTTTGGAGTCCGAATCGTATTCTGTGTCAGAGGTAGACCCATTGAACTCTCTTTTCACTCCTTGACGAACCGGGACTTTTCCATTCTCAATCACCCGTTTTTGCAGCGGAAGCGTGGTCGAGCTGTTCCGGATGGATTTCTTAAAGGCGCTGAGTTGCGATGCCAACGGGTCTGACATAGCGGGCGAGGTCAAACGAATCGAAAAGGATCTTCTGTTCGTGTTGATGGCAAAAGGAGAGCGCAGATTTACCATATTTTTTGTAGGCTCGATAAAATTCAGTCGCGACGGTAAAGTTTTTTCCTGTATATAAATAAGCACAAATTTTCGCCATCTCTATCGCTGACAAGCTACTCTTCTTCTTCTTCTTCTTTTACCATACGGGACATTTGCCAGGAAGTAGTCGGCGTCTTGCATGGACATGTTACACGGGACGTCGGAATGCTGCATGCTGGTTTGTTCGAGATAGAACGCATTCGGGGATCCGTTCTCGGATGTACTTTCAGCTTTAAAACCATCGTCGTTGGAGGTCTACCGTCAGGTATTGACTCATGAAATGATGATGACCTATAGTCTGATACATATGTAGCTAGCGGAGAAGCAGATGTTAGTGTAGACGATCTTATGGCTTTGCCCCAGAAGATCAACCACTACCGCTGGTTGGCGTCTTCACCGGGCGTAAGATGTAGTAGTCCGATAGCTGGATAGCTACCATCTGACGGCCACGGATTGAGGCCTTCACCTGTGCTTTCAACCCGTTGCGCTCGCTGAGTGGAGCCAGCAAGCGAGCTTGCCCTCTGGGGAACGGCCCCTGCGACTTCCTGCGCCGTCCCTTCGTGCCCCGTAGTGGCCTCATGTTTCGTCCCCACCTGGTAAAAATTTTCCGGAGAATTTTCCTGGAGCTTTCGTGGACTTTTCATAGATTTTTCGTAGATTTTTGTCGTCTCTCCAATTATACGAGCAAAGAGGATTTTTCCTTTCCAGCCATCTTGTACATATCGCAGGGATACGCAACCACCGAAAATGTCGCAAACAGTTAGATCTGCCATGAGGGTGGCCCTTGGTGCCTCCAAGACGCTGGCCAGAGCACAGTCACGTGCTGCCGTCCGGCCTGGTTTGCAGACCGGCCTGAGAATACAGCAACAGCAGTTCAGAGGCTACGCGGACAAAAAGGATGACAAAAAGGAGTACAAGTCGATCTTGGACGAGGACATGCTGGCGAAGGCCGGGATCGACGCTGAAGAGGTTTCAGAAGCAGCCGGAGCCAAAAAGACTGCTGAGCCAACCCCTGAGCAGGAGTCCGACCAGCGCAAACAGTCTCACTCGAAGGGCCAGGAAGATGAGTTCGGTCAGCCAAAGAAGAGAAGAAACAACGTCAAGTCCACTATAGAGAAGAAGAAGGAGAGGCTGGCCAAGTTGTTCTGGTACTCGATGCTGGGAGGCACTGTTGCAGGAGGAGCTTACATCTGTCGGGATTGGGACCCTGAAGGGGAGAAAGACTACTACAACGCCGAAGAAAATGGGTATACTCCAGGCAAAATCTGGACAAGATTCCACAGAAGACTCCTGGGGGTCACCAATGTGTTTTCTGAGCCTGCTTTCACCGATTTGTTGCCTGATCCTCTTCCAGAGCCATATAGACACCCATTGACATTGGTTTTGGAACTTGATGACCTGTTGGTTCACTCTGACTGGGACTACAAAAAGGGGTGGAAAACCGCCAAAAGACCTGGTGTTGATTATTTCCTCGGATACCTCTCGCAGTACTACGAGATTGTGATCTTCACCAAGTCTTCGATGGCTTTTGCCGAGACTACTGTGGCCAAACTAGACCCATACCACGCTTTCATTTCGTACTCGTTGTTCCGTGAGGCCTGTAGGTCTTCAGACGGAAAGATTATCAAAGATTTGAGTTTGATGAACAGAGACCTTGCCAAGTTGGTGATGATCGATCCTAACGAGGACGGATATGCTTTGCAGCCGGAAAACGCGATTTCAATCGACCAATGGGACGGGTCTCGCGATGACCGGTTGGTGAGACTGATTCCATTCCTCGAGTACTTGGCCACCCAACCTATCAAGGACGTGAGACCAATTTTGGCTTCTTTCAAGGACAAGAAAAAGATTCCTGAAGAGTTTGCTGAAAGAGAGGCCAAGTTGAGAGAGCAATGGGAGAAAGATCAGGCCAAATTGAGCGGGTCCTCGTTGACCTCGTCTCTGCTCGGTATTTCCCAGGCTAGAGGTAGAAAAATGCCCCTGGATTTGATCAGACAGCAAGGTCAACAGAACTATCTCAACATGTACAACTATCTCAAGGAGAACGGAGAGAAGCTACTGAAGGAAGAACAGGAAAAGACCAAGGAGTTACTGGCTGACCAGAAATTGACCCTGGAAAAGCTTGTCACCGAAGGTATGCCAACTGCTGAAGACATTGCCAAACAGCAGGCGGCAGCGCAACAGCAGGACTCGGCAAAATGAGCTGATTGAATGTTTTTCCTGTTTCCCTGATGACATAACGTGTGCTTATGAGATTTCTCTATTGCTTGTTTCAAATGTTTTGTATATAGTCCTTAATCAAGGGCGTCTATCTTTGTTCACTCTGCGGTGTAGCTTCGCTGGAAACCCTTTTGATCAGCTCATGGGCGATGGAACCGGGTGGTGGTAGGAAAACCCCCTCCATATCTCCTCCGTTCAACAGACTGCTCACGTCCTGAGCCGAGAACCACCGACAATCCGAGAGTTCATTGTCCAGCTCGAGGTTGATCTTCTCGCTTTTCCCGTTGAAATCAACAACCCCGACACACCCAATCATCAGGTTGGCCGGAAACGGCCACGGCTGGCTGGTGATGATCTTCACGTCGTACGCCGAGACCCCTGTTTCTTCCCAAATCTCGCGTAGCGTAGCCTCCTCAATGGTCTCTCCCGGCTCCATGAACCCGGCAATGCACGAGTACATCGCCTTCGTCCCCTCGTTCTTGACGTGACGCTTGTTGTTCCCTAAGAGGATCTTGGATCCGTCGGAGGAGACTGCAGCCACAATCACCACCGGGTCGGTTCTCGGGAAGCAGACATTGCTCACGGCAGATCTCTTGACAGGACAATCCGCCTCCTCCGGGGAGACACACTGCAGTCGCGTGCCGGCTTCGACTGGGATCACCTTCGATCCACATCCAGGACAAAACTGGTTTCTCATTAGCCAGTCCATATACATCTTTGAGTAGGAGAACAACGAAGCCTCGTTTTTCGACAAATTCATGCCCTCCACCATTGTTTCGATATAAGATATGTTTGGCGACAGAGTTTGTAAGTAATCTTGGAACTCTTTGCTGCCAGTGATGTCAACGGAAAAGTAAGGGGTCCCTTTGTACTGCTTGTAGCTGAAGATTGACTGCCGTTGCGGTTCGGTCTCGTTCAACGAGACAAAGTCTTTTGACAGCGAATTGTCACTGAACAGAAACCTACTGTCAACTCCGTCTTCGTCGAGTCCCAGGAACACTCCAGTGACGCTGTCTCTGATCTTGTTGGACCGGGTGTGGTTGAACTCAGACCAATCAACAAGCAACGTTTTCAAAGTTCCCGGCAAACTAGCAATGTCCAGCACCAAAAGCTTATGGGAGTTCTCCCTCTTGATGGAGAACGAATGCAGTCTGTTTTTGCCATCTTGCTTGTAAAAAACCAGTTTTGTACCGCTGTTCGGCTTGTTGATAGCTTGCCTAATAAATTCTGAATCAGCTCTCAGAAAAGAGAACCGATTCAACGTAGTGGTGGTCCCGAAAAAAATATCCGACATTCCCTGGTATCTCTTGAATCCTCGTTTCAGGAAACTCAGCTTTGATATGGATTCAAAAGACAATCTCAGCATCAATGCGGAAGAAGACCAAATGTGGAGAAATAAATTGCCCCCAGTTTTTATTTTTCTCAATACCCGGACTAGTGCCTCAATCCTGAAATTAGTAATCCTGGGGGAAAAACTGATATCTCGTTCCTTGGCGGTGCAAGTGCGGAGTTCTTACATTACTCAGCTTATCGAAGACAACAATATAACGGTAGAGAGATATAATAGAGGAGGGACAACAGGGGCCAAGCCGTTCGGGAGCAGCTCAGTCCGCTCCGCCCAAACATAAGATCAGCAAGAAAGAAAATATGGAGATCAAGCAGACCAATACACTTCAACTGTGTACCTTATTGCGAGATGCTAAGAATCCGAAAAATGAGAAACTAATATGAGAGTAAATCAATCGCACCGTCTCGTAAACTCCTGGTAATAAGTATGCATCTCAACAGATGGAGACACTCTCGAGGCGATCCGGCCAACCCAATGCAGTCGGCCGGGCGCGAGACGTCAGAAGCAAGATAGACCAAATGCAGTTGAGTATTTTTCTGTTCATCAGTTCTAGTTTTACCGAGTGTCAGTTCAGTGAACGAGATAACTACCTCTCTGTTGTAAGTGAGTCAGAAAAACCGGGGCGGCCCACCCAGGTCTCTGCTCAAATACTAGATCCACGTGATGGCGTTGTTCTGCTGATCGCCGGCCTGAGCCTGTGGCGGCACACCAGACTGCTGCTGCGGCTGCTGTGGTTGCTGCTGTGGTGGTGTGATATACTGCTGTTGTTGCGCTGCCTGTTGCTGGACTTGAGCTCTGTAGCTTTGATTCGGCGTGTTGTTGAGGGTCGGGTCCGGAACTGGTTGCGCTTGATTTTGAACTTGTTGTAGAAGCGGCTTCACAGTGGTATTTTGAGCCCCGCTGAAGTTCTGGGCCGGCTCCTGGTAGTACTGCTGTTGAGACGCAATGGTGACTTGGTTTGGGGTCTGCGTTTGCTTGTCGTCGGTCGCCTTCGCTCCTTCCTCGCCTTGCGTCAGTTTCTGCGGTTGCCCCTGCTGGGCTTGTTGGTGATGTTGTTGCTGCGCTTGCTGATGCATCTTGTACTTGAAAACCGTCCAGTCAAAAATGTAATCGTAGAGATAACCTTCTCTGCAGAACAGGTCTCTAAACAACCGTCTCAAGTAAATGTAGTCAGGCTTGTCGTCAAACCTTAAAGCCCTGACATAATTAAGGTAATGTCTAAACTCAGTAGGCAATCCCCGCGCCAAGACTTCCGCTGGAGTGGCCATCTTCTTCTCCAAAATACGGTCGTATTTCTGTCTCTTGGTGGCAGCCTTCAAACCTTGCCAAGGGAGGGATCCTCTGCAAAAGTATATCAAGACATAGCCAAGCGATTCCAAGTCATCCCTTCTCGACTGCTCAATACCCAAATGGGTGTTTATCGAAGCGTATCTGGCAGTACCAGTAAGATTCTTGTTCTCTCTGTAGGGAATATGCAGATGGGTTCTAGGGTCCCTAAACTTCTTTGCAAGACCGAAATCAATCACGTTGACTTGGGAACCCTTCTTTCCGATTCCCATCAAAAAATTGTCTGGCTTGATGTCTCTATGAATGAAGCTTCTGGCGTGGATGAACTCGATCCTGCAGAGCAGTTGATCAGCCAACAACAACACAGTCTTGTACGAAAACTTTCTGTTGCAGTAGTTGAACAGATCCTCCAAAGATGGACCCAGCAAGTCAATCACCATCGCGTTGTAATCGCACTCTGTTCCAAACCACCGAACAAAAGGAATTCCCACTCCCCCGCACAAAGCTTTGTACACTTTGGCCTCGTATTCAAGCTGTGGGTGTTTGGCACGAACATTTTCTAGTTTGATGGCAACCTCCTCACCGGAGATTATGTTGGTTCCAAGGTAAATGTCTCCGAAAGATCCTGAACCGATCTTTCTACCAATGCGGTACTTTCTTCCAACTCTTAAATCCATGGTTTCAAACTGTGTGTGTGCAATCGAGTCTATGCTATTATCCCGAAGAAACGCAAGACCGCTTCTCTATCCAATAGCAGGTATGCGTAAGGGTAATCAACCAAGGGTATGTCCTTTTTGGCCGAAATCGCTTATATGGTTGTTATAATAAACAAGATTTAAATCAAAGAAACGTATAATAAGGATGAAGATGGCGGTACGTAAGATCTAAAACTTAAACTCAGAGTGCAATTAATTTTTTTTTTCTCGCGGCCGCCTCTGGCGCCAGGTATCCGGCCCGGGCATCGGACGCCGTGAGGGATCAAAGGAGAGCTTCCTCAAGCGCTGGCTTTCCTGGAAGAGGCGTGAGCGGGGTCGGGAGAAGGGGGTGTCATTAGCTTTACCTGTACTTGCCTTGAACAGGTTCCAACCAGTAGCATTACACGGCAAATATCCGTTCGATTACCCGATGACGTTAGGCTACATGGGTTATTATTAATGGCAAAGTCGAGGGCTCAGCCGATCAGAGACCGCAACATTTTGTTTTATCTCTACGGGCGCCCCGACAGGGCTTTTCGCGTGGCGTGGCGTGGCGAAACATTCTCTCTGGACATTTTTCTTCCGCTTGGTCTTGAGTTGGCGCTTGTCCTTGCGAGAAAGAGTGGCCCGCGAAAGTTACCCGGCTCCGGTGAACCACGCCGCGCCAGCGTACTGGCTATATGCAAAATTGACACACATCGGAATCTCGTTACCCTCTCGCCTTAAGTCCTATGTGGGTGGGCTGGGTTTTGAAGATGGTGCATCGGTAGTCGCATGAATCCACGTTTCTTTTTTTATGCTTTTCTGCATAAACAAAACCACACGCTAAAAAGAGAAGTTGTCTTGTTTGTCTTACCGATAACAAGGAAACTATCACCTGTTGGCGCCATGGAAACGAACTTCTGTCCGCCGGGCTCCACCCCCTGCTGGCCTTTGCAGGTTCCGCAGGCTTCCCAGACTTCCGTTTTAGAAAAATGTAGCAGGCTGAACGATGATCCTTAAAACCGGCGCAGGGCTTTCGCCACCGCCCTATTGTTTTAGCCAATCGGTGCGAGTATGTGATGCGTTTGTACCAAACCGGTTTTGTCTTGACACCCTCTACCTAGCATGCAAAAAGAAGTATAAATAGCCCCCTTATTTCCTTCATGAGATTTGCCCCCATCTTGTTTTTGCCCTTTCTCTCCACAATACCATCAAATTATCTAATTACTGTTTATCATATTACTCGAAATGTCTGCCGAAGAAGTAAGTTGGCCTGTTTTGTTTAGCCCCCGTTTGTGTTCCCCCTGCTAACTGAGACCATTGATATAGGCTCAAGCTAAGGTCGCTGAAGTGTCCGAAAACGCTGAAAACTCTGTCACTGAGGCTGCCACTGAAGCTGAACAGACCGTCAAGGACACTGCTGCTCAAGCCGATACCAACGTCACTGACGCCACTAAGGATGTCTCTGCTAAGACTGAGGAACCAAAGACCGGCCTCAAGAAGTACCTCGCCAAGGTGAAGAAGGTGTTTGACTTGTAAGTCAAACATCCAGCAGTGGAGGCTATAGCCGATCGCTGTTTACATTTACGGTGCGATTCCTGCTGTGTTTTTTTCATTCCCTTTTTATGAAGTCCAAGATTAATTTGTACTAATATGGCTAGACAAGGCACCCGCGTGACTGTTCTGTTTCACCTGACTTTGTTATGCAGATCCTTTGTCGCTCTCTACCTACTTGTTGACTAATATAATTTTTAATGCGTCATTTGACTGTGAAGTTTTCTCGTAGTTGGATTTACGTTGAATCCTCTAAGAATGAGACAATAAACACACAGATGTTTGTATGTTTTGCTTGTTTTCTCGTTGGATTCTTACCGTGTGCGTAATTGCGGCGCAAAAAAAGTTCATGCTGTTTAACAAAGGTCCGGTAATTTGTTCAGCCACACCTTTGGCTAAAAATAAGGTAGCTTGCCCGCCAAGCGAAAACGGTCTTCCGCGCCGGGTAACTGAGCCCAGTTATTGCTGACATAATTGATGATGTCAGCTAGATTTCGAGGATCACAATTTTTTTTGGGTTTTTTTTCCTGGTGCTCTCGACAAGAGAGAAGCTGAAAACACCATCTGTGAGGGGGTGTTCAGATACCGGGACAGTTCTTGAATAACAATTCTGCTCGCTCTTTTTTGGTAATTACAAGATGCTCAGAGCGTCAGTGCGTCCAGTCTCGAACATGTCGATATCTGGCAGATCGGTTCAACAACGTTTGTTCTCAACGTCGAGCGTCCAATTGGCGGTTGCAAAATCGAAGTCGTTCAGTAAGAAGTCTGTTTACGACTCTTCCAAGAACAGAAAGGGTACTGGAAACGACAAAAACTTTTCGAAAGCTTTGTTGACGTCCAACTACCCGAAGAAAGCCAAGGATGGCGATGTTTTGAAAACCCTCCCTTCGTTAAGCACCAAACAGTTGAAGTTGAATCAAGTTGTCAAGTTTGACGAAGATGTTTTGAGGAAACTGCACATCTCAGGTTCGTTTCAGCGAAACCAATTCAACGAGCTGTTTGGCAAGCCAATAACGCTGACCCGTACAAGAGAAACTGTTCAGTTGTTCCAGTTTTTTGAAAACAGTCTAAAGTCATCTTCGAAAGAGAATAGACTCATTTTGACGGGAGACACGGGAGTCGGAAAGAGTGCTTTGATGTCGCAGTTCCACTCTTTTGCTACTGCAGAGGAAAACAGTGTTCTTTTACCTTTCACCAACCCTGAGTCGTACTTGAACGGATCGATGGACTTCAAGTTCAACAGCAAGACTGAGTTGTACGACCAGCCAATGGCAACGAAGAAGTTTTTGAAAAAGTGTTACAGCCTTAACAGGAACATCTTGAAAGAAATCAAGCTGACCAAGCCGTTTGTCCCAATATACGACTCCAAAAGACAGAGAGATATCTTTACTTTGTCCACCGAAAACACATTGGAAGAGCTGCTGGAATATGCGTTCAAACACTCTGCTACGAACACCACCTACATCTTGAGCGTTCTGATCGCGGAGCTGGAAGCGCAGACACAACACCCAGTCTACGTCACAGTTGACAACTTCAACGCATTCGCCCAACATGCGATCACCGCATACAGAGACACGGCCAACGAACCTGTCTATTTTCAGAAGCTGCAGCTTGTCCAGACTTTGCTCAAGATGGTGACCGGAACTATCTCGTTCTCTAAAGGTGCCGTTCTCTTAGCAACCAGTGGTAATCTCAAAAACAACGACACCTTGAGCGTCGCATTGGGCCAGAAGGAGCCAAACTACTACGCCAAGTTCGAACAATGGGATCAAGACTTTACCAATCTGTTGAGATCGAACGGCGGTTTGAGTTATTTGGACGTTGGCCGGCTCTCGGTCGACGAGGTGAAAGTTCTTCTCAAACACATGTTGAATTCCAACCTCATTCACAACGAATACCAGCAAAACCTGGAGCTACAGCATCTCTCCTACGAGGAATACCTGCAAAAGCTGGCGGAAAAGAAGTACATTGCCTCTGCCAACGGTAACGCCAGACTCCTAATCAAGTCATGTGTTCTAGCATACGTCTAGCGCGCTCAACTGGTACTTGCTTGTATATATTCAAATAAAGAGTACGAGTACTTAGACACTATTGATATTTATACAAGGTCTAGATATACAGGGAGATCCAGCAACTACTGGCCAGCTCACGCGTCTCCATACTTTGGACTGTGTGTTTTGGTGTAAGTTGGTAGTTCTTCAAATCCGTCGGATTCGTAGTATTCATCGCTCACAGGTTCAGCTGGTTCTTTGGGCTCCTGTCTTTTCAAAACCTTCTCCTCGGTTTTAATTCTCTTCTCTTGATGTTCAACTTCCGCAGGCTTCGTTCGCTTGATGCCGGCTGCTGAATGGTCGTGTTCCGGTGCTTTCGATTGAGCCTGCGCCAGCTGTCGTTTGTGTTTTTCTCTCTCCATCCACCTGCTTTTGATCTCCTCCTCTGCGGCCACCAGCTCCTCTTTGCTCACAGAATCCTCGATCGATTTCAGAACTTTCAGCACCACATTGATGAAGTTCCCGTTCGACTTGTCGTCGCGGAACCGCAGCAACTTCCATTCGCCGCTTGTGTTTCTGCGAACTTCGGCTATGCGTCCGTTGAAAGACTCGCCCGTTTTCTTCAGCGCAAACCACTCTGGCTCAGTTATCGTCAGCCGGTTCCACTCCTCGTAGTTCTTGAAGCTGGCACGGTACTCTCCACCGTTGGCCCTGATATTGGCCTCGATGTCATCGTCCTCCAGCGACTCCTCGCCTCCCTTCCAAACATACAGCTTGATCTCCGGAAGCGCATCGTAGTCAGGATATTCTCTGTTCGGGTCGTGTTTTGGAAGCTCTTCATCGACGTAGACCGGGAACTCAAGGCGCAGCTTGAAATCAATCGTGTTCTCCTCGGCAGGCTTCCACTTGAGTAGCGTCGGGTCGGTTCCTGGAAGATAAGGCGTATCACAACAGGTCAAAACGAGTCCGTCAGAAACATAAGTCAGGTTCCTCATCTCTTTGAATATTTTGCTTATCTTGAATGGCTGTGTCATGTTTTTAAAGTCCAGTTTGAATGGGAATTGCGCGCACGCATCAGGAAACGTCCTTCTCAACTCCATATATGGCTTATGGAACTCGTGTTGCGCGTGGTACAGTCGTTTCCACAGATTTTTGTGCATCACGCTGTTCATGTCCATGGCCAGGCAATCAAATATCAAATACCTCATCTCCTTGACGCCCGTGACTGGATTCTTGCTCCAAACAAGCTCTCCGTCCACGATGGTTCCATTGTGCGAAGAGTCAAAGTTCTTGGATGACCGGGGGAAATGGAACCCAGGTATCATGTAGTATTCGTTCTCTCTGTTGATCAAAAAAGTACCCTCTTCGCCCGTGTCCTGGTTGATCAGGACGTACAAAAGACACCTCAACCCGTCCGACTTCTCGCAGACGAGATAGTCCCTGTTCTTCAGTACACTCAAGTGCTCGCGCGTGAAACTCACTGGCTGCGACCCAGGAAACGTATTGTAGCGGCTACGAAGAATCTGCGAAACCTTTGATTTCAGATAATTGGCCACCTCCTCCGAAACCAGTTCGCCCGGCATGTCGGGAACTCCTCTGTCATCTTCCATGTTGTGTTGGTCCCAAGTGACGAGATTGCGGTGTAATGCTGTGCAACGGTGCCCCAGAATTCAAGAACAAAACGCTTAAGCGAGAAGATGGAGTTCTGGACGTTTGGCAGCGTATCGAGTTGATTGATCGTCCTGGCTTCTGTGCTGTAGCCCGTACCGTTAGGTTCTTCGCAGCCTTAAGATAAACTTTTCGTGTCTTGCGAAACGGTTGAAAAAACTCGCAGGAACATCTCTGCACCGACAACGCTCGAGAACTCAGAGAGCCAAATAGAAGGAGTCAAATACGAGTGAATACATGTCGAGCCGTTTATCCCGACGCCACAACTACTCATGGCTAGGTCGGCCAAGAGCGAAGGTCGTGGAAGGGTGATCGCCGTCAGACAAGTATTCGCCTCGCCTCGACTTTCTCCTGCACCGGATCCCGATCTTCCTCTGCCGGCGAACATCTTCGTCAGCCCCGTTCCGCGAGAGCTTCCAGCGACCGCGACCAGCACTGACACTCCTTGCCAAGTCTTCTTCACAGGCCTTTGTAAACTGCATACTCCGTCCCGTCGGTCTTTTGGTGACCCCTGGTACCTCCGTTCTCGCTGCCTTTGGCAGTCCGCTGGACAGGCCTCGCCTAGCTCGTCGCAGCTGACGATGTATAATCCTCAACGTAATCCCCAAAACCACCCTTCGAGTCTGTTTTCGGCAGCACCAAGCCTGAGTGGTGATCGGCTTGTTGGCCTGAGAAAGGTGTTTGGACCGCCCCTCACAGCCCCATTTTCCAAGTCAAAATAAACCTTCCGATCTCGATTCAAAGAGTTGCCCCCCTGCCCCAAATCTTTTTCCAAAAAAACCTCCCACAAGGTTTTACCTTTGTTCTTGGACGGGTTTACCTTGGCAAAAAAGCGCTTCTGTTTGTGTACGGTCAACAGAACAGGCAACGGTGATCGAATCGCTCGGTTAGGATTGGATGACAGTTCAAGCCAGGGTGGAATTTGAAACTGATCTAAACCACGCCTGGAACAGCTACTAGTGGGCAACTGCCGCAACCAGTCAGCTTGTTTCCGATAGCTACACTTGCGCCGATCTACGCCTGTGGCCACCTTGTACCCAACGCTTTATTTGCTACACCTGCATAGTCATGGAGGCGTCGTCGTCCCGGCCTAAGAGAAGAACGACGGTCAACGTCAACTACAAGGAAAAAGGCGAATACGACATTGGCACTCAAACCGAAGCCTCTGTTTCGTCTTCTTCTGCCCTGCTGGGCTCTGCGGGCTCCACGTCATTGTCCTCGCTGGCCAAAAAGTCTTTCAGAAGACCCGACAACGGAGTAGCAGAGTCTGTCTTTTCTCGATCCTCCGGCGCAAAAGTCGGATCCAAAATACCCGACAAACTCAAAGACCTGTACGTTCCTGTGGACGATGTGGTCCCTTGGAACTGGCAGCCCCCGATAGGCGAAGAAGACAGTTTCAATACTGTTCTGGACTTGAAATCGGCCCGGGTCGAAAACAACGTGCTGACGGTGAAAAATGGCGTGAAAATCAAGAAAGGTGACTATATATACATGGTCTGTGAACCACCGGGAGAGCCCTTCTACATCGCAAGAGTGATTGGTTTTGCGAAGAAAGACAAGAACCTCAACAGCAGAAACGCCAAAAATTTCAACTTTGAGGTATGTTGGTTTTACAGACCTCGTGACCTGAACAGAAAGGTTTCTGACTCACGGGTCTTGTATGCTTCTCTCCACAAGGACGAATGTCCCTTGCAAAGCTTTAGGGGTCTCGTGACGGTGAAACACAAATGGGAAATCGACAATCTCGACGCCTACAGGATGCAGCCAAACTCCTTCTATTTCGATAAGCTCTATGACAGATACATGATCAAGATGTATGACGTTTTGCCCACACAGAAACTTATCAATCTTCCGCCTAATTTCTACAAGGCACTGAACAAAAGGTTTGAATACGTTTTTGTTGAAGTGGGACGGGGACAGGATCTTCTAGCCGACCCAAAAAATTGTGAGAAATGCTTCCAATGGGCTGCTTCGTCCGACTCTATTCAATGTCTGCGATGTGAGAAGATATACCACTTGTTGTGTGTGGATCCACCGATAATGAACAAGCCGAAACGCGGATTTGCGTGGTTCTGCGCCTCGTGTAACAGAGAAATCGAGAAAGAAATGAGTGAAAAGAGAGGAAATATGCTAGAAAAGACCCAGCCCTCACAGATTGCTGCCTCCTTGGCGTCGAATGACGAGGATATATCAGATCAGAGCTCCCAGCTGGTTTCAGCTTTTGAAAGTGAGGACTCGGCCACAATTGTCAATGACAACGACGGCCTGGTATCGGACTCTCAGGGATTGTCTGATTCCAGGTCGGAATCGCTACAACCAACAGATTCTGACGGACATCGTGTAGCCAGATACGAGGAACTAGCTGCGAAGTTTTTGCAAGCCGACAACGACATTTCTTTCGAAGAAAGACGAGAACTGGAAGAATGGCCTTACCGATACTTAGGTATGCACGCGAAGTTAGAAGACGCTTTGGATCTCCAAGACCGTCCGTACGCTCGAGCTGCCTCCAGACTCGGCTCCAAGCATCAATTCACAGCCTTGGTGGACTGGTTTGATCATCCGGTACAGTATTACGACCCAGAAGAGACTAAGGGCTCAAGATTCAAGCCAAAGAAAAAAGGAGTCAACCGCAAGTCTGGCACTCGAAGCTCATTGTCTCCTACTCCCGAAGAGGAAAACTCTCAAAGACTACCTATTCCAAAAGAATTTCAAGACGTTTCACCAAGTGAGTTTCCTGATTGGTTACAACCGAGACCTAAAGGGTACATTGAAAGAGGAGGGGAGGATACGGCCGAACTCTTATGGAAACAGTCGGAAGACCTCCTCGATAGCGAGATGGTTGAGAGGTACTTGGAGGACTGTAAGCCCATTGCTGTCAAACTGAACATGATTCCGACGACGCCCAATTTTGTGGATGCGTGTCTCAAAACGTTAATGGACAACAACTACCAACCAGAGCTGGCCATGAAAGAAGTTGCAACCTTCACAAGAGAGTCTCTGAGAGAACCCACGTTCACGGCCGAAGAAATAGAAAGATTCGAGGAGTCGGTGAGAGAAAACGGTAGTGAACTGTATCCAGTATACAGAGACGTTCAAACCCAGTCCTCAGCCATGGTGGTCAGGTTTTATTATTTGTGGAAGAAGACCGAAAACGGCCATCGGATTTGGGATAATTTCAAAGGAAGACCGAAGAATAGACTCAAGAAGAGTACCAAAAACGTTGGGCTCGATTTGTCGGATTCCGTCGACGACTCCGCGTACAGTGCAGAAAAGATCTCGAAGCAGAACGCTTTGATGCAATGCCAGTACTGTTCTACGAAAGAGTCAGCGCAATGGTTCAAAGTCTCTGGCTCTACTGTTCCCATTTCCAAAGAAGATGTCTGCATTGGGCTCTGTTTTAGATGTGCACGTCTGTGGAGACGTTACGGTATTGAATGGGAGGACCCCTCTGATGTCCTCAAGAAGCAAAGCCAAAGAGGAGGGACAGGATGGAAGCGAAAACTTGAGTTTGAGCTCTTTGAGGACGCTAGACAGATCATGGAGGCCAGAGAAAAATACACTCTCAAGCCCAAAAAACATCCTCTAAAACAGGGAATTCCAATGGGAACTCTCAATGGCTCTTCTAAGGTGAAAGCTCCACCGGAAAACCTGACGAAACGAGTTCCGCTCAAGAAGGCAAAAGGATCAGTTACTGCTGCTCCAAAAACCTCAGGCGCTGGTGCCCCTAAGGAGCTTATCAAGACGGAAGCTGACGACGGAGCTGATCTAAGTTTTGAAAACAGAGCGAAGAAAGAAGCGACAGAGGTAACTGTGAAGGACGAGAAACTGATGAAAGTCCGGTCGCTAAAACTGAAAAAGAGCAATCAGAACAATAACGTCGAGGACCACAGTGAAACGAAAACCTTCAAGGTGACAATTCCGTTTGCTGATACCCGAGATGATCAAGAGGTGGACAAGAGAGAGCCGAAAAAGAAGGCTGTTAAAGGCAAGAAACGAGCCTCTTCCGACTCGGACTTAACATCTTCTCTAGACCCACAAAAGAAACAGAAGTCGGTCAAACTTCAAAATGTTGCCTCGAACTCAATTGCAAATATGATGAGCAGCAGATATTGGAGCAAGTACCAGGTGTTCAATCCATTTGATCCCAACAGTGATATTTCGGATTATCCAATTCCACAAACGAAGAACGCAATGAAAGAGTTGTCGACTCAGTGGAAGAATCAACTGTCCAAGATGAACAAGCTTGGTATGGACGAACGATCATTTTACTCTGTTTCGCCATCCTCAAGGCCCGAAAAGTTGCCATTATTTGATCCCAGTCTCAGACCCTGTTGCGTATGCCGCTCTTCAGAGGTTGACTCGCAGTCGTTGAAAGAAATGGTAATTTGCCTCAACTGTGGAGTTAATGTTCACGCTTCATGCTACGGTGTGAAGCTACCACTGACATCTGAACACGAATCCCCCAATGCTTCTGATTTCAAATGGGTTTGCGATCCTTGCTCAAATGATTTGCATCCAATAGTAAGCACGCAATACCTTTGTACTCTGTGCAATGCAAGAGAAAACGATCACGATAATGCAATAAAGGGCGACAGCATATCGGTTCCCGACGCATTGAAGAGAACAAGCGGGGGGAAGTGGTGCCATTCGATATGCGCTGTATTCAACCCTAGATGCGAGTTTGGAAACACGGACTTGTTGCAGCCCGTTTACGGTACGGAAGTACTTCTGTGCGAAAACTTGTCCAAGTGTTGTGAGATTTGTGGTGGGATCGGCGGAGGGTTGGTTGATTGCCGAATTTGTGCTAAATCTCTCCATGTCACTTGCTGTCAAGACACTCCAGGATGTTTCATTGGCTTCGAACTTTCACAGGATTCAAAAACTAAATGTCCCGTGGTTAAGATGAGAGACTCGAATCACTCAGGAAAGCCCGTACCTGTGGTTATTTGCAATCAACATTTTCTGGAGACTGACTCGCTTACGTTGATGGAGAAATACCAGTTGTTTCCTCTACGATCGGTAGTCAAACTGAAAGGCAAAAAGGAAGTTCCGCTGATCAAAGCCTTTTGCAACGAAACCAAATCGACCTCATTGACCATCTCGGGAGAATTATGGCACAAAGTTTACAAGGAGTCGACGGCTGTTATACAGCATTCCGAGCATGGAAAGCCCGTCACTAAACCCGCGACCTCCGTATTCGACGCTGTCCATTGGTGCAAGCACTGCAACAATGTTCGGTCTTTGTGCTGGTATGGAGATGATCCCAACGACAAAATATGTCATCAATGCTACGTTCGGCTGAACAACGATGAAGGATTAATTGATGTTCTTCCAGACCTGTCTCAACTAAACAGTGTCAAGCTATCTGGATCTAAGTTCGGTATCTCGGAGTTGAACGATGTAATACGAAACGCAAGTTCCACCACCAAAATCTCGATACAAGACATGCTTTCGTGAATTAGATGTGTATATACGCTAGTTATGTCTCTTATATTTCGGTAAACCCCTTTTCCAACGCGGTTTCTATGCGTTCTATTTCGTCCAAAGAAGAGACCGCAGCCAACTCCTGTTTCAATCGTTTCCGATCCTCGTCGCTCAGTTTCCGCACTGTCAGGCTAATCTCCTTTTCCTGCTTGGACTCCGTGTCGACGTTCTCAACCTTCTCGGCCGAAATGATCTTCAATGCCAGAGGTGTAGGCTTTTCAATCGTTCCAAAAAGCTCTCTAGCCGTCGTCTTTTCCTTCTGTTTGACTCGCTCGAAATCCAAAACCTCCAAGCAGGGTATTTTCCAAATGGTGAAGAGTCTGTAGTGCTCCAGTTCTGTGAGGGGGTTCCCTATAAGATACAAGCTGTGCAAGTTTTTGAGATTTTTCAGCGGCTCGATGTCGGCCAAGTTGGCTAGATTGTTATTAATTAGAGTGACAGAGCTCAAATTCGGCACATTGGCCGCTAGCAGAGGATCGATGCAGGCTATTCTATTGTTGGCCAGCAGAAGAGTTTTCAGTCTCCTGAACTTGGGTATGTTTTCCAACACTCTGATTTCGTTATCTGTGAGGTCAATGGCTTCATAAACATCGTTCGTCTCTTCTAAACTCTCAATAGTCGTCGTTTGAAGACTTCGCAACGAGAGAACACGCTCCCCCACTGGATTCAGATACGAGGGGGCATCTAGTACCAAAGAGCTTGTTAATTTCATTTTGCCTGGCAGTAAAAAAGGATTAGTACACCCTCATGGAACTGCTCAACTGAATCTACGCACTATTTTTCTGGTGAAGAAATTTTATTTTTCAAGGCGCGGTGATTAGTATCACGTCCTGCTGAAATACAATTCAACTATATATATACAGATCGGCTACCCGGGAATCTCCACCTGCTACCTGTCTACTCGTCCAGCGACAGCTTAGACCTGTCACTAGGAAGAATTTTGCCTCCCTCTGGCTCGTACTTTTTTCTCGTGGCGATTCTCAGTTTCTCCTCCTCCTCGAGAGTCAACGGCTCCACGGTTTCGTTGGGAGCAACAAACTCAAAGTCACCAAATCCGAAAGCACGGTCGCTGATCTTGCTCAACACGTACAACTGCATCTTGACGTATCGGACGGTGGCCTCTAATTTCACCAAATCCACATTTTTGTCACCATTGAAAACATTTCTCCAGAGCGCGGCTGCCAAAACAGCATCGGATTGGGATGCAAGGGCCTCGTCGTAGGAAAACACAATACCCATCAACTGTGCGTGGAAATCCTTCATGTACGTGTCCCTGATTCTTCCTGAAAGAACGTTCATCTCTTCGCTCAATCGCAGCTCAATATCTTTGAAATACTTGTCAACCAGCTTCTGCTGGTAGTTCTTACCCTCCTTGAAAGGCATGGCTCTCATACGGACAAAGAGCAACCAAACGTGCAAAGAAGTGATCTGGAACCACTCCGCAAACGTTCTGGGAAGCCCCAACGTGTCGTACCAGAAAGCAGAAGTCTCCGAAAGTTGCTCATCCTGATACTGCAACGACTGCTCTTTGCACATGTAGTAGTATTTGGATCCTCCCATGGAGCCGGCTCTCACGTTATCCATATCGATTCGGAAAACAGAGATGAACGTCTCGCCCAAAGCCCGCTGCCACCGCGGCAGTGTGAAGTTCTCGGCCTCGTAGTATGGTTTAGGCAGTTTCTGTTTGGGACTCACGTCCTTATCTGGGGTGTCTGGGTTCACTATCTTCGGCAGACTCGAATTGGTGGCTATATCTTTCGGCGAGGTCCGATTAGACTCCAGTCTCAGTCCCGTTGTTCTTCTCAGGTATGCAC
Source organism: Ogataea saltuana (assembly GCA_030674545.1). Taxonomy (NCBI): domain Eukaryota; kingdom Fungi; phylum Ascomycota; class Pichiomycetes; order Pichiales; family Pichiaceae; genus Ogataea; species Ogataea saltuana. The sequence continues at coordinate 269,987 of JAKTYV010000014.1, forward strand.
CCTGAGAGAGAACTGTTCTTCTGACGTGTCTGCTCAACATCGCTGGTGGTCAAGGTGGTTATTGGTCGTACTTTCGAGAGCCTATAATCCCTTCGTTCGAGTAATCTTCACCGAAAATTTTACATATAATATCGCTTTATTTTTTTTTTGATTAGTTTTATTTTTTCGCTCCATGTTTTTGAGCTAGCCACATCTCTTACATTCCCCAACTTGTTCATTGGCCTAGAGATAAAGCATACAATATAGCTTCTAAACGTACAACATTTGAAAAACAATCAAATTAGTGTATTTGGCGGTGGTAGTAGTACATGGACCCGCTGAGTCCCAGCTGTTGTCGTCGTTTTTATCTTTTTCCTCCTTTTTTGGACGCCTTTTTGCGACCACGGCTGGCAACAAGTTTTGGCTCGTCGTAATGAAAATGTCCAAAAGTGTCGATAGCGATCGAATTCACCCATGCCAGAACATTCTGCCTATCCCGGTCATTCACTAACGCGGCCAAAGTTTCTTTGGCTGCCTCAACTCGCGCAATCTTGGCCTCCCGCTCCTTCTGCTTCCTTTTCTTGGCCTCTCTCTTGGCAACTCGTTGAGCAGGTTTCACCTCCAGCTTGGCCCGTTTGGCTGCAATTTTCTCTAACTTTTCCTCACGTTTCCGTTTCTTGACCAGATCGTCCGCCGCTGCTCGGCGGGTCCGTGGTTTAGCGTCCTCGTCCTCCGTTCCCGAGCTCGACTCGATGCTTTCCACCTCGGTCTCCTGTTTTGCAATCTCTTCTTCCGAAAACTCCTCCTCGTCACTGATCACCGTCTCCGCTATGATTCTCTCCAGCTTTATCTGGTCCTCGGACTTTCGACCGATTCCAAGCGACTTCACCCGTGAGTTCAAGCTGCTCTTGATCTGGTCCTGCAAAGCTAGGGTCTCCTTCTTCAGCAGTTTCTCTCTTTCACCCTCCGAGTTAAACCACTTCACCAACTGGTCGATTTGGTCAGGAAGCTCGATGAATCCCCAATCGCTCGAAGACATTAAAACATTCTCCCCTTCCTCCAGTATCTTCCTCTCCACGGGAGTATATTCCCTTTCTGCCGCGGCACCAAACTGATCAACGACAATATACCCGTTGGAGTCCTTCACTTTCCCGTCTTGGTACTTTAGTCCGAAAAATTGTTGCACAGCCTTGGAAAACACCGGAGAGACCGATTCAAACAATCCCACGGGTTCTTCGGTTTTTTCCAGCTTGGGCGGACCGTTGTCGTCGGATACGCTTAGGGCCTCGCTCGGGAGGTTATCTTCCTTGGGCCGAACAGCGTCGTTCCATTGTTTGAGATTGTCGTCGGTCAATCCCAGGTAAGTCTTTCTGTCCTCGTCTCCAGGACCTTGGATCCACAACCTCCCCATCAAGTAGGTGTCTTCCACGTACTCGGACTCATCATCGTCCATGTCCGCGGAGTTGTCCTCATCGTCCGTCTGGTTTGAAGAAGAGTTTAAATTTGGTAGTCCGTTTTTTTCAAACCACCAGTATCTGTTGAAAAGCCTGTCGCGGCCAATGTAACGGACCCGCTGACAGTCAATTTCGATGAGCCTCTTCTCGAAGTCCCGCTTGGTCTGCTTGTAGCCGTTGATGATCTGGACTTTTTCAGTCCGTTTTTTTATCAACTGCATGAACTCTGGATTGCCGGCACAGACAGCCTTTTCGAGCTCAGAGGGCTCCAACGAAAGCGCAAGCTGGCTCGATCCTCCCGATCCCGCACCCGTTCTTCTGGATCTGTTACCCGGGAGCTTGGACGGATCCTTGGCCATTTCGAGCTGCTCATTTCTTATTCTCTCTTGCAAAACACTGGTGTCGATGCTCTCAAGAGCGTCCGAAATCTCCTTCTGAGCCATGTGATACTCTTCCATTGCAATCTTGAGTTCCTTGATGACCTCCAGTCTTTCTCTCCTCAAATTGGTTGAGTCTTCGAGACACTTATCCATGTGCGACCTCACAACAGTTCCGTTGATCAGCAAGGACATCATGATCGCCAACGACTTGGCTCTATCCTGGGCACTCAGCCTGCTGTAAAAGTTATGCTCCAACGTCTCCGGGTCCACCTTGCTGTCCCCGGGAGCTAGAATCTCATAGATGTGGGTGATGTCGTCGCCAAATTCAGGTACAAATTCAACCGTGGACAAAATTCCAATCAGTATAATTAGCCAGCCGCCGTCCTTGAACTGTCTTTTTGCTAGCCGGTCTTTCCACGAAACCTTATTATAGTTAAGCAGAGCGTACGCGTTGTGGTTGATCTGCTCGGCTTCCTCTTCATAATCAGACCCATCATCGTCCATCTCGTCGGTCTCTCCGTTCGCAGACAATCCGTTGTTGGCATCCTCCGGGTCGTGTTCCTTATCGTTGTCCCCCTCCTCCTCTTCTTCCACATCGTCTTCTTGCAGGTTCTCCTTCGGTAAAATTACCAGAATGGTCTTGTTTTCAGCCATGAACGCCTTGAAAAACGAACAGTAAATCTCCGTCAAAAGCGTGCACAAGTTTTCCTCGTCTTTCCAGTGCAAAGCGGCATAGAAGTCGTCGAACGTGAAGTTGTCAATGGCCAGCGCTTTAGAGTACATGTTGATGAAGATCCAGACCTCCAGCACATCAGAAGCGTCGTCGATGCCAGGCAGCTTCTGGATCTGAGGCTTTAACGTGGAGACTGCTTTGAAGGGAAGCAGGAGATCTTCGACAGGACCCATTGGTCTGGCTCTGCCGCCGTTCACCTTGTTCAAGGGGGTCACGCTTCTGGAGTCGGCCGGAGTGGTTATCTTCAGCTTCGCCAGGGGAGCCGGCAGGATTTCCACAAACGAGTTGGGGTGCTGTGGATTTGGAGCAAACATAGGGGGGAAGGACTCAGCCGTCGAGTTGAGCTCCGCAAAATGCTTGTCCTTGGCCGCCTGCTGGATTTTTCTGTAGGTGATGTTCAAACTCTTGAAAAACCTAAGACATTTTTCGAAATGCCACACTTTGATCTTGCTGTCGAGAACGTAGTGGTAAATGTGGTCCGGTGAATAAACTGTTTTTGTCGAGAAAGGAATGGCGCTCACGATGAAGTTCACAACTGAAGGGTCAAACTTGTCCACTAACCTGACACCTGCAAACTTGAACAGCAGTAAGATCTTGTTCTTCAGAGCGGGATCGGCATCACTCTCAGGTGTGTCTTGGAAATAAACGACAGTTTTGCGAAGCGCCTCGTACCATTTTTCCTTCCAATCTTGCAGAGATACCCCGGCATCCTGCTCGGCAGCAGTGGGAGGAGTCTCTTTCAACGAGTCGAAAATGTGTTCTGTCGTGTTGAGTTGTAGCTTTGTCTTCTGGGCCAAACGCGTCTTCTTCTTGTTGTTGGAATCGTCAGTCAACTCAAATGACTTCAGGTGCGGTGGATATTCCAACGAGATCCTGTATTTCTTTGCGCTCGAGTCTCGAATCACCCACGGAGCTCCCAATCGGCTCGACCTCGTGAGATTCATCTTCAAAAATGTCTTGACGTACCATTTGGTGAACGAATTTCTTTCTCGAGATATCTGAGAAGCAGAGTTGACGGTGATCTCAATTCCGTTCTCCAGTAAAACTCGGTACGAACAGTAGCCTGCCCGGACAGTTCCGTCAGGAAGGTTTATCGCGTTGAACCTGGCTTTCTCTCTTACCATTCCCCTCGCTTTCTCTCCCGTCTCCGACCGAATCACTACTTGATCGCCCGGGAAAAAATCGTCTTTGAACTTGGAGTAAACCTCATCGACCAAGCCGTCTATCCTGGCAGTTGTTGAAAACGAAACGTACCGAAGAATCGGCTCCTTCACCGGTTCTGGAAACTTAGCCTCCATCATGTTTAGCTCATTTTTCTCCACTTTGAGGGCTTCGAAAAACGTGAAGTTGGAGTTTCCCGACGTTTCGCAAACAAACTTCTTGATGTTGTAATAGTCCATTCTGCTCAGATAAGCTTCATATGTTAAAAACCATTCTCCAGTCTCAGGTATATGCCACACTTCGGTGGACATGTCAAAGTCCTCCGTTATCTGGGGTGGGGGCACAAATTCTACCGCTTTCCGTTTAAAGAGCACCTGGGTGTTGTTAGTAAAAAAACGACACCGTTTGTTTGGCGTCTGGAGTTGGCACTGCCCGCTCCGCCAGCTCTGCTGAGCATCGCGACACGGCCCACAACGCCAAACACCACACTGCTCCCATATATGCACTTACCATTTCGTTCTGAACGCAGTCTTTTGCCAAAATGAACACCCTTTAATTGTCGTACAACGCCAAACTGGTTTAAAAAACGCCACTTAGCACAAGAAAAACCCGGTCGCTAGTTCAATCCGCTTTCAAAATACATTTCTACAACCCTCGTTCAGAGTACGGAAAAAGTGATCTGAGTGAAGGAAAATAGAAGGTCGTGCGCGAGCGAGAAAACGTGACTTTGGGAGGCTTAAAAATATAGAGGCAATTACCAGCGTATCGGTCGGGGCAAGCCTGGTTAGAGGTGAAGGGGTGGAGCCTTCATGAGTGCACCGTTCTCGCCACCTCTCGGTAGTTGTTTTCGCTGTCGGAGCTTAACATAGCCGTGATATCTACGGATGCTCTTCTTCATTACACGCGTCCATCGAGAGCGCCGCATTGCCGCATCTCTGCATCAGGTTTCTCTCCGAACAATATGACAATAACTGTTTGCGCACTAATTCTAATCTCGGACTGATCAGACGATCGACGCTGTTCGACGCCAGTCTCGAAACTAGTTTTTCCTGCCCAAAAAATTCCTACTGGTTGAATTTTGAAAAGGAGATTATTTGAAACGAGAGTAGAAGGCACAAGACAGCTCCAAATGGGGTCTTCAGCTGACCGTTCGGAAGCTGGAAAAACGCGCTATCCGCTTATCTGACTCTAACATACCCAAGTCACTATATACAGAACTCATTTGTAAAGGAAACCAAACCATCCTTCCTTGGCCTTCTCACGCTCGGCCTTCGGCTGGAACGCGTCAATATTGGCCTTGATTTTGGCAATCGCCTCTTCAGGTCCATATTGCCTGCCCAGAACGTCAATAAACTCCCCATCGGGATCCATGAAATAGAAGAAAATTGAGTGGTCGACCAAGTAATCTTGGCCCGGCTTGAGGTTACGCGGTGTCGAGAAATAAACCCTGTAATTTTTGCAACAGCGCTTGATCTCGTCATACTCGCCGGTGAGCCCGATGATGGAAGGATGGAAGTCAGTCAAGTAATCTTTGATCACTTCGGGGGTGTCACGAGCCGGGTCGCACGTGATAAAGAGCGGTTGCACTTCAATGTTGTGACGTTTCTTCAGTCCATCTAGTATGAGACCCAATTTGTCTAGCTCATCAGGGCAGATATCTGGACAATGCGTAAATCCAAAATAAACCAGCGAGAAGTTTCCCTTGAGCATCTCTTGGGTGCAAGTCTCACCCTCTGTGTTTATAAGGTTGAAAGGTCCTCCGATTAATGGTTTTCCAACACCTCTATTTTGCTCGGCCTCATTTCTCAGTTGGATCTTTTTTTTCTCGTTATTGAAAACATAGGTCAGAGCGGAGCCAACCACCACAAACAAAATAGCAGCTTTCCAAGTGACAAACTCTATGGGACTCTTTTTGATCGTTTGTTTCGAATACTCCGAGCCACCAATCGGCAATCTGGATAACGGTTTTCTCTTTGGTTCCACGTCTTTCTTCCCCTCGTTGAATCTCACCACCGAGGAGGTCAAAGGTCTGAGTTGACCTGTAGGAAAACCCGTCTTTTGCAGAGCTCGTGCCGGTCCAAAGCGCATCCGTAACATCGCGCAAAAAGTGTAAGTAAACCGTCTTTCTGGTACGAATAAAGAGTCGCCTGTTTCTGAAAAATACAATTTTTCAAATTTTTGAGCACCTCGAATTTACCTTGCTTCATCTGTGATTACATAATCATACGGGAAAACAGAAACTATCATTTATTCCGTAGCTACCAACATAATCAAAGGAACTAATTCTTACCTGCTCCGGCTCTGAAGTAGATGACATCACCGTCTTCGACAACATATTCCTTACCCTTTTGGAGCAGCTTTCCGGCGGCCTTGACGGCGACTTCATCGCCCAGCTCAATCAAATCATTGTACTTCATAACGTTGGCCAAGATGAAAGTCTTCATCAAATCGGTGTGAATGACACCAGCGGCTTGTGGGGCTTTAGTTCCGTCTCTGATGGTCCATTCTCTAACCTCGTCCTTCTCACCAGCAGTGAAGAAGGAAATCAAATCCAACTTCTTTCTCATCAAAGTAATGATTCTTGGCAAAATCGACGGAGCACCGACCTTCTTCTCCTCTTCTTCTCTCTCCTCATCAGTCTCCATCTGAGACAGTCTCTCCTCAAAGGAGACGGACAGAGGAATGATGACGTCACCAGGAGAGTATTTGTCGGCCCATTCCTTAATCTTCAGCAAGTGCTTGTTCTTCTTTCTAACGAAGTCTCTCTCGGACAGGTTGATCAAGTAGATTGTTGGCTTGGCTGTCAACAGGTACATGCTGTTGATGATTTCCACCTCTTTTGGAGTCCATGTTTGGTTGGCAACTCTCTGTCCACTCTTCAACAGTTCAATCAACTTCTCGGTGAAAATGGCCTCTTCCTTCTTTTGTTTCACCTCCAACGATTGTCCACCTCTTTTGGTGATCTTGTTGATGGCCTCAAGATGACTTTCAGCGAATTCAATATCCTTGAGTCTCAATTCGTTCGAGATGATGTCCAAATCTCTGGTTGGGTCAACGTCACCTTCGATGTGGATAATATCAGCATCATCGAAGCATCTAACCACCTGGTAAATAGCATCAACAGCTCTGATGTTGGACAAGAACGCGTTACCGAGACCTTCACCGGCAGCAGCACCCTTAGTGAGACCGGCAATGTCGTAGATAGTGATATATGCAGGAACCTTTTTTGGGGGCTTGTACATGTCGTACAGCTTATCCAATCTTTCAGATGGAACAATCACACGTGCCTCCTCAGGCTCGATGGTGGCAAATGGGTAGTTTGCTGGGTTTCCCAAAGGACATCTTGTGATGGCTTGGAAAAAGGTCGACTTACCGACATTGGCAAGACCGACAATTCCCGACTTCAGGTTGTTACCTGGTCTTCCTAGAAGGATCTTCTTCTCTTCAACTTGCTTCTTTGGTGGCATGATGATAAAAGGCTTGAGTTCTCGTGTAAAATCACTATAAATCTAAAAAGGACATCCTCTAATTCTGTTTTCGCCTTTAATTTTCCTCTCAAATTCCTATAATTTTTCAAGCTCGACCTCGAAAAAAAAAATTTTCAAACTCCTCAAACCATCTATCTCAACTAAACAGGGTCTGAAGCAGGTTTCTCTAGCCAGTCTCCGAACTTTTCCAGTCGATCGCGCTCGTCAAGCTCAACGTTATTGCCAGGATTACCTCCAGACTTGCGATAATGTGTCAGGCCATCGTATTTCGCTACAGCCAGCTTTTGGCCCCCGAAAAACCGTCCATTCATCTTCTCGACACATCGATCTGCATTCAATGAGCTTTTAAACCGAACAGAAACAATTCCCTCTGGTTCTAAATCGTAAACTTCAACCTTAGTCACCTCACCCAACTCTTCGCATCCCTCCCGAATGTCATCTTTGATGTCTAACACAGCACTCGAACTCTCCTGAACCTCCTCCAGCGTAAAACAGTGTCGAAGAATCACGATCTTCTCGTCCCGGATCCGCCTAGTCTCATCATCGGTGCCGTCCTCGTCGTCGGACCAAACCGTTGCTCGTCGGTTTATCTTGCTGATCTTACTTCGCAAAACATTTTTCTCTTTGACGTTAATCTTTCTGGCTGAACCGGCGTCAGGCTTCTTTTCCTTGGCCGAGAACTGAGCTTTGGAAACCTGAATCTCGCCTGAATCATTCGCGCGCAGCTTTGTGCCGTCTAGTAACTCGATCGCCAAGTCACAACTTTCCTCTCGTAAATACTCAACAAGACAGTCACCCTTGAAATTACCATCTTCTCCACAATACATCTTGATTTTCTTCTCTCCAGTCTTGAAATCCTCGGCCAAAATCCCGTATTTGCTGAAAACATCGGCGATCTCGCTTTTTTGGGTGTCAATGGGTACACCACTTACGTAAACACACGTGTTGCGTCTCCGACTAGCCTCTTTCTGGCGCTGTTTTTCTAGTCGAAGCTCTTCCAGCTTCTGTCTTTTCTCTCGTTTCAACTCTGCACTCGAGTCTGCGGCCTCCAATTGATGTTTTCCACCATTCTCATCAAAATCTTCGTCCAGAATAGGAACCCATCGCTCTAAAATCGGGTTATATTCGTATTCCTCGTTACTTTCAGCATCTCCCAGTATCCACCGGTTGCGCACTTTGTCAAACGACAGAGTCTCCGCAATTTCGCGAGGAAGCTTGTCCGGAGCAACCCCTTGTACCTCGTCGATAAGGGCCATAATTCTTGGGATATGGGGAACCAGAAACCTAAATCCTGTCCATCCTTGGTGATTCAAGCTCCGTAGTAAATATCATTTGTTCTCGCAGAAATATTTTTCGTGTCACGTGAGCTTGAAAAGCTGAGAGTGTCCGCGCCGAGCAGAGACCAGACCGCTTCCAAATCTGCTCAGAATTCAACGAATGTCCCCAGTTGCCCCCGGTCGGCCAGCTTGTCCAGTCCCCTCAAAGAACCTACAAGAGGCCCGCCCCGGCCGATTGCACCGCCCTCTCTGAACATCTTGACGCGACATGCTCGCCTTCACCTTCTTAGTGTACGTTTTCCTCCCCAGCCGCGCGCACGCTGCACCCCTGGAGCCAGCTCGATTCCCCTCCTTTTGTTCTCGCCGGGGAGAACAATAAGCCGATCCCGGTTTTTTCGAATTTTCCCCCACAGTACAGTGTTTCGCATGAGGATTTCCACACTGGCACTAAATTGCTGATTTCGGAAAACAGTATAAATAGGGGCGAGATGCTGGTTTGCGAGCGGCGAGAAGAAGACCTCTTATTTGCTCTGTTCCGGTACCTAACTCAATTGAACAAAAAATGTCAACTATTAAACTAAACAACGGTATTGAAATCCCACAGATCGGCTTTGGCTGCTGGAAAGTCGAAAACTCCATCTGCGCCGACCAAATCTACGAGGCCATCAAGGTGGGCTACCGTCTGTTTGACGGAGCCATGGATTACGGCAACGAAAAGGAGGTTGGCGAGGGCGTCAACAGAGCAATCAAGGATGGTCTTGTTAAAAGGGAAGACCTGGTGATCGTCTCGAAGCTGTGGAACTCGTATCACCACCCTGACAGTGTCAAGTTGGCTATCAAAAAGGTTTTGGGTGACCTCAAACTCGACTACTTGGACATCTTCTACATCCACTTCCCAATTGCCCAGAAGTTCGTTCCGTTTGACGAAAAGTACCCTCCTGGATTCTACTGCGGCTCGAACGGCTGGGAGTTCGAAAACGTCCCATTGGCAACCACGTGGAAAGCGCTAGAGGGTCTTGTCGACGAAGGCCTGGTGAAGTCAATTGGTATCTCCAACTTCTCCGGTGCTCTCATCCAAGATTTGCTGAGAGGATGCCGCATCAAGCCCCAATTGCTCCAAATCGAACACCATCCTTATCTGACCCAAGAGAAGCTCATCGAGTATGTCCAATCTCAAGGGATTGCCATCACAGCCTACTCCTCGTTTGGTCCTCAATCCTTCGTGGAGCTCGACCATCCGAAGGCCACCGATAGCATCGCCCTTTTCAAACATAAAACCGTGGTTTCCATCGCCGAAAAGCACAAGGTTTCCGCCTCAAAAGTGCTGTTGAGATGGGCCACCCAGAGAGGGTTGTTGATCATCCCGAAGTCCAGTCAGAAGGAGAGATTGATCGCCAATCTCGAGGTGAACGACTTCGATTTGTCCGAAGACGACCTCAACGCTATCAGCTCCCTGGATGTTGGTCTCAGGTTCAATGACCCATGGTCTTGGAACAAGATCCCTATCTTCTATTAGAGACGTTTGATCGGCTGTTTGCGATTGTAATTAACACGATTGTACTCCTGGTCTCTATTTTAATGCCGTAGTCGTACTGATTGTCCAGTTTTGCACACTATTTGGAATGTCACGTGACCGCTATCGCGACTTATTTGCGAGATTTTGTTGAGATGGCGGGGAGCCCATCCCGAGAAAAAATCCAGATAAAGGATAAAGGGACGAGATATTGGAGTTTCTCAGGAACCAGTCAGCGAAGGAGAATATGACTATCAAACCAACAATGACCGTGTTGAAGAAGAATCTCAAAATTGCGCTGCTGCAATTCTACGCTGGAAATGACAAGACCGCCAATTTGAAAAAAGTGAGCGAGTTTGCAGCCAAGGCATTGAAAAATGATCCAAAACTGGACGTTTTGGTTCTGCCAGAGTGGTTCAATGCCCCCTACTCGGTGGAGCAATTTGCCAATTACTGTGAGAGCATTCCAAATGGTGAAACCACCAAGTTTTTGTCTGACCTGGCCAAACAGCACAAAGTCAATGTCGTCGGAGGCTCCTTCCCAGAGCTTTCTGAGGACAATAAAGTTTACAACACCTCGCTGACGTTCAACAGAGACGGAAAAATTATTGGAAAGCATAGAAAAGTCCATCTGTTTGACATTGATATTCCAGGCAAGATCACCTTCAAAGAATCGACCATTCTTTCTGCCGGAAACAAGACGACCGTTTTTGATCTCGACTCGTTTGGAAAAGTGGGACTCGGTATCTGTTACGATATCCGTTTCCCTGAGCTGGCCCAGGTCGCTGCTAGACAGGGAGCTGGAATCATGTTTTATCCCGGTGCCTTCAACACAGTGACAGGTCCTCGTTTCTGGACAAAGTTTGCCACTGCCAGAGCCATCGACAACCAAGTTTATGTGGTGATGTGTTCTCCAGCAAGAGATGTTGAAGGAGGTGGTTACCAATCTTATGGTCACTCTTTAGTCGTCGATCCTAGCGGTGACGTCATTGTTGAGGCTGGTCATGGAGAAGAAATTGTTTATTGCGAGTTGAAACCAGAGGTTATCGAGGAAGCCAGAAGTACCATCCCGATTACTCTCCAGCGGAGATACGACGTTTACCACAACGTTGCGGATGACGCGGTTGTCAGTGATGTTTAGCTCAGCAAAGTTTATATGTGTTCCGCAAAGGGTAAATCACCGAGTAGCAAACGCCGAACTCCGTAAATCTATAAATCCAAGGAAAAACTTTTTTGGAGCCAGATCTTGGAGATGATAAGAGAGAAAGGACGTCCAAAAAAAACGATTACTACGTTTTCTGTGGTACTATCTATGTCCGCGAGCCTCAATCATGCTGATTGATATACTGGGACGAACTTCGCGCCGGCTAAGTAGTGCGTTCCTCGGTCAGAACCCTCAGATCTACTCTAGAACTACCTCTAGTTTGGTATCTGGTTTCAAGACTAATTACAACTTCGTCTCCAAATGCCCTGACCCAGAAACAGACACCGGCTGCACCCACTGTCAGCTGCCGGTGTTTCCCAAAAATAAACAGCTCGATTTTTCCAAGCCGCTCCGGCATTCTAAAGCTAGTCCATGGAAGCACATTCTGGTCCTTTCGGGAGAGCCCGACTATAAAAATTGGCCAAGCAGATTCGAGATGGCTCCCGGGACAATTATCGCCGAAATACAGAAGCACAAACAATCAATTGTGGACCCCTACCATCCTGTTTTAGCCAGCATGACGTCTCTACAGCAGCAGTCCAAGCAGGACGGCCATTCAGTGCTGGCGTTGTACCCTGATGGTATCAAAGTAGAAGTTCCATCTGCCAGGGTAGAGGAATTCATGATCGGTTACTTAAGCTGTGCTCCGGGCGATATGCCTGAAGAGGATTTAGACAAATTTAAGACAATACAGGAGCAATTCCGAAGAGGGTTCGAGTCTTCGGAACTTCAAAATGATATTATCCTCATTTGCGGGCACATGAAAAGAGATGTTCGCTGCGGGGAGCTGGCTCCGCTCATTTCGAGGGAATTCGAGGCGGTTCTGGGATCTCAAAATCTTCTGTGCACACCAGAAAATCCTTCAGGCACGAAAGTTGGCTATATTTCACACGTTGGAGGACACGTTTACGCGGGTAACGTGATCATTTTCAAGAAAAACGGTGACGCCATATGGTACGGTCGTGTTCTTCCTCATCATGTCCAAGGAATCGTCAAAGAAACGCTTGTTGGCTCACGAATAATTGAAGAGCTATATCGAGGATAGCTTGAATTTGAAGCAAGTTTTTGCACAGCCCAATAACTGCACCCCTTGCAATGTTAACGTAATCAGAGAATGATAACCCGATTCGCGGTCGAGTAGGGCTGTTCGTAAAAAACCGGAAAGAATTTCTTGGTCATGACTTTAACCTATGCGGTCCCCGCGGATTGTTTTTCTAGCGGGATCCCAGTCCGAGCCCCGGAGATAGACAGTTTGTGCCATAAAATTGCAGGCCAGCGGCCGGCAGCGCGCCGCTCACACCGCGCTGCGCTTGCCGGGGTGGCCAGGCGGGCCTCCGCAAGGGTGACCTGACCCTGCGGGGGGGACGAGCGCCTGGTCATTCGTGTCTTTCTGGGGAAAACCCGTTATGGCGGGGGGAGGGCACTTGTGTTTGAAAAGTATTTCTTAATGGGGGTGAAAGAAGAGTTTTTAGAAATGTATTGAGGTAAGCTCTTTCGTCTTTTGCATTGTGACCTTTCTGCATACAACAGCAGAGCAGAGTGATTTCAGCACTCGAAAGGGACTGGAGGTTGTGTGTGCTATAACCTGTTGCACGGAGCGGTATAATCCATGCGAATGTCGGTTTACTGCTAATAAATACACTCTACAAGTTCAATCATGAGCTATCTGGATAACCGAAAAAAATCGCCACCCTTCCTGGAGCTGTCGCAATCTACTTTGCAGCTGTTGCACCAGAACCGAAAACAGCTTTCGGCGATCAACTTTGACAATGTTCTGACGCTGTGGACAACGTTGATCAAGTCCAGTGAGTTCATCGGCAACGGAAAGCGGCTTGAAAACATCAGTTGGCGTGTTGTCAACAGAAATTTACTACTGAAAAATGATTTTAATTACAACGACTTCTCAACCCTTATAGAAATATCCACTGGCTCCAGCGATCATCTTGATTTCCCACACCCTAGGCAGACCCAGAATGGCCAGCAGCAGCTACCCAAAAAACCGCTCAAACGCTCGGCCAATCACACGTTCTCGAGACACGCAACGTCAACGTCCTCCCCGCTCTCCTGTACCCCCTCGCCTCCAAAATCCAATGTCCCCCACCATGTTTCACAGCCTTCTTTGTTCAGTAACGTGACGAGGACAAAGAGCCAGCCCCAGGTGGAGACTCTGCATGGAGCGAAGGAAATCACCGCAGAGGTGTCTACCAGCGAGCACGAAACAGATACGGACATTGAGAATGGCAGTCAATGGGTATCAAAATCAGACCACGAAGGCGAGTCGAGCACACAGGGGATTAAGGCCTCGGTTGCCGAAGTTCCTCTTGCGTCTCAGATTTCTCTCACGCGAGAGAACTTGAGTCATCAGCAGAACCTCATACGGGAGCAACAGGAGAAAACGCCCACCGACAGCATGTCCAAGAAGGAGGAAGAAATCCCAACACGCAACAACCCCCGGGATCGCATGTTTTACATAGACAACACTCCATCTCCGGACTTGGAAGACAATAGTCGACTACAAGCTGATGTCCTCCATAAACAGCACCAGCAGGCTCGTGCGAAGTCTCCACCGATTCGCCCAGATCAAAACACTCCAACTGCTCCTAAAGTCAAAAGTTTGTTCCATCAGCAGCAAATACAGCAGCAACGCCAACACGCTCTTCCTCACAATCAAGGAACGTCCCATCAAGCCAGACGGTTTCCGAATCAACATCCACAGCCAGTTTTCCAAAATCAGCCGGATCTTAACCAACACGGTGCCGCGAAGGATACCTCTGCTAGCATGGGAAGTCACTTCAAACAGGTAAAATCTGAACACGAAGTCCGGGAGACAACCCATGTCAGCCGACCAGCCCAATCAAACCAGCCAAACCAATTGAACCCACATACAGTCACCGGTCCATCGCCTCGGTCGGAGACTCAGAGGTCACAAGTCTCGTTGTTTGATAAAAGAGACAGTCGCCAGGACGAACACGCTCAGAAGATCATGTTCTCATCGGATGATGAGTTTTCAGACGGGTCCGATTGGTCGTCTTTGTCTGGAGATTCGGAATTTGAAGAGGACGATGAAATTGAAGAAGAACACTTGGACTTCAATAAGTCTGACTCGTACAGCAAACCCGCAGAAGAGCCCACGATGAAGCGATCATTATTGAGCGGACTTTTTCTGGACAAAATGGCTCATGAGGAAACGCAAAATCCAGACCAAAACCATCAAGTGGAAGGAAAATCGACTATTAAACCTTTGCGTCAACGGATGAAAAGTCCAAGGCTCATAGTCTCGCCGACATTACCGTCATCGTCGCATTCCAACGTCCATTTGAATCCAGACCAACTCGAATTGTCTGTCATGAACTCCAAAGCTTCCACTTCTTCCAGCAACGTGAATGCGCAAGCCAACGTGATTTCTTCACCTAATGAAAACGCAGGTTCCTCGGCACACAAGCGGACGACCAGCTCTGCGGCCGCCGCGGCCGTCGCGGCAGCCGCGGCCGGTGTGGATAGTATTCATCAGGCTCCCCATGAAGGTTTACAAAGACCCTCTCTTGGAAAAAACAACTCCAATGGAATACAGCATCTGGTGTCGAAGTCGGCCATTTCTCTGGCCTCGTTTTTCGCTAATAATAGACGGCCTCATCCTGCTTCCGGTGAATCGTACAACGGACATTACGATAGGCATCACGAGTCCAATGCCCCACCTACGGCAGCGACGTTACTACCCACTGCGCTGGCCACGCACATGTTCCTTCCTACAGCAGGCTTGCACTCGCAGCCGAAGGCTGGAGGGAGATCCACGGGTCCCGCTGGTGCTTCAAAACTTTCCAACACAACCACTGCTGATTCGCTTGAGCGCAACGGTTCCAGAAAGCCTTCTCCTGTCGCACATCAGCCCGTCTCAGCGCCGGTGCTGGGTCGACATTCCAGTCATGGCCGTAAGGGATATAGGGACCAGATGGCCGAGTTTTCGCTAATGGAAGAGAAGGACGAACAGAATATCGCGACGGAATTGGCATACTCATCTAGCGTGAAATCTACCACGACTTCCATCAACATCCCGGGCTCGCAATCGAGAAACGGGTCTGTTCATGGTCGCAGTGTGGGTGATAACTTCAGTCATTCGACCAAAAAAGGAAGTTTCATGCAGAGACCTAAGCTTGATAAGCGGAATAGCTCTTACTACGCCAATGTGTCTCCACCGTCCGCGGTGATGGAGATGCTCTCAAAAGAACTTCCGTCCAACATTGTTGATTCCATCAATAATGAGAACAAATTAGTTCATGCGTCTTCAACGAACTTGAACGAAGTGTTTGGACAGGCCAGGGCGAACGGCCACCTTTTCCAGAACGACCGGTCTCGTTCAACAGGGAATCTGACAACAGGTTTAACTGGCGCGGGCCAAGTTCTAGGTACAAGTGAGACAGGAAGTGACTCCGGTAACGAGTATGGTAATAGCATTATTGCCAACGGAATCATGGGTAATAAGTTGAAATTACTTCCGTCTGATTCTACTCTACAAGGAGCGAGCACCGACAATTTCATTGACGACCGGTTAATCAAAGGAGTCGATGGTGTCGATGAGCGAGAAGACGATTGGGAGGATAACCTGAATTACCATGCGAGAGGGTGGTAAGATTGCCGAATGATTTGCATGTATAATAAATAGCGTATAATTTTTTTAAATTATGAGAAAAAACGGCTTTGCACAGCCCTTTAAAGTACTGTGTGGTTCATACTAAATATTTCTGTCTCATTGCTGTAGCTGAAAAAGACAGAACTGGGGTACTCTAGAGATCTTTTGACGTGAGCTACGGTCATAATGGCGAAGCGGAAAGTACAGAGCAAAACAGGCGAATCATCTTCTGTCAAAGTTTTTGAATTCCCGGAGCAGATTCGGAACTTGAGCTCAGTATCGAACCAATATTTGTATAAGCCCAAATTTGAATCTATAATTCCACACCAAATCTTCAAAATTTCCAAATTTTTGACGGATTCGCAGTGCAGGGAACTGATCTCGTGTGTCGAGAAAAACCTTCCACTAGAAACGACCCCGTTGATCAAATCCAAAAGCTATGCAGCTCGGGTGAACGACCGTACCTCTGTTTCTGATCCCGTGACCGCTGAGACCGTGTTCGATTATTTCAAAAGGCTTTTGCTTTTCAACGGAAACGAAGGGAGACTTGAAGATTGGATCAAATCTGATATGAAGCAAGCCTGTGGGTTCAATTCTAATCTACGACTTTATCGATACGTAAGAGGTCATTATTTCGGCAAACACTACGACGAGTCTGTGGATGTCTCGAATGGAAAACGCACGAAATGGACGGTTCTGATCTACCTAAGTGGAGAGGATCTTGAAGGGGGCAGGACCGTTTTTTACGAAGACCATTCCAAGAGAGAAGCCGCCATTGTTGCGGTCGAACCCGAACCTGGTATGGCCTTGTTTCACAAACACGGTGACGATTGTTTGCTACACGAGGCAGAAATCGTCAAGGCTGGTGAAA
Source organism: Ogataea saltuana (assembly GCA_030674545.1). Taxonomy (NCBI): domain Eukaryota; kingdom Fungi; phylum Ascomycota; class Pichiomycetes; order Pichiales; family Pichiaceae; genus Ogataea; species Ogataea saltuana. Next base: position 286,674 of record JAKTYV010000014.1, read on the forward strand.
AATGGGTCTTAAGAACGGATATTTTCTTCTAAAATGGAGAAAATAATTTATACGCAAAATATATATGTACAGAAACGCAGCTCATTACAACTTCAAATCTTTGAAACTCATCACAGCGTTGCTGGAGAATCCTCTGACACCAAAGTCCTTTTGAGATGACTCGCTCAATCTTTCAAACTCCTTTTCTAGTTCAGTCTTTCTTTCAACCTTCGTTGCCGATTGGCCAGTTTGGCCCACGTGGATTTGCTTGACGTATTCGGAGTCAACCAGGTAACCTCTTCTCTTTGGGTCGGAGTAGTATAGAATGTCTCTCCTAGCAATAGGCTTGGCTTGCAATGGCAAGTAGCCTCTCTTGCGGATGAACCAATCAGGAGAATGATGTGCCCGGTATCCAAGAGATTTAGAGTAAAATTTGGCAGTGAAGGAACCGCCGTTCTGTTCAATAGCCTCGATGGCTGGCTGCGATGCTTTCGTTGCCTCGATCTTGATATCCAGTTTGTATAATCCACAGCCAGTTCCTAGGATCGCAACACCGTCTTTCATCGTCCCACTGATCAGTCCCAGCTGCTTCATCTTGTGCATAGTCAGAATTTCTCCCTCCGCAAGATTCAACTTTCCTTGCTCGTGCATCTTCTGAATTCTGATTAATGGAACCTCGTTCAACTCCAACTTCTGGTGTCTGTAGAATCCTCTTTTTGGGAACAGCTTGTAAATGGGCGTCTGACCACCCTCAAACCAATTAGGAACCGAACCTCTGGCCTTTTGACCCTTCTGACCTCTTCCAGATGTCTTTCCCAGCCCGGATCCGGGACCACGACCAAGTCTCTTCTGGTTGGCCTGCGAGTTTGGGGCGGGGGCCAATGAGGCCATCATGGACAGTCCTCTTTGCTGAGTTGTAGATAAACCCAACAAAGCACGTAGTTTCAACATAGCGTGTTTTGTGACAATTGTGAGAGATGGCTTTTGAAGGCCTTCAAGATCGTTTGTCCTCAATGACGGTTTTTTTGTCAAGCTCAAATGTTGACCGAAAAATTCACTTGGATTATTTGGTGTTTGCACGACTTCTTTTCGTCCCATAAAACATCTTTACACGCAAAATTTACGCCCATTATATAGGCTCATATAGATGATTAAACTCGTCCAACACGTCCATGTCTGGTCTGTCCGTGGGAAACCAGCTCCACACGTTTATTCCGACCCAGTTTCGTTTGTAGTCCAACTATCGAATTTGTCGTTGGAGCTTTGTCTTTTCGTTGACCCTTTAATGCTCTCGATAACTCGTTTTCCTTAATTTGATACGCCGTCTTGGTAGCTATCTTGGCAGGAGACTTGCCCCTCAATGCAACCAGCAAAGGATTCTCTGATTTTCTTGGAGTTTTGGCTTTTTCTTTCGTCGGTCTCTCTGCTGTTCGTTTGCCATTCAAGGCTTGCAACAACGGATTGGCCTTGACTTTGAAAGAAGCTTGTTTTTTACCCTCGAGGGCCCGAAAGAGGGGATTCTTGCCCAATCTAGAGCTCTTTGCGGCCTTTTTGGTCTTCGCTGCCATGGTCTGATTGGCTCACACGTTGGATCTTCCTCCCATTTTTGTCAGATCGGGAGCGCACAGTAGGGTTTTGGTTTAATATTTTATGTTCCATTCGATTATACACCCGTGCACCAGATATTTTCTTGCGCCGAAAACGGAAAATATAAATTGTCTGCGTAAAGAAAGACAGCAGAGAAGATGGTGCTGCCCCCGACAAACGGAGTTTTCAAGGGTGAAATAACGTTCTGATTGAGTCAGTTGGTGAACTCGTGCTGGACAATTACAATTGGAGGTTGAAAACCCGAAGATACTGTGTTTCTAATACGTTTGTGAAGCACTTGGACGCGAAACACAAGTGATACGATAGAGACAATCAGAGTAATAGTTCAAGATGGCACTGTGTGGAAGTGCTCCCAAACCAGGTAAGTAGATATGCAAACGTCAAAGGTTCTAGCAGTTACTAACGGATGCATGGTTGTGAAGTTCAAAGGAAAATTGTCATTTTAGGTGACGGTGCGTGCGGTAAAACGTCTCTGCTGAATGTTTTCACAAGAGGATACTTTCCTCAAGTTTACGAGCCAACGGTTTTCGAAAACTACATCCACGACATATTCATAGACGGCCAGCAAGTGCAACTGTCACTTTGGGACACGGCTGGACAAGAAGAGTTTGACAGATTGCGCTCGTTGTCGTACAGCGATACCCATTGTATCATCCTGTGTTTCTCAATCGACTCACACGACTCGTTAGAGAACGTCAAGAACAAGTGGGTGGGAGAAATTTTGGAGCATTGTGACGGCGTGAAGTTAATTTTGGTCGGATTGAAGGCAGATCTCAGAGGCACCGACGCAGATGCTGAGACTCATGAAGCTTCTGGGCTGAACCAAACAGACCTGGTCAACAGTAACGGTCAACCCAAGCGCCTGGTGACGTATGAGGAAGGTTTAACTGTGGCGAAAGAAATAGGTGCCCTTAGATACTTGGAGTGTTCTGCAATGAAGAACAGAGGAGTCAACGAGGTTTTCACCGAGGCTGCTCGGATTGCGCTCACCGCTAAACCTAAGGGTGCCAATGGCGCCACCACCACCGCTACGTCTGACTCCAACAAGGGTGGTTGTATTATTGTGTAATATTTTAGCAAGTTCCGGCGAACAAGACGTTAGAGACATTTGTCGAGACATTCGTGGAGACAATCGTGAAAATATCGTGAAGACAGCGCGAATACATTCGCGTGCATTCTTTGGTTCCATACAAACGAGTCGTTTTCTGGTTTGTTAAGGAAAGCAGTGCCGGATCCCTTTATTTCTCATGAAAAAGTCACGTGATCATGGTCCCGTGACCAAAGCAAAAAACACAGAACGAAGTCTCAGTACGCAAGGACGGTCCGTGTACTCATGGTTCCTCCTTTTGGAAGTCTTTCGTGTCCTTGGCATTGTGATCTTATCTCTCCCTTGTAATCTATTCCCTCAACAATTACTAGCTTTTATTAATTTTTTCAATTACCTGATTTTTACTTTTTCCTTTTTCTTGTAATTTTACATTACTAGTAACAACTGTCATACAGAGGGAAGTACTGAGACCTATTTAACGCTGACTTGGGGATGTTGGGGAAGGCGTACCGAATTCCTTCAGGGTTGGGAACGGATTCAAATTGAAAGGTTGAGGTGTAGTGATGTTGAAACTGTGAGGAGAACCTACCCCAAGGCGATCCGGAGACCCGATTGGGCTTTTTGCCGGGCTCGTACTCAAACCTCTTATGGGACTTCTGTTGGACCTGGTCGAAGCTCGAGAACGCCTTGTTGAATTCCGAGACCCGCGAGTAGGACTCCGTGAAGGCGCTCTTGATGGACTTCTCGATGGAGTCCGCGAAGGACTCTGGATGTAATTAGTCTGTCTGGGAGCAGTAAGCGAACGAGCCGGACTGGAAGTTCTTGATGGATTGGACTGTCGCGATGGTGATGCAGACCGACTTCTCTGCTCTTTGTACGAATCATGGGGATTGCCGTACATCGAGTTCCCAACAGGTTCACTTTCAGCACCTAATTTCGGAAGCTCTCCGGTCGAAATAAACTCGTCCAAAAGGACGCTGCTGATGGTCTTCTTGTGAAAGTGCGTTTTATTATTCGGTATCGATATCGAAGATTGCGTCATAGCTTTCTCAGGCTCTGCAAGTGAACAGAAGGGCGAGCTTTCACTGGTGATATTGGTCAAATTCGAAGGCCCATACATGTCGTGCTCTTTCAATAGATTTTGATTCAGCTGCAATACCGATGAAGCCTGCACAGCCCTGTTTTGGCCTGGGTACGTTTGGTAAAAACTCTGGCTGTGCAAAGAATCGGGCTTGGTGAAATCCATCTGCAACTCGTTATTGGAGTGGGCGTTCAGAAGACCATCAAACGACTGCGACCGGACAGACTGTAGTTCGCTTCGCGTCTTGATAAGATCCAAACTGCTTCTTTCGGACTTTCCCAGCCGAAAGAAATGTCTGCCTTCGTCTTTGGACTCTGAATCGGAAAACGAGTCATCGCTCAAGTTCACAAACGTGGCCTGGCTCTTGGCTTTGAACCGATGATACGCCGAGCCTATGAGGAAGGCGATCACAAATCCCGCCAAAATAGGCAGAAATATCACGTAAAACGTTCCCTGTCTGAAAGCTGTTTCTTGTAAATATGGGTTATGGATCTCCTTAGACGGAACAGACACCGACGGAACCGAGTAGTACGAAGATCCCACAGAAGACCCAACCACAGACCGCGTGGACGTCTGTAACGTTGTCGGATTAGACGAAGTCAGCGTGGACATGAACAACTTCTCTCTGGCGTGTCAGGTTTGTTGGCGGTAGCGGTCGCTGAACGACGTACTAGCTGTGGGGGTTTCTATCCTTATCGCACGCTCAGACGCACTTTTGACACTTTTCAAAAACTCAAAGCCTCAATAGACACGGACCGCTTTGCTTAAATCTAGTGAAGCACTAAGCGGCACGATAAACTTGTTCCCTTACAGCAATCGACAGGTTGTTTAAAATTTCGAGGAATTTTAAAGATTTGGTTTTTGTTTACCTAATTCCTAATTGGGAAATTTTCGAGCTGATCATTAAATGATGAAGCATCGGTGCAAATTCCCTGGCTGTGCAAAATCAAAAGACATTGTCAAAGATAATGCCCCGCTCTTCGATCTCGTTGTACATGAACTCGCGTAAGAAATCCAGATTTGTATCACTGGCACGTGCTGCCTGGTCCATCAAACCTGTGTCCCGACGGGCTGTTGCCTCGCTCGTGAGCGGCATGTTTCTCCGATCCATTCCAGTCGAGTGTTCGAGCTGTTGCGATTGAGCGTTGTTTTTGGCCGAGTTGGGGAGAAGGCCTTTTCCAACCATCATATCTACAGAGTCAAACAACGGGTTAGTGTTGGCGGACGTAAGTGGAGAATTAGGGTCCTCGCCTTGAATTCCTTCAAAGGAGAATCCTTCCACAAACTTCTTGAGCTCAGTAAATGGTTCCTCAGGGAACGTTGGCGACGGGGCGTGGGCTCTGTTTCCGGCTACAAACAGTCCGCAATTGCTGGATTCCTTTGCTCGGCTATTCGAATTCGGGTTTGCTAAGTTTGGGGAACTTACCAAGGATATTCCGGCTGGCCAATTTCCGGACCTGATATCCGTGAACGCAGCGTCGATAAACTGACCGTCTCGGGAAGGGCTGTCCCCAACTTTATGGCTGATTTCTCGGTCCCCCAAAAGTCTTAGTAAATTGAGCTTCTTCAGCGCCCCAAACACAGGTTCAAACATTTCTAGCAATATCTCCGCGTATCTTTCACTGGAACAGTCAAATTGGCCGTAAGTTGAGAGGATCTGAATCGCCGAGATCATCATGTTGAACGCATTATTGTTCAGCTCATGGTTGTCTCTAAAGAGAACGTCGTTCGGTCTCAAGGAAAGGGCAAACAGGTATAACCCAATGATAAGACCGGCGTGAAACACACAGTTTACCAGAACATATGGCCTCAGCGGATGGATCTGATTGTTGAAGAAAAACTCAACCAGTTTCACCAAAAACAGAGAAGACTTGATACAGGAATCGAAAAACGTCGCAACCAAAACGTCCTCGGGATCCTGTTCATTGTCTGGTACACGTCGATCGTCTTCACGGCTTTGATTCTCCGCTTTGGATTTCTTGATAATCTTGTTAATTGAGTAGTGGTAAAATGGACGACAAAGCAGGGTGATTCCGTGCAAAAAACTCAGATGAAGCAGCAAATGAGGATGATTGGTGGTGTAATATTCTTTCCAGTCGATCTCCGTTGTCCGGTGAACCTGAAGGTGAGGATCTAGATCGGCCAGCCATTTTTTCAGCTGCATCATTAGTTTTTTGGCAGTTCTGCTGTTGATGTTGGGTGCTTGGTATACGCTGTTGTAGACTTTGGACTGCAACGAGCACAGAGTGCATAACGCCCGTTGTGAGAGTTCCCTGATATCTCTTTCGGAGAAATCCGGCGTTGAGAGAGATTTCATATCATCCCAGTCTGCCTCATTGATAGAAAAAGGTCTTCCCAAGTGGATTGAAGACAATCTGTCGCAAATGTACAGAGATCGCCAAAGTTTTCTTCGGTGCAAAACGTAATTGCTTTCAACAAAAGACTCATTGACGTATTTCCTGTTCAGCCCCAGTGCCTGGGCGTATCTTATCGCAGTTCCCAAGTTGATCCAAGATGTGTTTCGTTTCCCGGAGGCTTGGTAGAACAAAAACACGAGCAAATAGGCCTGCACACACCACAGGTTCCCGTCGTCTTCTATCGAGTTCATGATGTTCAGTGCGCTTTCGAGAAACACAGCAGGCTCTATCCGGTTGTTTGAGTAACTGGGTGCGACCTCCGGCGGTGGAGGAGACACGTTTGCGTAGATGGATCCCAATGCCATCACCAAATGGAGCAAACACATTTTATTTCCTGGAGCGAGAAAGGGATCGTCGTAAACCGACTGTACTGTGATATTCTTGAAAACTTCCATGTCAAACACATAGCACAGATCATTCACGTTGTCTTGGAAAAGTTTGATAAGATGGTCGGCGTACTTTCTTGGGGGCAGCTGAACAGGGTTCTGCGTAGACTTGAAACCAGGAGCATCAACAATGTTGAACCTTTTGGGGTCCTTGACAAATTTCGAGTCTTTAGTGAAATCCAGCTTGACAAAAAGCTTTCGACATTGAGCAAGCAATGAAAGAGCAGAACTCTCACCCAAATAACGCAAATTTCCAGACTTGTCCCACAACAATCTCGAGTTTTTGCCATTTTGCAGAAAAGCTATCGACACTTTTCCGCTGCATTGGGGCGGGGTTTTCGAGACCTGGGGAGCACTCTGCGGTTGGACTCTATCGTCAGAGTCAAACCTAGGGGTGAGTCTCGAAGACACTGATCGGTCGGTATTTTCCGGGGAGCCGCTGGCTCGTCTTTCTGTTGTGAATTTGGCTTTGTTTTCGTCGGCGCTCTCGTCTCCGCTGATCTCCTCGGGTTCCCTCTGGTCATTGTCATCGTCATCATCTGCTTCTTCCCCCTCGTGGTCTCCATTCCTCCCGTTTTTCTCACTTGCGGCAGTTTTTTCTGTGAACTCGAAGCCTGACAAAGGTTGTAGGTTTTGCATGTAAGACGAAATCGGACTGTCTCCGGTTGTGAATTGCTTCCCGTTCGGGGAAACTCCGTAACTTGGCGATCCCTCCTGAGAACCTCCCAATGAGTTCCGGGAATCCGACCGAATTGCTGTCAAGCGAGGGGTCTGCTTGCTGGGTAACGGTATGCTGTATGAGCCCTCCTTTCCGGCTGAGAATTCCGCACTCTTATGATCGACTTTCAGTTCGTCCTCCTCCTCCTCCTCCTCCTCTTGGTCTGTATCTCCAACGTCTTCAGGCGGCTTTCTGGAGGCTTTGAGCGTCCTTTTGTCGACAAAAGAGTATTCACAAACAAAGCCTCGTTTCTCACAAAACTGGCACTTTTTTCCGCTGTCGTGGCCGTGCTCGTTGATGCATTTGGTTTTCCGCTTCTTACAGTTATCACAAGCCTGAGCCACTTTTTTCCGCCTCTCGGGAGGAACAATTCTTTTTCTTTTCAACTGCACTGGGGCAGGAGATATCTTGGCCGACGGCATCTCTGCTCGGGAGCCGTCCCCTGCTTTCGGCGACATATCAGACCAATTCTCAAGTAGCCTATCACTCGCTCAAAATAACAAGACAGTCTCAGCTACAGAAATTTATCATAAATGTTTCCATCTTGTTCAAACAATTCATTGAAACAATAACCAGATCAAAAATTGGCAGTGTTACCCCACGCCAATTCGCAGCACCTAAAAACTTTTTCGACGCGTCGATCCGTTCCGGGAAGATTTACCATTAGTTTATTGCGACAAAACCAGGTTCTCGATCAGATACCACGACAAAGATCATACGAGGATGTCTGCATCTCCCGATCCATATGCAAGAAGATGGGCGTGATGAGATTGGTCGGAAAAGAGTAGCCTCGGATAAAACTGTCTCTCATCCGAAAAGCTTCATGGGAATTAATCCTTCGCGCTGCGGATGTGGGGACGCGGAGATTGCTAAACCTGGGGCAGCAATATGCCCTGTCGGCATCATATGGGCTGGTAGCCGGTAACAAGTAAAAATCTCTCACACTGAAAGCAAAAGTCGCTCTCTGCTTGTATTATAAAAAGTTAGAGATTAGCCAATTCTACGATTCGGGTGATAGCAAGACACTCTTTCTCGATAGCAGTGTCTGATAGCAGTGTCTGATAAAAATGATTCTCGCGAAAAGAATTCAGCTCCCTTTTAGGAGCATTTTGGCAGCCCAAATTCGACAAAAGTCCAATAGCAAAGTGGTTGGCTCTGTCGCAGAGGCATTGAAAGACATTCCTACAGGTCCCTTCACTCTTTTAAGCGGAGGTTTTGGACTTTGTGGTCTGCCCGAAGATCTAATCGAAGGCTTGCTGAAAAAACCAGAAGCGAAAAATATCACGGCTGTGTCGAACAATGCGGGGACAGACGACCGCGGTCTGACACTTTTGCTCTCCAGTGGACAAATCAAAAAGATGATTGCTTCGTTTCTGGGTAACAACAAAACCTTCAACAGGCTGTACTTTGAGGGAAAAGTTGAACTGGAGTTGTGTCCTCAAGGAAATTTGGGCGAGAGAACACGAGCGGCCGCGGCCGGAGTTCCTGCTTTCTACACTCCCACGGGAGCAAACACATGGGTTGAGGAGGGAAAATTGCCTGTTAAATATGGCAATGACGGCAAAGTTCTTAAGTACTCTGAACCTAGAGAAACCAGAGTTTTTAATGGCAGAAAGTACCTGCTGGAGGAGGCTATTTTCGGGGATGTGGCTTTTGTCAAAGCTTACAAGGCTGATACCATGGGCAACTGTTGGTTCAGAGGCTCTGCCAGAAATTTCAACGGTGTTTTCGGCAGCGCTGCCAGGCAAACGATTGTGGAGGCTGAACACATAGTGGAGCCTGGCGAGATCGAGCCCGAGAATGTTCATCTTTCGAGCGTTTATGTGTCCAAGGTTGTCCAATCTCACAGCAAGAAAGAAATTCAAATCCTGACAGTAAACGATGGAAGTGATCCAGCCGATATCGACTACTCTTCATTGAGCCCATCGCAGCTCAAACGAGTTAAAATCGTTAAAAGAGCGTCTCAAGAACTGAGAGACGGAATGACTTGTAATTTGGGTATCGGTATGCCCACTCTGGCAGCGAAACTGCTACCAAAGGACGTCGACATAAGTTTCCAGAGCGAGAATGGTGTGTTAAGGTTTGGCAAATATCCGAAACCCGGTGAAGAAGATCCTGACATGATCAATGCCGGAAAAGAGACTGTGACGCTAAATCCAGGAGCTTCTTTGTTTGGCTCTGAAGAGTCCTTTGCCATGATCAGATCAGGCAGAATCGACATGAGCATGTTGGGCGGTTTGCAGGTTTCTGCCACCGGGGATCTTGCCAACTGGGGATTGCCTGGCCGAATCAAGGGAATGGGGGGAGCCATGGACTTAGTTTCAAATCCTGACAAAACAATGGTGGTTGTACTGATGGAGCATAACGACAAAAGGGGAAATCCAAAGATCTTGAAGGAGTGCTCGTTTCCCCTGACAGGAGCCAAGTGCGTAAGTCGGATCATCACTGAAATTGCTGTTTTCGATGTGGACACAGAGAATGGGCTCATTTTAGTAGAAATAGACAAAGACACTACCTTGGAACAGTTAGAGTCCCGCACAGAAGCTCCGTTCCAGGTTTCTTCATCGTTGAAGACAATTGAGATTTGAAAAACTGGGGTATACTTAATTTACACGTACTGATAAATGGCAGATTTTTGTTTTTTGATGGAAAAAAAGTGCTTGAATAATCGTTGGTGCAACGGATTCGATAGCTTGAAGCTATTATTTTTGACAAACCGTTTACCCGTAAAATGAATGCACTGCAACTATTCAAATCGAGCCTTAGAAAAACTGCTCCGATCTCAAAAAGGCACGCATCTGTCGTGAACCATGTTCGGTTCATTCAGTCCAAAGCGGCCATTGAAATTGATGTTCTAGCCAGGTACAGAGAGAAGCTGAATCAAAAGGCCAAGGAGGTTGGTGTCGCGGACGCCGAGGAGTTGAAAGAGAAGCTCAAGGACCAAATCGAGCAGACAAAGAAGGAATTCAATAAGATTGACCCACTAGCGGAACTGGAAAGATACGAACAATCACAGGCTGGTAAGGCCGCAAGGTCTAACGTTTCGCGCGGACCCATAGATCCAAAAGCCCCCGAAGAGCCTTACAAGACTTTGGATTCGTTTGTGAAAGTTGAGAAAATGAAGGACCTAGGTATTGCAGAGATCGAGATGTTGTGGAGATTGCGGTTCCAGAAAAATGAGAATACACTCAGTGCGGTCGTTCCGTCGGACACTTTTGACAGACTGCACGGCCACGCTCGGACAAACCCGACATTTGTTCTTCCTCTCCCTAAAGAGACTGCCGAGGTTGATGGAAATCCCGAGTCGCCGGACCACACCCCAATGGAGATCCATTTTATTCAATGGAACTTTGTTGGCCCACACACCACCCATGTGTTGATAACGTCATTGGCCGAGTACAAACTGCATAAGGAGTTTGCCAGGCCGCACACCACAATTATGTTCCACCAGGAGTTGAAAGACGACAAGGGGGTTGTGATGATGAATGGGCAGGTTGAAAGTGAGGCCCCTGTTACGTTGCAAGAGTCGCAATTGTTACTTCTCAATTTGCAGAGATTTTACGGGGGTCTGAATAACAACATCTCATCTACTAGTCAAAAAAGACTGGAGCTTTTGCGGAGCTTCAACTCCGGGTCGTCAAACTTCAGCATGGAGGAATTGATCGAGCTCGCCCAGAGCATGGAGAATTAAAAGACTGGTCAACAGAAGAGACATAATCAATTGTAAGTAGAATTTGTTCAGTAAGTCACTAGATCAATAGAGACCGAAGAAAAACTTATTTTGGGGCTAAAATAATTTTTTTTTTCATTAGCGAAAATGAAAAATGAATTATTTATTAGTCGGCAAAGATATAGGAAGAGTGAAACCATAGGGAAAACACGAATTTCAGGACGCGGGGCAAGATGACGACGATAAGAGTTGCGTATTTAGGACCTCCAGGGACTTATTCGCATCAGGTGAGTTTAGTTTTGGGCGTTTCGAAGCGATGACACAAGTCAACTAACGTCCTTCTCACAGACAGCAAGACAACAGTTTGAGCCGTATGCTTTGAGCTCGGATGAAATATCGGTGCTGTATCTTCCGCAACCATCGATCAATTCGTGTTTCAAAGAAATCTCAAACGATGGATGCGACTACTCAATAATACCATTTGAGAACTCATCGAATGGACAGGTGGTGCTGAGTTACGACTTATTCCGAGACTGGTTCGTCAAGGGGGACAGTTTGAAACAAAAGCTGAGTGATGTGGAGCACAGCACGGGCTCCTTGGAGTCCTCGGAGAAAGATCCCAATTTCACCGTGGTGGCAGAGCAATTTGTCTCGATTCATCACAACTTCATCACCTACTCCTCTGACCTCTCCAAAATCGACACCATCTACTCGCATCCGCAAGTTTGGTCGCAGTGCAACAAATTTTTACACAAGTACGAGCTTGACAACAACATCAAAATTCAAAAGATCGACACCTCGTCGACGTCGAAAGCCGTCGAAATCGTTGCGAATCTCAAGACTGCGGAGGAACGTGAGCGCACTGCCGCGATTGCTTCGGTCACCGCGAGCGAAATTCACGGGGTGCCCGTGAAAATTGCGCAGGTCGAGGACTTCAAGGGAAATACCACGCGATTCCTGGTTCTGGGGAAAAGGCCGTTGCCAGCCTTGAACAATGCGCTCGGAACGGTTGCCAGTAGGGTCTCAGACAAACGAATGTCGCTACTGACCTTCATTATCAGAGAGAATGACAATTTTGGCAGTTTGTGTGACATTCTTGAGGTTTTCAAGAAGTACAACCTCAACCTTCAAACGATCACCACCCGCCCTTCAGTGATCAGCCCTTGGCGGTATGTATTCTTTGTTGAAGTTTGGGAAGGAGACGGTTTGGACGCCGCTGTTAGCGAGTTGGAGGCTTTCGTCCTAGATCTGACTGTGATCGGATCATTCAACCGCAGCGAAAAGTTTTTTGAGATGATCGAGCAAAAGATGAGTTAGTGTGTATTTGTACAATGCTACCTACGGCAGCCGGTTTGCAGCGTCCCTTTTGCGTTGTGGGCTGTTCGAAATTGTCCAGGTAGTTTCAACGGCAAAAGTATTATGAGAACGCACTTGTTGCATCACCGGAATGCGGTCGTTCCGCGAGAGGCTGAATCCCAGCAGTCCAGACCTCATGGCCAAATCCATTGAACCTGCGTTTGATGCCTAAACCAGCATTATTACCGATGCTTATATTTTGCCCTATTCGGCAATTTGAGATCGTTGCGGTGAGGTCAGCTGCAGTCACGGTCTGCTTGAGCACCGCGGGAAAAAAGAACAGACCAGCCTCCACACTAAAAACAGGCCCCCCCATAGTCCCCCACATTACTCTCTTCTACTAGCAGCCGAACCATTTTGCGATAGAGAAAGGAACGAGGTTTTCTACGCCCGGCTGAAGCGACATTTCTCTCGTCTCGAGTCTCTTCTACAGCCTCTTCTGACGTCATGTCTGCTCTCCCCGTCGTCTGCTCTTTCTCGTCCGCTGCCCGTTACCATCAACAAACCGCAAGCCCCCCTGCAGCGCCCGTTTTGTATTTACATTTTTCTACAACCGGCCGAGCCTCTGGTATTTACGTGGCTCTAATTCCCCGACGGTACATCGCGAGCTTTCGCGCGTCACCCGGAGACAAAAGACTCCGGCCGGGGTCTCGCGCGGGACACGGGCCAGACTAATATCTTGCGAACGACGATCGCGTAGATCTTGCATCATGCGGCTTTTGTTAAACAATAAATCTCTTGTCTCGTCTCTGTCGCATAGCGCGTTTTCCACGATGCGTGTCGAGGATGTGTTGTGAGAAGGGTACCGGAATGCTTGGCTTCAGTGAAACACGAAGGGTATAAAGCCAAACAGAGATCCGAAAAGAATTGGCATCTTTTTAAGAGAAAAAGGTGTTTTGATCAAATACCAACCATGCAATTAACTAAAGTCGCTCTTTGTGCCGTGCTCGCTCAGCTGGTCTCAGCAGCACCATCTCCATTCGGCCACGGCCACCACAAACACGAAAAGAGAGAAGCTGAGCCAAAGGTTGTCTACGTCACTGAAGTCGTGAGAACCACCGTTATCATCACCGCTGGTGCTACTCAAGCCGTTGGAAGTGTTCTCCTTCAATCTGCAACATCTTCGTCTAGTGAGTTTACCTTTTCCACTCAGATTTCCATTGAGGAGCCAGCCACCTCCTCGACGGAGTCTTCCATCGAGCCAACTACCTCCTCCACATATACCCCAACCACTCTCTCCACATCCACCTCGGAGCCAACGACATCTTCCACCTCCTCTTCTTCTGCCACTTCCACGCCGGAGCCTACCACCACCTCCTCACAAGAAAAGACGACTTCCTCTTCTACCACCTCCTCCGCCGCTGCCACCTCTTCTTCCTCTAATTTTGACGAAGAAATCCTCAATGAGCATAACATCAAGAGAGCTCTCCACGGTGTCGACGACCTCGCCTGGGACTCTACTCTTGCCGACTACGCGCAGGCCTACGCCGACGAGTACGACTGCTCAGGAACTTTGACCCACTCGGGTGGAAAGTATGGTGAGAACTTGGCTCTTGGCTACACAACCACCGGATCCGTCGACGCCTGGTACTCCGAAGGTGACGGTTACACTTATGGTTCTTCCTGCTCCACCCTTGATCATTTCACGCAAGTCATTTGGAAAGACACCACCAAGGTTGGCTGCGGTTATAAGTACTGCAGTGACTACTGGGGAACTTACATAGTATGCTCTTACGACCCTGCAGGTAACGTTGTTGGAGAGTGCGATACGAACGTGCTCCCGCTTGTCTAGCGCGACCAAACCTAGTTTATTAGAACACTTTGGCGCTCGTCGCTTCTATTCGTTGCCTCCCTCTATTTTTCTTTCGTCTCGGATTTCAATACAGTCGACCACCGTTCCAAACGCGTTTGTAAACAAGCCGGAGTTTATTTAACCCCTTTCATTTCTCCGCTTCTCCTCGATTACCTACTGTTTACGTAAGCGGCGATATCTGTTCAAAAAGTATTAAAAAAATACTCGCTTTAATCTATCAAATTGTTGCCTTTTTTGCCACTTCATTTGCTTATCGCGTTTCCTGGATTCCAAGTCGAACCGTCTGGATACGCCTCAATCTTTGATATTATAGAACATTGCCTGCAAATAGTTAATGTGCGCTTGTTTCTCAGTCGTCTGATTATACACAGCTCTCCCGTCTCGCTCATGATCTCGGAGTCAAAGGAAGTGAGCCCAGAGGCCGGCCCCCAAAAAAGAACGGGCAAGCGGGCAACCGCTTATCAAGTAGCCCGTCTAGCTTTTGCGATTGTTACGTTTTTTAGCGGTTGTATCAGCATAGTGACGTCTCAAGCTCTCGTTAACATCTTATTTAGAGCAGATGAGCGAAGAAGGGCAGAATTGATAGGCTTCACAAAGCGAAATTTTTTGATCCTTATTGCTTTCATCACCGGCGTGACATCACCAACGGATGTCGTTTTCTCCATCGACAACAAAACAATCGGATCCAACGCAATCATGTCAAAAAATGGCGAAACATTTCTCAATTTTGACACAGGTGCGATCGTCATTGCGAACCACCAGATTTATTCTGACTGGATTTTCCTTTGGTTCATATCCTACTTGAACAACTGTGCAGATGATTTTTACATCATCATGAAAAAATCGCTGGAGAACATACCCGTTTTAGGTTACGGGATGAGAAATTACAAGTTCATTTTTCTCAGTCGGAAATGGGACACGGATAAAATATACATGATCGAGCGGTTTAAGCAGCTGAGTTTGTCGGCCAAAAGGTGGCTCTTGATTTTCCCAGAGGGAACCAACCTTAGTCCCAACACAAAGCCGCGATCCGATGACTTTATCGAACAAAAAGGGTACAAATTTGGGCTTGAGCATGTCATGTTGCCCCGCGTGAAAGGCTTGTACCTCGCATGCAAATACATGCGTGTTCGGACAAGAAAAATCTACGATTTCACGATGGCTTATAGTGACCATACGCCTGAGGAGTACGCACAGGATATATTTTCCTTGTCGACCATCTACTTACACGGAAAAGGTCCAAAAGAGGTGCACATTTACGTCAAGGCCATTGGCACTCAGGAATTGAGTGGTTGCACTTTCGATGTGAATGCTACGGATGAGGAAGAGGAGCGTGACATGGCCCAGTTTGAGACCTGGCTTGTAGACTTGTGGCTGGAAAAAGATAAATTGATGGATCTTTATTATAAAACTGGAAGCTTTGTTGGTTCGGATGAGGAGGTTACCAGAATCAAACTCGCCCTCAGAAGCAAATTTGAAATTCTCAACGTTTACGCAATACCATTTGTGAGTATTTCTCTTGGTTGGTTACTTTCCAAGATTATTCGAAGTTTATAGTTGCCCTATTTATTTAGCCCGTTTTTTTCTGTGCGTATTTTTTTTTGTTAAGAGCTTGAAATCTGAATATTACCCAGTAGGGGCAACTTAAATTATTGCCTAATTGGGGTGGAAATAAAAAACTGACTCGCGTCTCCCACCCGCCAGATAAGACAAAGAAAATGGAGGGCTCTTTTCCCTTCATTAGTTTGTCTCCCTTTTGTTTGCCCTCCTTTATTGTTAGTCTACTTTTACAGGATCGGTTTCGCAAGCTGATTGACTTAAATAAAAGAAAGGGATCTCATTTTAAAAGTACTTAGACAGAGATATACAGCCAGTGAAGACAAAGGGTGATGACGTTCGAAAAATAACAAGGGGTATAATAACAAAGCAGGAATGAAGTCAGTCCCACTTGGTGTGTCGTGTTGACCGCGACCAGGAGGTCGGGTGCAAAGTTCGTAAGGTATCAAATGAAAATGCAGATCAAAAAGGTGATCAAGCCCACGAGTCCCGAGGAGGCGCCAACCTTAGAGACTGCTCCAGCCTCCATGACGGAGATCGAGGCGGTGGAATGGCCAGCTGCTTCGCTGGTGGTTGAGTATTGGAGGGTGGATGGAATCGTGACAGCGTGGCCAGAGCTTCTGGTGATGTCTGCTAATTCATTAGTGGAGGTTGCGTCAGTGTTGGTATTTGTCTCCGGGCTGTAGGTCACAATGTTCGTCACTAATTCGCTCACTGTTGTGATGTATGTTCCCTTAGGACCGGTTGCGGTGCTTGTTGCAACCACTGTTTTTGACTCTGTGGTCAAAATTGTGATTCCAGAATTGGCAGACTGTTGAGGCAGTCCCTTAGTGGAAATTATGGTTGCTGGTCCTGTGCTTTGAATCGTTTCCGTGGTTGGTCCAGTGGTTGGTCCAGTTTCGGTAGTTGATCCAGTTGTTCCAGTTGCTGGTCCAGTTGGTCCGGTGGTTGGTTCATTGGTTGATCCAGTTTCAGTGGTAGGTCCCGCTGGTCCAGTTTCGGTGGTTGATCCCTCTGTTTCAGTTGCTGGTCCAGTGGTTGGTCCCGTTTCAGTGGTTGATCCAGTTGGTCCGGTGGTTGGTTCATTGGTTGATCCAGTTTCAGTGGTAGGTCCCGCTGGTCCAGTTGGTCCAGTGGTTGGTCCAGTTTCGGTGGTTGATCCAGTTGTTCCAGTTGCTGGTCCAGTTGGTCCGGTGGTTGGTTCATTGGTTGATCCAGTTTCAGTGGTAGGTCCAGTTGGTCCGGTGGTTGATTCATTGGTTGATCCAGTTTCAGTGGTAGGTCCCGCTGGTCCAGTGGTTGGTCCAGTGGTTGGTCCGGTGGTTGGTCCAGTGGTTGGTCCAGTGGTTGGTCCAGTGGTTGGTCCAGTGG